>OZ020267.1:146944426-147441926 GCA_963971225.1 Melieria omissa
ACAACAACAGTGGAAACATGAAAAAACAGCAATCAAACAAAAACAAATCCAGCCAGCTGGCATGACAGTTGTTATTCACTGCACACAACGCACTGCTAACCCAAATATTTTTTTTTACAATTACTGTTTTTTTCTTAGCTGCCGCTTATGAGTTGTGCCGAATTTTGACAGCTTCTGCCACAGTTGATGTGCGTTTACTCACTTTTTTCTTATTCAATTTTCATTCATTTTGCTGGCAATCACTGACGAAAACTGCTGTCTGCCGTCTGCTGTTGGTTATGGTTTTTGTATTTTGCTGCTCTGAGCTGCAGCCACTCGTGTTGCCAGCATTTGTCATGCTTTGGTATTAAAACATTTGAAGTTTTGAAATACTTTAAATACCAGTGTCTGAATTTTTGGGCTCTACGCAAATTTGTTCTAGCTGTCAGCTTGTAAATTCGCAATGCAAATGTTGAAAATGTTTACGCATTTTTTTATACAAATCTATTAAGCAAATGTTAGAATTTGTCTGTCTATGTGGGTTGGATGGGCGCGTTCGGAGTTTCAGCGTTATGAATGAAGGGTTGAATTTATGAATGAATTCACTGAACTGTGAGTGAGGACTTGTAGTATTGTTCTATAATGTAAAACCAGTTTTAAGGAAGTAAAGAAACACTTAAAATTGGAGAAGTATCAAAGTGAGTATCGAGTGAGATACAATTACAAAGTAATACTACAACTAGACCTATAATGATTCCTAGCAGTAAGTACTACTTGCTCTGGAACATAACTTAATTCTAACGTCTTTATAGACTTGAATATTTCTCTGGTGTTGAGCTGAAAGATGTTCTACTTTAAAAATTTCAACTTTACTGTCATAAGTTTCGAAGTGAAGTAAGTGATTGGTAATTGTCCAGGAGGAAGTGCAGGTAAACTACCTCCGGAAGAGGTAAAAGAGAAGCTGCATTTCCACAACCTTTTTTCCAAGTCGGTGTAGACTTGAAAAGAAAAGACAGTTTAGGAATTACTGCCTCAACGGTGTCAATTGGGATAGGAGTGTGTAAGAAAGGCTGAGATAACTCGGTATGTAGTTGTTAGGATAGACAACCAAAGCAGTGGGACACACAGCGAAGGGGTGGTTTAGGAGTTCAAACCCTCGAATACACTAACTGCTGGTGCAAAATATGGTTTTGAATGGGATTTGGCTTAAAAGTTGCATGCAAAATCCCCGAAAATGAAATCCTCTGTGCCTCACTAAACAAGAGTATAGTGATCCAGCGTTTGTTCTGAAGTTAGGCATAAAACTGGAACCAAATGTGTGATCTATTACATTTGATTTTCCGTCCAAATGCCTAATTAAGAAGCTCTGATATCATCTTGAAAGCAGGAAAAGTATATTTGATCCAGGTTGAAGTTGCAGCTCTACATTTCTTTCTTGAGCCTTGCCTCATCTAGATGAATTCGGATTCCTCTAATTCCACCTCCATTTATATATACTTAAGCTAACTTAAATGAATTCAGAATAGAAAATTAGACAAAATTAATTACCTTTTATTCATTCCCCTTATACCAGATCGAAAACAAGAGAAACACATTTGATATGGTTTGAATTTGCAGTTCCTTTTCTGCTCAAACAACTCTTAGGGAATGATTCTTGAATCTAGATTAGTTCTAATTTCTCTTATATCTTCGCTAATATTTGTAACTAAGTCAAATAATGTGAATCGAAAATAGAAAATTTCCCACTGCCCAAAAGGACATAAACCTAAGAAGTGCCTTTGATTTAAAACCGACACAGAAGCACATTTGACATGGTCTGAAGTCTTAGGAAATGGTTCTTGAAACTACATTGGATATGATTTCTCTAAATCTCTAATATTTGCGCTCAAGTTAAGCTATGTGAATCGAAAATAGAAAATTAGAGGGGAATAGTGACTGGTTACCTCTGATTCGCGGCCCAAAAGGACATAACCCTAAGAAGTGCCTTTGATATGCAACCGAAAACAGAAGAAGCACATTTGACATGGTCTGAAGTTACAGTTCCCATAATTCTCCAACAACTCTTAGGGAATGGTTCTTGAAACTAGATTGAATATGATTTCACTACTTCTCTAATATTTGCGCTCAAGTTGAGCTATGGGAATCGAAAATAGAAAATTTGAGGAGAATAGTGAATTGTGATCTCTGATTCACAGCCCAAAAACACATAACCGTAATAAGTGCCTCTGATACCAAATTGAAAGCAGGAGAAGTACTACTACTACTTAATATGGTCTAAAGTTACAGTTTCTTTTTTTTCAACAACTCTAAGCTTTCTCTAAGATTCCAGAATTCTAGATGGATTCTGATCCCTTGAATGTCTCTTCTATTTGAATAGAGAATACAAAATTAGTCAAGGATAGTGATTTGTTATACGTGCCTCTGATATCAAACTTTTCTTCTTTAGAAGTCATAGTTAATGACTCTTGAATCTACATGGCTCTGACTCTTCTGATTTCTTCTAATATTTTCCTTGCTCAATTTAACCTATCAGAGGAGAAGTGATATGGTCTGAAGTTTTTTCCTTTTCCTCTCGAACAAATCATAGTCAACGATTCTTGAGCTTACATCGTTCTTATTATTCTAATTCCTGTTATGATTTTCCATGCTTAAGATTAACTTAAGAAGATCAAAATTGAGAATAGAAAATAAGAAGAAGACAGTGCCACTGATATCACGTCGAAAGCAGGAGACGTGATATAATCCGAAATTGCAGGTCCTTTTCTGCTCCAACAAATCATAGGGAAGGACTCCAAAATCTATACAGATTCTCTCTTCTTGTGTCCCGTTTTATCTGGGGTTGGCTTTTCTAGTATGTAGACTCTCGCTCATACTCTTCATCATACTTTATCATATTTCTTTGTCATACTCTTCAGTCTTAAGTGGTTTCACTTTTCAAATTTGTGTGTTTATAATGTTCTCCTCTAATTTATTCTCTGGTTTTCTATATTAAAATTAATCTATTGAATTGAGAATAGAATATTAGATAAGGAAAATTGGTGGCTTTCGAAGCACATTGGATTATTTTGCAGCAAAGAAACTAATAGGGAACATAAAAAAGTACTTCAAAGTGCATAAAAGTGAAAGCTTTGAAGATCATAAGCAAAAAATACTTCAATTATGTATGTGGTATTAATTTTTTTTAAATATCAACTTAGAAGACTAACAAATATAGAAATTATTAAAATTATTTAGTCTTAAAATTCATTCTAACACCAAGTTTAACATTACAAAAGGCAGCTGTCATCACTTGGTGCCAAACTAATGTCTCACATTTGTTCTGGGAAAGCTTGCGCTGTTCTCGTTGCACAAAAGTAGTAATTTTCTCAACGCTCACAGCTCTAACTGAAACCGTTGAAAACTACCTCAGCAATGCTGCTAATAGTAGTTAATTATTTAATGAAACACTTTTTCATAAACGAAATGGTGTGTAAACACTGATTTGAATAATTTGTAGAGAGGTTTGCTTTCTTTTCGAAATGTTCAACAAGTGAAAGACAATACGAAACCATCTGACAAACACATTAAGAAACAAGAAATGCTAATTTCTTAGGCTGTGAACATAGAAAGGTGAAAGTTGAAACATAGGAAAGATGAGCATAGAACGAAAATACGCAACGCAACGAAACGCTGTAAATGTTTCTAATTGTACGTTTTGGTACAAAGAAAGGTGAGAAATTTATGAGGTAATTTGAAATCAGTATCTAAAGTGATTTGAATATAGGAAAAATGTATGTAGGAACAATAGGAAAGAGGAAGATTTTTAAGTTGCATGCAAATTTATGAGGTTAGAATAATAAAATGTGGTTGAAATGAATAAATGAATGAATAAAGATAAAGCAGATCATCAAACGATGTGTTAAGGTTCTTGCAGACTGAAGTAATACCGTTGGGAGATATTCTTTGAGAGGCTTCAACTTAAACACTCAATGAACATTGGGTTCTTTCAGAGCAAAGATCCTTCCAATCTCTGCGCATAGAAGTTTCTGAATTTTTAATCTACTCCAATATGTACATTTAAGATGTGTCTACATCATAAAAAAATAATAAAAATTGTCTCTGTACACTTTACAAAT
Source organism: Melieria omissa (assembly GCA_963971225.1). Classification (NCBI taxonomy): domain Eukaryota; kingdom Metazoa; phylum Arthropoda; class Insecta; order Diptera; family Ulidiidae; genus Melieria; species Melieria omissa. The sequence continues at coordinate 146,948,521 of OZ020267.1, forward strand.
GAATTAATTATTTAAAAATTTGAACAGAAAAAAGGAACAGCTTCTTGCAATGAACCATTTACCTATGATCTGTGTTGGCACTAAAAATAAACTTTTAGTCAAAACATTTTCAAAATCACAGTGAAAAGTTTACTCAAAAATAAAAAAAGACAATTTTTGAAATCTAATTGGAAATAACATATTTTTCCCCCGTTTTGTTAGTTTTTGGGTATCAAAAAATTGTTTGTAAAGTCATTTGTTTTATTTGTTTCGTATGTTAAATAAAAATTCGTAAACATTAATGCATTGAACGGTTCACCTATAAAAATTGTGTTGCTGTGAAATTCAAAATCGGCAGTTTACTGATCAATACAAGTAAACTCGCCACTATGAAAATAGGCTTTAGGCACTAAGAATGAGTTTTCTATAACTACGAAATATTTGAATGAAAGACTATTACATTTCTATCAATGCCGATTCTGATTGTGAATTTGGACATTTTTCCATGAACAAAGTTCCATAATGAGTGAGTAGCTGTTGAAAACTGATGTTCTTTACTTGGCCACAGACAGCTCATCAATCATTGATGAAATATCTGTGGTTTGGCATTGCTTGAGCGAAGTTTCGAACCAGTGATCCTCCGATTTGTGGTTCAATACTCAAATCACTGAGGTTGTTTTATTTGCGAAATGCTAAACAACACTTCTGAGTAAGAATGTGAACACATATTCCATTTATACGACAGTTTAAGTTGCTATAAGTTAATACGAATCGACTCAATCCTGACGTATAAACGCGATTTCAAACCAAATGGAACTTGTTTAGCGCATCGGGTCAATATGTGAACAAGTTCATATTAACGGTTAACATTTTCAAAGTGCTTTTAAAAGCAGCTGATTGTGATGCAAGAATAGCTGTTTTGTGCATTTTCAAGTTAAAAAGACACTAAAACACTAAAAGCTGGCATTCATTAGACTTCAAAAAAGTAGTGGTAAACAAAGAAAAAAATAACTTTTTCAATACATCTTTTGTGAGTTTACTATTCCAATCAAATTGCTTCAAAAGGAAGCAACACTAAAATCTGATATTCATTCAATTAAAAAAAGTAGTAAAAAGCAAAGAAAAAATAAATTTTTCAATACGTCTTTCGTCAGTTTACTACTGTAATCATTGTATAAATATTGTAACTGGATCGAAAGTGTATCAGGTCAATGCGAATCGACTGGAACTGTCGTATGAACATGCTTACAGTTGGCTGATAACATTTTTCACAAAATCGTATCATCTATAAACCATCTCACTCATAAAATTGGACTGATAACTAAAAAACAATTAAAAAAGAGAATTAAAAAAAAATTATTGAAAAAAGAAAAATTGTTATGTCTAATTATTTGAATAAAATTTTTAACAGTGTAAATTGCAACTTGCATTGTAACTTCAAACAAGTTTGAAAAGTGCATTCAACACAATGCAACTAATACACAACATGTTGTGTGAAACATGTATTAAGTGCTGAATTGCAACATGCCACAAAGCGGCACAAACTTGTTGGCTGTTGGTTGAGTAGAGTTGCAGTCAGAAAAAATGCATTTTGGATTTGTTTTTAATTCTCAATAAGAAAAATTATAAGAAGAAAGATGAAACATTTTATGTTTATTTAAAAATATTTAAACGAAAAAATTTTACCATAAATTTAAAACATTAACTTTTAAAAATTTGAAATATTTGATGTTTATTTAAAGAAAACTTTAAATGTTTTTTATTAAAATGTGAGGTTTATTTCAAAAAATATAAAATTTTTTGTTCAACGTTTTTTATTATAATTTTTTTATGTTTAAAAAAGTTTATATTTTATTTTTTGTTGTTAAAATTTTATGTTTATTTTAAAAAAATTTAAAATTTTGTTTCCAATTTTTTATATAAACATCAAATGTTCCATCTTTCTTCTCATTATTTTCTTCTTTTATTGAGAATTAAAAAAAAATCGAAATGTTTGTTTTTTTTTAATTTATGTAATAAATAAATAAATTTAAACAATAAATAAATAAATTTAAATAATTGAAGAATTAAGTACAGTTTTCGCTATCGTCAAGTGTGTAAAAATTTACAAAAATCTACTTAAAATAATGCAAAAATAATACAAAAAAATATAAAATTAGTAAGAAAGAGAATATGAATGCAAAAATTTATATCTGTAGCATTTTGACAAAACAACCTAAGTCTATTTTTCAAAATGTTCAGGAGAGCGAAAAAACTGATGAGGTGCAGACCAAATCTCATACAAAACTCGAGAAAAGTTTAAATTATACACGTCATATCTCTGTAACTAAATGTCATAGAAAAAAACCGATTACACCAAAAGAACCGTCTTCAAATTGTTTCTTTATGATTAAAAAAAATTGGAAATTTGACTTAAGTCGACTTAAGTGCTTTTGTCAAAATTCCACAGATATATATCAAGGAAAACATTCAGGTACTTATTTCGCAGAACTGTTTTGTAAAGAGGGATTTTGCAGCACTTTAAAGTACTTGAGTGGTATTTGTGTATTGTTGTTTTAATGGATAGTGTGGTAGTTGTTGTATTTGTAGTTGTTTTTGTAAATATCTTGTTCTACAGCTTGTTTTATAAACACTGTTGTTGTAATTCTTGTTATGCTGTTTGAAAACAAAAATGGCTTTGTTTGAGTTGTAGGTATGCAGTTTTGTTATTGAAGGTAGTGTGATTTTTGGTAGTTGTTGTTGTTTTGTGGGTAAACACAATTAACTCAGATCAATGTCAGTGATTTGTTTGTGTTTTGTGCAGTTTAAAATTCTTGTATTTGAATGCTATGTTAGTGCACTTCCGGTGCGCATGCGCAAAGTTTTGTCAATGCTTGAACATTTTCAATGAATGAGTTAGTCTTGTTTGAGCGGAGGGATATGTGTGGTCGTACATTTTGAGTGTTTGTTGACACTTTATATATTCCAAAATATCAAAATATTTATAATCTACATAGTCAAATATTTGATTGAAATATTTATAAAATAATTTCTATGGTTTTTTTTAATTTATATTTTTTTATTTATTTGTTTTATTTCTTCCTTTAATACTTTTAAAATAATTTATAATATGTAATAGTTTTCTGCAACCAAGTAAACCATTATTTTTAATTTGCATGCATGCGTCGGCGTTCTGTCGCCATTTGACAGCTCTTTTGCATTTCCAACTGTTACATTTAGCAGCAAAAGGCAAATTAATGGAATTAAATGCGCACAAATCAAAACAGCAAACTCAGACATTGAAACCAGTAAAACATTAGTAACAAAATTATAATAAAATGGCGTCCGGAGCGGTGCACCAAGTGAGTTTAATTGCGAGCTATCAGCGCATAAATTGCCCATTTATTGTTGCGACTCAGCGACCAACGCCAAATCGGTGCACTTTGGGGGCGTAAACGTTGAATTGCTGTGCGTTGTGAGCAACTTGCTGCAGTTTTTATGAAAACAAATAATACTGCGTCGCAACTTTCAGTGCAATGCAAATCACAATTCACCTGTGTTGCATTGCTGCTCAATTTGCATATGTCGCGTAATTTTCAAGAAATCAATTTCAAATTAATTTATAATTTTTTATTTTCAATATTTTTTGCAGCCGACTGCCTGAACACACAACAAAGCATTGGAAAATCATTAGAATTGCGCACACGTTCTGCATTGGCCGCTTTGATCTTGATTTGTGTTGCACACTGGAACCGAACGCAAATTAATTAATTTGAGCGCGCCGCACTTTTGACTGCAAGCAGCAGCCGCCGCCACCGCAAAAACAATTTAGCGGCGGCGGCGGCAATTTGCAAGCATTGCCCATGGCCAACAAAGAAAACCAACTGCCAAATGGTCAACGGTTGCGACGGCGGCAGCGGTGTCAAGTCAAACGCAAATGTTAACAAGTGCAGCCACCCACCACCGCCGGCGATTGGTGTCAGTTTATGGCCAACAATGTCAGCAGCAGCGACAGCAACAATGCCGGCCGTGGCGCATTAAATTGCCGGCAAAGCATTGCAAAAGTGTGCAAATTATTCGCTGTTGGTGTGCAATGTGCAATAAAAAAGTCAAAATATGTCTTGAAGTGTGAGAGGCGGTGGTGTTACAGTGCGTTGCTGCCGAAGACGCAATGGTGGCTCGAAGAATTCGTGGGTCGTTAGGAGTCAGTGGAGCAGACAATTGGTGAAAATTTATGGAAAATGTTAAAATTTTTTTTTTCTTGGCAGCAAATTTCTGTTATATGGAAGAAGTTAGAAGTTCCAGTGGTCAAGATAAAAGTAATGAAGTAATAAATAAATAAAGTCTAGTAGTAATCGAAATTATGTTTCCCAGTGTAAATGAAAAGCATACAATTGGTCAAGTAATCAATAAAAATAGTCAAGAATTCAATGAAAATAATTGCAGTAGTAGAAGTAGTTATTTATTGAATCTAATTGATGCTTCACGATCTTAAGGAAAGGAGTAAAAATACTGAAGTAATCATTAAAAAAAGTCAAGAAATGTTTGCCATATTATATTATATACTACCCAACATAAAATGGGTTAATCACATCCGAAGTATTTCCAAAATTTTGAAATAGAATAAAATTGATGATGATAGATGTATGAATCTACAGACTGAGATCTAAAACATTTATGTTTTCCATACCTGACATATTTTGGTGCTGAAAGTTCAAAATAGAAAATTTAGTTAAAAGAAGACAATTTTTCTCTGTCATTTGATACCCATATCTTCATCATTGCACAACCGCAAATATTAAAAAAAATATTTGGAATGTGTGTGTCCTTAAAATTTTAAAGTCCTTTAAGAAGGTTTTTGGGTCAGAAAATAAAAAACTGACTATGCCAGGATACTTTAAATGACCTCTAGTTTCACTCTATATCAAGATTTGGATGGGTCTCGGAAAAAAAAAATTTCGCACAGTGTAATAAATGTAAAGTTGGTGTTTTCAGTGTAAATTTTCTTTAATTTCCACTGATGCGAGGCTTAATATTTGCTCTAAGACTCTTTTATTTGCTTAAGACTCGAACCATATCTCAGCACCAAGCGCGGGTTTTTTTGCCTTATCGTGTAGATATACGTTTCCAAAATGTGCTCCAGAAATTTCAGATCAAAATCTGAAAAATTACAAAAGTTACAGGCTGTTACATAGAGCAGTGTCGAGCACCGGCCGAGCGAAGCCAAAACTTTAAACGCGTTTTTCTGAGAACCACATTTTCAGACCTAACGGAAGTGATTGAAGGCGCTGAAATGAACCAATCGTTACCAAATTTTTTTTTAAATGTTCCTTAGGGTTTTTTCTAATAAACGAACTACGATCAGCCAAAAATATTGAAAATTGTTTATTTAGAAAAATAATAAGTGAACAAAAAAATGCGAAAATCGTAATTTGTTTTTCAAAACCTAATAACTTTTGTAATTTTGATTTTGTTTTAATGATCTTAGTGCATTCAATAGATAATACGGTACACATTAAGAATGTGTTCGATTTTTGTGTTTCAAATCACGGGTTTTGACGGAATCACTTCCGGTAGCGGGACACCTTCTCGCCGACATGCCGCCACTGATGGACGCCCCCTCCCCCCCGTTTCTGATTCATTCAATTTGAAAAATTGTATTCTCTAAATAAATGTGTGTTCATATCCAGCATTGTATCTTCAACCGTTTTCTCCAAAAAATTCCTAAAAAAAGTGCACTTTTTCGGATCCACAAGGTGAGAACCTGCCTTAACCTTCCTCTACTAACTGTCAAAATTTCATGACATTTGATTGACATTTAATATTTATTAAAATTCATTTTGCAAAACACGTTTTCGTTTGATGTTGAAATTTTAACATGGAGCAAAGAGCGGTCATTAAATTACACGCAAAAATTGGTAAAAGTGCATCAGATACATTCCGAATGATGTAGCAAGCGTATGACGATGCTTGTTAATCAAGATCAAATGTTTTTTTATGGCATAAACGTTTTATGGATGGCAAATAGTCGCTGAAAGATGATATAAAAGAAGGAAGGCCAATTTCAGTTCGGACGCCGGAAATGATCCAGAAAGTTCGTGATTTTATTGCAGAAGACCGCAATGCTTTACTGAAAATGATGGAAGAGGCCTTAAACATCAACAGACAAACTATCCGACTCATTCTTCACGAGGATTTGTGCAAAACAAAGGTCTGCGCAAAATTTGTTCCACACACATTGAACGAGAAGCAAAAATTAATGAGAGCCAGTCATTCTAGAAACTCCGTTGCAGCCGCAGAAAATGATCCAAACTTCCTGAAAACAACTGTTACGGGTGATGAAACATGGTGTTTCGAATACGATCCAGAAACCAAGCGTCAAAGTGCGGAATGGAAATCAAAAAACTCACCACACGCCAAAAAAACACGAAAAGTTCCATCAAAAATCAAAACAATGCTCATCACATTCTTCGATAGCAAGAAATTATCCACAAAGAATTTGTTCCAACTGGTCAAACAGTTACTGCCGCATATTACCTCGAAGTTTTGAAGCGTTTGATGGCCAGAATCCGTCATATTTGACCAGAATACTGCGATCCAAAAAGTTGGTCTCTGTTGCACGATAATGCACCGAGTCACACAGCACTCATTGTTCGTCAATTTTTGGCTTGGAATCAGGTCTGTGTGTTGAATCATCCGCCGTATTCACCTGATTTGGCACTGTGCAACTTCTCTTTGTTCCCGAAACTGAAATTGAAGTTGAAAGGATGCTTTTTTGATGACATTCAGATCATACAACGGGCTTTGACGAGGGCACTGGAGGATGTTCCGAAAAATGAGCTGGAACACGCGTTTGAATCACTATTAAATCGATGTAACAAGTGTATTGAATTAGGAGGAGAATATATCGAATAAATATACCGAAATCGTGTTTTAATCGATCGCAGATATCGTGTTTTAATTGTGTTTTCTAGAGACAGTCTTAATACATAATTGTTGCACTGTGTATTTCATCTTAGATTTTAAAACCAAAGGAGATAACTTTTTTGATCTATAAAAAAAATATACGAAAATTTATGATTTTTTAAATTCGTTGAAAAATTAATTTTTTTACAATTTTCTCCGTCAGTAATTTCCCCAAATCTCACGTGATTTGGACAATTTGTATATCGCTGGAAAGGCAAAGGATTATCTTCTGACCGACGGGCAGCTTGTGTTAGTCGGAAGATTGGTTTACGAGATATGTGCTTATAACTGCAACAACAGGGTAGAACTGGTTTTTAAAAGATTTTTCGAAAACGCTTCTTAAACAAATTTTGATGCTCAGTTTTAGTTCAGCAGCCGAAAGTTAGTCTAGAAAATCGTTTTGTTTTTAGGTGCATGCGGTTGACCCATTTTTTGTTGAGTGATGTAATCATTAGAAATGCAGCTTCCGCCTTGTTTTTAATAACTTTAAAACTAATAAAGTCAGAGTAATGAAATTTTGACACGTGATCAACTAGATGTTGGGTTTTAACTTAAATACTTTTCAAGAAAATTCTACATAAATGTTCAAGGATATAAAGGATTAAAATTTTCAAAGGACCTTTTTCATATCCTTTTTTTCCAAATATATTACAAATAAATTTTATTTAAATTCTTGAACCTTTCCTCTTTCATTTGATATACATATGGCCATATTCTAACAAGGTTAAGTATTTGTTATATTTTTTTTTTTATTTTTTATGCGCTTCAAAATTTGGAAGTCCTTTTAAAAGGACAAAGGATGTAGAAATGAAAAAGTGAGTACGCAGTATTACTATATTTGGTCTCTAGTTTCATGCCCATGTGCATTTTTGCCGGTGTGAAAAGTTTATTAAATTTTTGTCGCACGGTGTTATTATTTTAATTACTCTATGAATTACACCGGCACACAAAAAAAAAAGTGGTCTGTACATTTGACTAGACCCACCTATCCTTATGTATTTCGGTGCGCTGAAACCGAATCCGAGGTCAGTTTTGTCCGTACACCCTCAAAATTTTGAGTAAATTGCAAAAAACTGCCATTATTTGCAATTTTTAGCCATTTTTTGCAGTTTTTTTGCAATTTACTCAAAATTTTGAGGGTGTACGGACAAAACTGACCTCGGATTCGGTTTCAGCGCACCGAAATACATAAGGATAGGTGGGTCTAGTCAAATGTACAGACCACTTTTTGTTTTTTGTGTGCCGGTGTTATTATTATTACTAATTATTATTATTGAAAATTATTATAAAATTATTATCATTATTATAAAATTATTATTATCCGGTTTGTTTGTACTCTTAATGTTCAAGCAAGAACTGCAAATTTTTATTTCAGTGTTATTGATTGTTTATCATTTAATTGGTTCAATATTTAGTTGCATGCAAAAGCATTTTGTGGCATGAAATCATGGCATAGAGATGTAAATATGCAAATTGAAACATAAATTCTACACACTGTCGCAAAAAAAACAATTAGAGAAATACACAAAATCGCCAGTATGAGTGTGTGAGTGTGTGTGGAAATGTGTTGGCAACCATGGCCAACTCAATTGGGCACAAAAAATCGATAAAAAGATTTATGATGCATACATTTGTAATTGCAAATGTGTGTGTTTGTTTTTGCATCGAACAGGCAGTTGAATATGGGGAAAAATAATTTTGCATAAATTGCTGTAATGTGCAATTATTGCATATGTTGCTTCATCTGCTTGTTCGGAAATTTATGGCCAAACTGTCAAACAGAGAAAAAGTTGTATGTGTGTTTGTATGCGAGTGGTTTCGTGTAAAAATTAATAGCACATTTTGTTGGTGCAAAGACCCCACTTACAGCAACAATATCCTGCGCAAGGATAACTCACACCACACCACACCACACCACACTGACTGTCTGCCTGCGAATGCAATTTTAATGTGTCGACCGAATAAGGGCGACCAACCAAAAAAAATGCGAAAATATGCAAAATTGCATAGTTTGAGTTTTTGTTGGTTGTTTTGTGTTGTCTGCATTTTGCTTTTTTGCTGACAATTAAAATTTTGGGCTGTTTTTGCGCCCTAAACTTTTTTGCGCTATGCAGCGCATTTAGCTGTGGGTTGATGTGGGTTTTGTTGTTGTTGTTGTTGCTGCTGCGCTAACGATGTAATTAAATTTTATGCATCACACACACACACACACACACACACACACACACACACACACACACACACATAGTGAATGATTGAATACGCAACACATTTCTTGCGCGCAATTTTTTTCGCTGTCGCTTGAGGCAACATTCCATGGTTTATTTGTTGTTGTTGTTTGAGCACGAAATTGCTGACAATTTACTGTGAAGGCAGAGATTTCGTCGCCCTATTTTTCGAGCACGTCTCATCAAAATGTAACCAAAATGGCATTAGTGCGCACTTGTCAAATATTAACACACACACACACTTGTCATAAATTTACACACACACACACAGAGGCACTGTGGCTGAGCGTTTTCTGTCATATTTTTAGGCTTATTGCCATTTATTTGTCATACTTAAGTAGCCGTGAAAAATTTGCGGCAAGAATGCTTAGCAATGAAATTATGAATTTGCCATCAAGGAAAATAGAAATCTTGCTTTGAGCTCAAGTTTTCCTGCTGTTTGATGAGAGCATTGCTTTATGTTGTTGCCTTCGATGCCTTTATTGCAAGAATGTTGCATGCAACAATGCAAATACAAAGACGCTCAGCGGGTCGTAGTTTTGTGGGGAAGGCAGAGAAGGGGATGTGAAACATAACAAAGCAACACAATGGAACAGCAGCTCATTGCTGTAGCAAGAAAGAACGCAAACAAAAAGAAAAAGTAAAGAGAAGAAAGTGTGCAGTTGCAATTGTTGTTGTTGTTAAAATGTATAGCATTGTTGTTGGCAGAGATTTACCCCTTCTAGATGTGCAACACACGCATGCAAAATATTTTCTGAAAACCTTTTAACATAAAAGGCCGCAACCAATCATTTTCTGGCTGCACTTCATTTCCATTCATTTCGCCACAAAGCGCAACAAATAATTTCCAATTTTAAATTTTCAATATTCACTTTTGAAATTTTCAATTTTTGCTCGCCTGGGAAAATCGACGATTAATCAAAATGCGCTCCAACGAAATTTCACCATACGCCATTTTGCACAGCACCAATAACAATAACAACAACAACTAACGCATACATACGCGCCGAGCCGAAAACAACATCAAGCGCCAGACAATTGGTCTGCCGGACGCCACACGGGACGCCACTACGCACATTAAAGCGAAAAATAATCGCATCCCGCCCCGCGTCGCACTGCCACCTCGCCCAGAGTTGCCATTGTGCGCGCACAACAAATCCTCCGCCTCGCCTAAGCGTTTCTATGTGTGTGTGTTTGCCTAGAGCCGCTTGATTGTGTAATAAATGGTGACATCTGCAAAAATTGTACCGAGCCAACAGCAAAGTGAAGCTTACGATGGTTCAGGCGCGCGCACAAAAATCGATACTGACGTCATAATTTTTTTGGGCACCAGTTGCTTCGGCTTTTGGCTTTGTAGAGGAGGAGGGAGAGACGTGGGCATTGCACCATTTGCGCGCTAAGCCACAATGTGACCTCAAGCACAAACATTTCAGTTTATGCTTTTGCGGTTTAATGCGCCCACAGGATCAGCACACAAGGCGGTCCTTTTCAATGTGAAAATTGTTTGAAAATTTAATTTTGCATTGTCGAATTATGGCCAAAGTTCATTAGTGCAAACATTATACGACTGAATAATGCAAAATGTGTTTTGAAATGTTTTGAAATGTGTAGAAATTCAAATTTCAAATGTCAAACATTACGGTGCAAAGGACAATGGAAACGATTATAAATAGTTGCGTTATTTGAGACATAGAGAGATTGAAATTTTCATACCCGAAACTTGTTCTATTTGGAATGGTTGGAATTCAGTTTACAAAATTTAATGAAAAACTAAAAGGTTTCTTGGAATTTGAACAGTTTCTTGGAGCACATTATCTGCACTTGTGTTGGTTTATAGAAAGAACTAAAGTGCAAAGTGAAAGTAAAACTCACTCAATTCGTTTAAAATGTGTGTTCTAGAACATTTTGTAAAAACAGTATTGCATACACATTTCAAAGGGTGGGATTTGTGGTCCATATGGGCCTAAGTGTGCCTCATACAGAGGCAGCTATCCCAACCCAACCCAAGCCAGGCTGCAAAGTTGCCATATGAACTGAGACCAAAAAGCTGTGCAAGTCTTTTAATACTGATTACTTACTTAACTGGCCATAAGAACCTGTAACCGGTAACGACCTGCGGCGAAAGTTATCTCCAGCCGTTCTCCATGGTCACACCAAGAATCATTTCTTTCCACGCGACTTTTCCATGATCACAAAAACGAAATGAAAAGGCAGTCACTCTCCTCGCCGTTGACCTCCAACTATCGCCGAAATTCCATGGTGCATACGGAAGACATGGCTAAGCCAGCATAGCCGCTGGATATGGATTCGCTGTGTTTCCGTTGGACTCTGTAACTCTTTTAGCCGATCCGTCGCTTTTGTAAAGCGAAAGAAGTCCAGTAGTTCGAGTTCCAGTGGCTCATAATCCTTTAGAGCCATCTTACCAAAACAAATGTGTCTGGAACGTGCGAAAGCTGGGTATTTACTAGCAAAGTAATCAATAGTTTCGTTCTCCTTTAGACACATTTCACAAATGGCCGAGGCACTTCCCCAATTCGGTTCGGTAGATGTCTCGTGACAAGTCTGGTTCTCGATGGTTCTCAAATCAATTCAAATCATTTCCAATTATTTAGTCACTGGGCCCAAAAAATCAAGTATAGGTACCAAACCCCTTTTATGCAATGCCCAATTGATTTCTTCAGTCGAGGGGTGTCTCCCAGTTTCATTGTTGTGCGGCTTACAGTTCCAAAGTTACGTGGAAAATTTTAGTCCAACGCGTATACAATTTTACCAAAATCTATGAAACGACGGTATATCTATAGAATTTCAATGTCAATCTATTTATTATTCTGAAGCTAATCCACAAAGAAAATTTGGGTTGTATGGGCGTTGCCATGCCCTTTCGTCCAACGTCCACACAATCTAACCACTGCAACGACACGTCTAAGCTATAACACTATACTAAATTTCAATGTTGTCCGACTTATAACTCCAAAACTATTCCACCTTACAAATTTGGGTTGTATGGGGGGTGCCATGCCTGTAGTCCCAAACTAATGCAGTTGGATCGTTTGAAAAGTACCACGCCCCTCGTTCAACCCTTATGAAATTTTACCAGTGAAACAACACATCTAAACGGTAGCCCAGTACAAAAATTCATTACTGTCCGACCTATGATTCCGAAGATATTTGAAATTAAATATTTAGGTTGCATGGAAGTTGCCACGCCCATTTGTCGAGTCGTATTGGCACTATATGGTTTACCGAGATTTAGTCAAAGCGAACAATCCGTGAAAGATTTAGCTCAATCGGACGTCTAGTTTTTGAGTTTTAGTGTCGTGTGACCAATAAACAAACATACCTTGTGACCGAAAAGTTTCCGGAAATTTTAAATAAAATGCAAAATTCTTAATCTTCATCAATATTTATTTTATCTCCTTCAAAATATGCTCCATTAGAAGCGATACACATATGCCAACGTTTCTTCCAATCATCAAAACATTTTTTATAGGCGCTTTCCGGAATGGCTTTGAGTTCCCTCTGCGAATTCTGTTTTACGTCTTCTATGGATTCAAAACGTGTTCCTCTGAGTGGTAATTTGAGTTTGGGAAACAGGAAAAAGTCACACGGTGCAAGATCAGGTGAATACGGTGGCTGTTCGATGGTATTTATTGAATGTTTGGCCTTAAAATCGTTGATAATGTTGGCTCGGTGCGAGGGAGCATTATCGTCATGAAAATTCCATGAATTATCCTTCCACAATTGAGGCCGTTTACGGCGGATATTTTCACGCAAACGTCTTAAAAAAGTCAAATAATAGTCTTTACCGACTGTTTGTCCTTCAGGGACGAATTCATGAGGCACCACACAACGAATATCGAAGAAAACAATCAGCATTGCGTTGATTTTCGAGCGACTTTGGCGTGGTTTTTTCGGTTTCGGCTCGTCTTTTCCTCTCCATTCCGATGATTGTTGGCTTGTTTGCATGTCGTACTCGTAGACCCATGTTTCGTCACCAGTTATGATGCGTTCCATGAAAGTTGGATCGGAATTGGCACGATCAAGCACGCCCAAAGAGACCTGTTCACGGTACTCATTTTGAAGAAAATTCTCCACAAAATCGCAACGCACTACTGAGGTGAACTGGTTTCAACAGCTGCCGTAAACAAACTGTCTGACAGATCGCGCTCATTTTTGGCATAGTAATTAAGGACAGTGCTACCAACCTACAGAAAATTAAAATATCGAAAAATATACAGCGCGCGAGTTTTAAATGAGAATTTCCGGAAACTTTTCGATCACAATGTACATTTATTTTTTATATCTTTTTTGTTGATTAATACAAGATGAGAAAATCTTATCAAATATCGTGAAAAACGCTTTACAAATAATTTCTCATTTGACTTCAATAATTCGTTTATAAGTATGAAATGTTGGTAACAACCTGAGAGAATCCCTAATTACTTTCGATTCTCAGAATTCTTCAATTCATAATTTTTGTTACATGTTGTACATCTAGCAATCGATTCCCGTACAACTTATGAAATACAAATAAAAAAATTATAATCTTAAATCCTAAACTTTTCAAATCACTCTGACATAGTCACTTTTATATGTTAGTTTAGTGGCATGTCAACCCTATTGGCCCAATGCTCATCAATGGGTTAATGTTATGCGAACAACAGCTGGGAGCCCACACACACACCTACAGCAACATCCATGCTGTTTTTATGTACGAGTATGTATGTAAATATGTATGTAAATATGTCTGAAAAATTCGCTAAAAATATAACAAATAAAATTGTTGTCCAAGTCGATGAAGCGACATGGCGACGAGCGCCGGATACGCGCCTGGACGACTGGCGTTGGCGCCATTTTTGTGTTGTTTGTGCATTTCGCTATGAATTGTTGTGAATCCATTGCCATAATTCTTTCTATGATACTTTTGTTTTTGTTGAGATTTTTCCATAAAAATATTTGTCATTTGCTAAACGCAGAGTTGCCAGCTGTTGATGCAAAGAGAATTTTTGAATTTTTAGGAATAATTTTTTAGTTAAATTTTTTCATAAAAATATTTTTAATTTGCTAAGAGTTGCCAGCTAAGGGAATTTTTGAATTTTTAGGAATAATTTTTTGATGAGATTTTTTTCATAAAAATATTTGTCACTTGCTAAACGTAGAGTTGCCAGGCGTTGATGCAAAGAGAATTTTTGCATTTTTAGGAATATTTTTTTTGTTGAGATTTTTTATGCAAATATTTGTCATTTGCTAAACGAAGAGTTGCCAGCCGTTGATGCAAAGAGAATTTTTGAATCTTTAGAAATAATTTTTTGTTGAGATTTTTTCAAAAAAATAATTGTCATTTGCGAAGAGTTGCCAGCTTTTATGCAAAGGAAATTTTTGAATTTTTGGGAATAATGTTTTAGTTAAATTTTTTTCGTAATAATATTTTTCATTTGCGAAGAGTTGCCAGCCGTTGATGCAAAGAGAATTTTTGAATTTTTAGGAATAATTTTTTAGTTCAGATTTTTTCATAAAAATGCACGCTTTTTATGCAAACAGAATTTTTGAATATTTAGGAATAATTTTTTTGTTAAATTTTTTTCGTAATAATATTTTTCATTTGCGAAGAGTTGCCAGCCGTTGATGCAAAGAGAATTTTTGAATTTTTAGGAATAATTTTTTTGTTGAAATTTTGTCATAAAAATAATTGTCATTTGCGAAGAGTTGCCAGTTATTTATGGAAACAGAATTTTTGAATTTTTAGGAATAATTTTTTAGTTAAATTTTTTCGTAAAAATATAAATACGTTTCCCCTCAACTTGTCTCTAGTTGACTCACTCACTTCACTCCTCTCTCTATCAGTCTCTCTCTTCCTGTTGCTTGAATGAATAATGAAAACAATAAAACTATTTTCAAACAGTTCAAACAATTTTCTCAGAACGAGATAAATTTCCTTCTCCTCTCAGGATGAGCTCCTACTCTTCTTTTATTCTATTTATTTCATTTAATTTAATTTTGCTCTGGAAACCAAAAATGTGTTGGCAACATTGGCGCCGGCATTCTAAAACACCCACACAATTTTGTGTTTTTATTGTTTCAACATTGCTTTTAGAATTACATTCATAGTTCTTATTGTTAGTGGTTGTTGTTGTTGTTGTAGCAGTATTTCTTTTCAAATTGTTTACGTCGTATTCGTTGTTTTTCTATTTGGATTTTATAACTTTTGGCGCATAAATTTAGGTCAGCACTACGATGTTGTTGTTGCTGTTGTTGTTGCATAAGTTTGCGTTATAGTAAATGTGTGCGTAGCTGTTGTTGTTATTGTATGAATGAAGAGACGCCTGTGTATCCAATGGTGACACATTTTGCATCCTTTTCGCTTACAATCAGTTTCAGTTGATTTGAAATCAGAAACTTGCAAGTTTTCTTTTTCGCATTTTGTTTTTTTACTTTTACATTTTAGTTGCCAGGATGACAGAATTGAATTTCGCATACAATTGCAAAAGATTGCTGAAAAGTGGAGGAGTTGAAAAACTTTGTTTTTGCGCGATTTCAATGGAAAATCGTTGAGTTGAGTTGCCGCTGCTGAGTGGTAAACAAGCTAAAGTTGAGGCGTGTGCGCCGACAGGACGACACAGTGACGGCGTAAGCTATTGAAAAGACGTTTGCGAGCGCGCAACAATGACGATTGTCGTTTGTAAAGATTTAACCCAGTTTTGTGCGGGTTTCATATGTTTTTATTGCTCTTATTGGCATTGTTGTTGTTGTTGTTGTTGTTGCCGTTATTATTTAACTATTTATTTGTGCTTTGGTTGATTATCGAACAAACTAGGAAGCAATTTTCGCAACAATAGAGTTGTCAAGTTTTTGGCGGTATTCACGAGATACGCCAACTAGGCTAAGGGGAGTAAAAAGGTATACAAATTAACATTGTAAGTGGATAAGGGAAGGAATATTTAAACTCTGTGACATATAGTTGCCTAATCAGCTGTTTTTTACTTTACTCTTTTACTTTTGATAGATCTCACATGCAACTCTGAGTGTAACAAAAGCAAATTCGAAATCGAGCCAAAAATTTTAGAAGAATAAAACAGTCGAATGTAAAAAAATGAAAATGAAGTAATGAAAATATTGGCGGTGTTCACAATTTGGGCCAACAGACACACAATAAAAAACATAACTTGTATTTTAAAGCATTGGAAGTATTCACAATCGGTGGCAAAAGGCTACAGAATATACAACAACATACATTAGCCTTTTCCAACAGATTGTGAATACCTCTAATGCTTTATAATACAAGTTACGTTCTTTATTGTGCTGTCTTTTGCCCCAAATTGTGAATACCGCAAATATTTTGCTGTATTGAACACTTAAGCGATGCTCAAGTGCGCCTTAAATTGTTTTTCAATTTATTTTAATTTACTTTAATTTAATTTTCTCATTCTCATTTTGCAGTTCAATTTTTAAGCTCCAAAAAGAACTTTTCGACTTTGAACAATTTCCCAACAGTTTGCTAAAGCAAAACTGTTGGCTTCCGTGTAATTAAATTGTAAAGTTTTACGAAATTTTAATGGCATTTGAAATACTTGAAGTGTAATGTAAAACAGGATGTGCTATGCTCAGAGTGGACTGCAGTGCGATCTGCCGTCCAATGCGCCGCTTGCAACGCACTTCGTTCAACAAATGCTACGCTCGACTGCCACAAGTTGACAGGCGGCAACAACGCTGATACTTCGATGATGTACCGCGCGCAGGATTAAGTCAATTTTGTGTTGTTGTGCGGCCAATGTTGCAGGCACAAATGCATCAAATGCTACGCTTAGACTGCGGTCCTTGTCGTCCTTTTTGTCTCGTGTGCGCCTGTTGTCGGATTATTTTCCACTAATAAATGCGGTTTAATTTTTCAATGCCATCGACGCGTTCAGTCAGCGTCTGGTCCGTTATGCTGCACAGCATAATGGAGTCCTTGAAGCGTTGCCAGACCGGGCACAAGTTTCAACCAAATGTTGCGAAGGATGAGTTTTTTTATTTTTGTATTTTTTATGTTTGTATTTTTTGTTTTTGATACTTTTATGCAAAGCTCTGTGACAAAGTGTGGGCGCTTTGTTGCGTTTGTTGTGGCAGCCAACTTTGCTTTTACTCAAATTGAACAGCGTCCGCAGCGCCTCAAGGCAACTCAGCTATTAACGCACAACAACAAAAATGCCTCAGTTTAGTGGCAATTAGTGCAGTACATTTTTTTTGTAATTGCTGCTGCAATAATTACCAACTGAAACTCAGAAAAACGATGCAATGTTTTTGTGCTTTACTTTCACTTTTATTATTGCAAAATTTTGTGCATGGCTTTCTGTGAATTTGTTTTGTTACAAAAAAAAATACATAATTCATAAAAGTTCACAATACGTTGTTAATGAGGAAGAAAAAAAATTCGCTCTAGGTGCGTCAACTAATTGCGCTGGCGATGATCTGCAACAGAAATGCCACCTTGTAGAAAATCGTCGCCTGAAACGATCGCTGACGCTGGCGACGACAATTATTGCACCAATTGTTGTTGGTGTGCATTGAAATGGCGAATTTATTTGAAAAGTGATAAAGTGTATTAACACTGCCTGGCGGAAGTCTTTTAGTGGCTAACAGTGCGAACACTGGGATGCGCATCATTGCAATTAAGTGTAGATGTACTTTGGTTTTAGCTGGATTTACATAAATTTTTATATACAGACAGACAGGTAGGCCTGTCTTATATTGGTTGAGAATGCTGCAAAGTGAAAATCAATTCAAGGTTTTTGTAATAAATGAACTAAGCTGGATAAATGCTAAATTACAGTAAATTATTTTGAAAAAAATATCTGCTATGTAAATACTTCAAAAAGACTTCGGTCTTAGACTTTGGTCGTTTCAAAGTATTGAATTGGGGTTTAATTTAACCCTTTCTGGGATAACACCATGCGACAGCATTTTTCACATCTTGAAAAATCCATATGTGCTCATGTGCTCAATCATTATATGGCGTCCGATAAATGAATGATGATGAAAAGATGATAAATGATGATTTCCGAATTTATGAGTACATCATTTTCTAGCACCAACTTTCATAGAATTGTAGCATTTCTACGAAGTTTATTTTGGTTTTCAAAATTTTACATCGTCCCGAAAAGCTTCAACCATTTCGATGCTCGTGTAAATTAATGAAGAACATAGTCATCCAAAGCAAGGTCCTTGAACAAGACAGACCTCTGGACTTTTCCTTATTATATGGGAAACGAAATGGGATTCAATTATGTGACTTATTACGGTGAGTTCTCTCCTATCCTTCCCTATCCCTCATGAGTATAGTACAATGGTCCGAAATAAGCTGAGTGCTATGGAAGGCTTGTACCCTTCCTGCCCACCCTCACATCATATCACATCACGGTGAGTTCTTCGCCGTCATAATAATCAGCGAATGTGCTTGTAACTCTCAAAAGATTTTCACCTCCGTTGGAAAAAGAACTCATGAGTATTCATATTTAGTTATTTTTGATAAATATTTAATATAACTTTCTACTTTTATATAACTACAAACACATTTAGAATCAATTGTAAACTTTATTTGATGTCGATTATGACTAAGGAGGGCAAATAAGAGATGGAAAACCTTGATCTCATGCAACTTAGAGCGATTACTTTGGTCTACTTAGACCAGCTATAGGACCAAATACCTAATCAGCAAAACTCATACAGACATTGCTTGACTAACTGCTGTCTGCACAGGTCCGTCTGAGAAATTAGGTTTACTCTGCAATACCTACAGTTGCAATTGCAAGGACTGCAGAGTCTGTAGTTGTCCAGCCCTCTCGCGTACAAAACCACTGGCATTTGAAAATCCCCTCATCACAAATCTGAATGAACTCTTAAGTAGTGAGATACACAAAATAGACTCCTTTCTAAAGCAAACGAAATTAATATTCTTAACTCCAGCTAAGAAACCCAATTTTCTACCCTTTTTTAAGATTCACGAAGATTTCACTTTATACAATTTTCCTTGGTGGATGTCATCACTTCATCACTTGAACTGACTTACTATCATCTATTAATAAATATTTTTAGTCCTACTTTAGCTTCTGAGACTCATTTTAAGTAAGTCTAAGCCAGGATTCCAAGTGACGTCAACTTCAACTTTAGTCTTTGAACCTCATCTGAAATAAGTCAACCAGGCTTCAAAGTTACATAAACTTAAACTTTAGTCTCTGAGACTCATTTGCAAAAAGTCTCAACCAGGCTTCAAAGTGTCGTGAGCCTAAAATTTAGCTTCTGAACCTTTTTTGAAGTGAGCCTCAACCAGGCTGTGAAGTCATTTTAAACTTCAGTCTCCGATCCTCTGAAATAAGTCTTAACCAGATTTCAAAGCAACGTCAACTCCAACTTTAGTCTCTGAAACTCATCTGAAATAAGTCTCAACGACGCTTCAAAGTGACATCAGCTTCAACTTTAATCTCTAAACCAGATCTAAAACAGGTCTCGTTATCTTTAATTTTAGACTCTGAATTTCTACTAAAAAAAGTCTCAACCAGGCTTCAAAGTTTTTAATTTTAGACTCTGAATTTCATCTAAAAAAAGTCTCAACCAGGCTTCAAAGTGAGATTTACTTCAACTTTAGTCTCTAACGTAAGTTTCAACCAGACTTTAAAGTAACGTCAACTTAAACTTTAATCTCTCAACCTCATCTGAAATAAGTCTCAACGAGGCTTCAAAGTGACGTCAGGCTCAACCTTAGACACTGAACCAGATCTAAAAATAATTCTCTTCCAGGCTTCAAAGCATCCTCAGCCTCAACTTTAGTTTCTTAACCTCATTTGAAGTGAGCCTCAACTAGGTTTCAAAGTGAAGTCAGCTTCAACTTTAGACCCTGAACCTCATTTGAAATAAGTCTCAACTAGGCTTCAAAGTGAAATGAACTTGATCTTTAGTTTCTGAACCTCATTTAAAGTAACTTTAGCATTTGAGACTCATTTGAAAAAAGTCTCAACGAGGCTTGAATGCATCGTCAGCCTCAACTTTAGTTTCTGAACCACTTTTGAGAAAAGTATCAACAAATGAATTACGATTATTACTTGAATACCCAAACAATGCAACCTTCACTAAATTCTCAGATGGAATAATGTTACAAATTAGAAACAGAATTACAAATTAGAAATTACATTTCTTGAATAATATTTTCAGTTTTTGTATTTAATTTGGCTTTAACAAATAGTAAAAGTTACGAAAGATTTTCTTTCAAAAAGCCATTTTCTTTCAAATATAATAAACAACCTCAATGCAGGTTTGTCCCTCTTAGTTTTTTTAGTGTAAGCATGGCCCAAGCTCATTTTAAATTTAACTCTTTCCAGCTAAAACTTTTCTAAAACTAAACTAAACTTTTCTCTGACTTTTGTGATTTCTGTGAAAATTGATTTTGTTTAGAGCGAGTAAGCCGATTTTTACTTCAAAACAACTCGAATCTTTATTTTTGTTCACTGTGAACTCGAACAAATTGCATTCAAAATTCAAATTTCATTCATAACAAAACCGATATCTAGTCCATGGATTCGTCAATCCAAGCCAACTTGGCAGAATTCAAAGCTTACACAAACCTAATGCAATCTTATTCAATATATTTTTTTAGACTCAATCTTTTGTATACTAAATCAGATGTTTTCAATGTATCCAAATTTTAAATTTAAATAATATTTCTAAAAAGTAATTTCAATGTGGATAACAAGGTAAACTTTATAACTGCTGTCATCACACTGTGCTCACTGTAATCTCCAACTAAAGATATAAAAAAACTTAACCCATTAATTTGACAATCCAAATCAACTCAGCAGAATTCAAAGCTTACAGCAACCTAATGCAATCTTATCTTTTTTTTTTTTTTAACTAAAACATTTTCTTAATTTCAATCAGTTGTTTTCAATGTATTCAATATTTTTTTTTTTAACGAAATAATATTTCTAAAAACCAAGTTCAATATGGAAAACGAGGTAAAATTAATCACTGCGGTCATCACATTGTGTTCACTTCAAACTCTAAATTCGACAATCCAAGTCAACTAAGCAGGATTTAACCCTTCGTTAGTCAAGTTGCATAGGTTCATAGGTTATATAGGTTACAATTTTCACCTGACTAACGCAGAGTTAAAGCTTATACGAACCTAATGTCTTTCGTGAGTTCAGTCAGTCATTCAGTTATTTTCAATATGCTAAAACTTTATCACTATTATCATCGATGATACTGTACTCTCTGGAAAATCCAGCTAACTACAAATAAACAAATTATAGAACCCTGAATCAAAGTCAACTCAACAGCATGCTCAATCTAACCTAATCCAACCTTTTTCAACATTCTTCCTGAACTTTTCCTATAAAACCTAATAAAACCTAATTTTTCAAATTAATGTTAAAGTAATTTGAAAAACACACTTTAAAATGCAAATTGGTTGAAAAACTTTGTCGCCTGTGCTGTTTGACATTTTCCTTTCATGCCACAAACGTTTTAAACATTTCCCACCACCTAATGAACGCAACAAAGACATTAGTCAAGTGTCAAAATTTGTGTTTTGTGTGTCAGAAATTGATGAAAACGCAACTTGAGATGGGCGTCTCAAGTGCCACTTATCGATGGGTGTCCTTAAAGTCAACACAGACGACAGGACATTTGCAACAACTTTATTAACGCAGTTGAAATAAATGAGGGAGAAGGTAACCGATATTGTCTCATGAGCATATGCACAAGATAAGAAAAAGAAGAACAAGAACAAGACAAAAAAGAAGAAGAAGGACAGTAAAAAGGCCTTTTCATGCAACAATTAAAAATCTGTCGCCTGCGGCAGGTAGAGCGTAAGCGATGAACGTCGGCTGCGGTAAGCAAATGCGGAAATGGCACGTTCGCTGCCTGACGTTGTTGTTGTTCGAGCCTCGTGGTGTTGGCCAACGGCGGTGAGGCGGGCGAGATGCTTTGTTGCGATAAGTGCAGCACTTAGTGACGCACCATTGCGCCTTGTTGCGCGGTTGTTATTGTTGTTGTTGGTGTTGTCGTAGCTGAATAAACACAAATTGACAATGGCGCGCAGACAGTCGGACGGAATGTCCTTTTGATAATGTCAGCGCATATGGGCGTCGGTGTGTTTATGCTGGCGCGCACAATTAATATTTTATTTGAACATTTAAACGTTTTTTTCTTAATTTTTGTTTTTTCTGCATTTCCTGCAGTCAACAAACCAACTGAGAAAAATTAAGACGCGTTGTTGTTTTTTCATTTTGTATTTAAAAGAGCAAAGTAAAAAGTGGAAATGTCGCACAGCTGCTTGTCTGACATTGTGTGAAAGTGTGGCATATCCTGCGGACACTTGGGCTGCGTGCCACGCACTCGACACTTTGTTAATTAATTGCAAAGGCAACTCATAAGGACAGTCAGCCAGCCAACGGAGCCTCAACGCGTGGCAAAGCAAAAGAAGTGGACTGCTGGGACAAGCGGCGCCTAAACAACTCGAGTTGAGTTGAGTTAGGCAGCAAAATTGTGCTCTTATTCTTGTTGTTGTTGTTGTTTTTAATGCCCTACAATGCCATAAATTTCTGTCCGCACATAATTAAGTAATGACCCCAGGGAGGCAACAACAATTTGTGACATATGCGTTGGCAGCCGGTTTCAAGTTCAAGTTGCCGACACACAACAAATTTAAGACATTTCACTAAAAAATTGGCTCATTAAGTAATCTGTCAGATGTGTGACAAACATTTGAGTGTGTGTGTGTTCCCTTTAGAATTAAACCAATTGCCACTTGGAAGTGCCAAAAAATGTCATTTAAATTCCACTTTAGGCCGCAATTGCACTGTGAAAGCTATGGCATAACTATGCCCACAAGTTATTTGCGCTCCCACACGCAAGTAACATGCAACATGCAGCATGCCACATGTGTTAATGTCAAATGCGGCTTTCAGCGCGTGGTAAATGTGTCACACAACGTGTCAGACCAATAATAGAGCGACAGAGCGAAAAGGCGTCAAATTACTGCCGGTGCCGGAGTGCCAAAAATATTGGCAAACCAAATTGAAATCAGGCCAAAACACGTCAATGTGGCAAGTACATGCAACGTGGCAGTGGTCACTGAAATGAAAAATGTGCAATTCGAATTGAAAAAGCCACATGCAAACTACGAGAAATGTGGCCAACAGCTTCCGCATGCCACAAGGCAGACACGTAATGCAGTAGTTGCCACCCCGTCACAATTGACTAGCAAATCGTGTGTCCGTAATTGACATTCGGCTGACTAAAACTTTTCTAATGGGTGTCAAAACGGCAGACGTTGACTTCAGATGAAGTCATCAAACTCTGAGCAATAGCGAGACGCGTCGCCATCGTTGCAATGCCATTGGCAAAAGTTGCAAATGTCATAGGGAAAAAAATTGTCCAGTGACATGTAGCTGTCACTAGCTGCTGTCCGTGAAGACTGTCGCACTGATTGTCTCGACTGGCAAACCAAAAAAAATATGAGTAATTCATAATTTTATTTGTGGCTTTTCATTTCGGCTTTATTCGGCGCAAAATTTTTGCTTCGCCAAGCAGAAAAAGTCCAACTGTCTCTCAACTGTCTTTTTGTCCTCGCCTGAGCCAAGTGTGCAATGTGTTTTATTGAGACAATTTTTTTCTTATTAACAAATTTTGCCCTAATTTGAGCGCACAACACAAAAAAAGGGATCAACGTTGCCAACGAAAAACTTATTTATCAGCAAACGGATTAAGCAGTCAAGCAGCTGTTGGCAGTGTTGTTGTTGTTGTTGTTGCAGTTGTGTGTCATAAGGCAAACGGACTCGACGATAAGGCAATGCTTGGCGCCTAAATGGATTTTTTTTGGCTGCTTGGAATTGAATTTTAAAATGACTTTAATAAATGTTGTGGCCCAAACACTTAATTAGTCGAGGATTTAGGGGAATTTTAATTTGTTTGTTGGTAGTTTAATGAGGTTAGGTGGAATACTGTATTTTATGGGACACCGAGTGTTGAAAGAGAAGGAAAATTGTCAATGAAATTATGAGTGTTTAGGAAAGTTTTTTATTTAAAATGTGACAATGGAAGCAGCAAATTTAAGTCAAGGACCCGCGTTGGGTTGCTGTGTCCAGTTAAGTTAGAAAATTATGGTGAGTTTTATTCAAAATGACGACGCCTGGAAACCCCGGGTGGGTTTTTTTTCGACGTATACAAAAGACCTTGCTAGGTTATGATTAACCCTTTCGACCCCGAATTTTACCCTGTTTCTCGATATTACTTTTTGGTATTTAAATCATGAAGCACTTTTTTAAGGAGTGTGCACACGACATTTTAAATCGCCACCCCTCTTTCTTAGAGTTCTAGAGGTAGTTTAGTTTTGAGAAATTTTAGCTTAAAACGGGTTAAGCAAATTTATATCAATATTTTTTAATCACAGAAAAATTATGTAATATTTATGGAAAAATACAGAATTATCACTTTTTGATTTTATTTAACCATTATTAAAGAAACAGGGTTTTGATTAAACGCGCCCAATTCATAGACTTCAATTAGAACACAAACTTTCCCTGATAACGCTGCAAATTATTGGAAATTGTTTTGGCCTTAACAGCTAAATTTTTGTAATTTCCTTTGAATTCGCTTCTAAAAATATGAATTTGTTGGTGCCTACTTAAATTAAATCCATAAATCCATCGTAGCTTTTGCTATATGATGATGATGACAAATAGGTGAAGTTGCTCTCAGGCAACTTTGGGGTCGAAAGGATTAAGGAGGCGGCCATTTTATGAGCACGAACCCTGTGTCCTGACTCCAATTTCTAGTCCGATAAAAGTATAAATAAGAGCTAACACAAAAGTCTGTTTAGGTCCAACACTTCTAAGCCCACTTCAGACATCAGATTTTGTTTTAAACGAGATAAAATATGCCTTGTCTACCAAAAAAAACCTCATCTCTTGAAAAGTTGATGAAATAGTTTCAGGTCTAAGGAACGGTTTGAGTGGGTAGGTAGGTAGAAAAAGCATAACCAGCTGTAAACGACTACACACTAACTCTCAAAAATCAAGTTTTGTAGGAGATTTTAGTACCAATTTTGATTAAATACGAAATAAACACTTAAACATATTTTCAGTTTTAGCTTAATTCTGGCGTTCAAGTTAATTTCTGAGCTTTGCCGTAATGAGAGACCTATAGTAGAATTTTATGGATAATATTTTTGTGGTACATTTTGTCCTTAAAAAGTCCAATTTTACAGAACATTTTTGACATTTTAGAAAAAAGGGTCAAATTGACCCATACAAATAGGAGCTACAGGGTTAAAATGCTCCACAAAAATGTTTCTCGTAGTGTTTTACACCAAATTGCTGAACATGTCATATACCTAAAATGTGATGTTACATGGTTTTCGTAAGCCGATTCTCCATAAGAATGAGCAAAAAGGGGTAAACTTTGACCCCCCTAAAAAAAAATTCAGACGTAATCTTTCAAAACGCCGATACACGTATATTTCTTTTTGGTCCTTTCTCCCAGAATCCGTTGTTTGAACCTTCTTATTTTGAAAACTATTTTAGGAATACATTTTTGTAATTTGTTTTTGATTAACTTCACTCCACTAATTAAACCCATAAATCAATCGTAGCTTTTGCTATAAGATGACAAATAGGTGAAGTTGCTCTCAGGCAACTTTGGGTTCGAAAGGGTTAAAATTAAGGGGATTTATTTGAGCATTTCGAACCTCTTTTTTCGGGTATCTTATTTAGAGAGATCAAGTAGAGAAAGTCCTCCCAGTAGAGAATTGGGCCGTAATAAGATTGAAGATTTTCATCGATCAGTAAAAAGTGTTTTCCAGATCACTACAGATCAAATATAAACGTTCTATCATCTCTGGGTGTGACTAAGTGAGGAAGAAGCGAGCCTAGTAGAGATAACTGAATGGAGGTTTCAGGTTACAGTGAGCCTTAAAAGAGTAAAAGATTTTTATCGGACAGCAATAAGGGTTTTTTGGATCACTAAAAATCAAGGACACGTCCTCTCAACTCTGGGTGTGGTATGTGAGGAAGACGCGAGCCCAGTGAAGATAACTGTACTAAGATTTTATAGTGAGCCTTATTATTATTATTAGAGGGAGATATTGAACCTTAATAGAATGGCAGGTTATCATCGGTCAGCAATAAGTCTTTTTAATATTAGAAGACATCAAGGCGAAACGTTCTCTTATCTCTTGGTGTGATTAAGTGACAAGCCTAGCAGAGACAATTAAACGGAGATTTTATGGGGGGCCATACCAGAGTATTATACTTTCATCGGTCAACTATAAGGGTTTTTCGGATCAGTAGATATCAAGAAGAAACGTTCTATTATCTCTGGGTGTGACTAAGTGAGGAAGACGCGAGCTCAGTAGAGATACACAGCTGAACGGAGGTTTTACAGTGGGCTATGGTATTTAGAGTAACATATTTTTATCGGATATCAATGAGTGTTTTTCAGATCACTAGAGATCAAGGAGTTTCTCCTTCTTCTATCATCTTTAGATGTGATTAAGTGACTAAGAGACAAGAGAGATTTTATAGTGAGCCATAATACTTAAAGTTG
Organism: Melieria omissa; assembly: GCA_963971225.1. Lineage (NCBI taxonomy): Eukaryota > Metazoa > Arthropoda > Insecta > Diptera > Ulidiidae > Melieria > Melieria omissa. The sequence goes on from OZ020267.1 coordinate 146,975,250, forward strand.
CAGATTATCATCGATTAGAGAAAAGGTTCCTATCCAAGGTACCTGATAGATAGTAATACAGGGTAGGCCTTTTAAAGTGGAAGCCTTTGAAAAAAGAAGAAAAAAAGAGGAAAAAAATGTTTTTTTTTGTTTTCATCTCGATATTCATTTATTTTGGTCCAAGGAGAAATTTTCTAGTTAGTTTTTGAAAATGATATCGCGTAAATGGCCACCATTAGCTTTGGCCGCAAAATGTGCCCTTTTTTCGGCATTTTCCATCACTTTAGCCAGTGTATCGGCCGATATGGCTCTTATTTCGCGGCGTATGTTGGCTCTGAGTTGAGCTAGTGTCCTTGGCTTGTTGGTGTATACCTTGGACTTCAAGTAGCCCCATAAAAAAAAGTCTGGCGGCGTCAAATCGGGTGATCTCGGTGGCCACTCATAATCGCCTTTTTTCGATATGATTCGGCCGGGGAACAATGGCCGCAATAAATCGATGGTTTTTCGTGCTGTATGGCATGTACTGTTCCATGGTATAAAATGTCTTAAATGGCCTACCCTGTAGATCAGCGCATTATCACCGATCGTTTAATTCATTGTGGACTAAAAATACATGCTTTCCATTTGGAAGAAGGAAAGATCCAGTGTTACCAGATCAGGTGATTTCCTCTTAGATTTAGGAGATTCTTGGTCTTTTAGGATAATTTATAGGAGGAAGAATTGTTTAGGAGAAAGTTTGGGAGATTTATATTTTATGTTAGGGGATGTTTCGGATCCTTAGTGGATTTTTGGGAGATTGTTTTAAAACGAAGTATGATGTAATATATGATGTAATGATATGATGTAAACTTGTAAGCTTATAAAATGTAAGCTCGTTCTATCTTGTTCTCACTTATTGCTGTCACAATGAAATCCCGCCAAAAATGTCACTTTTTGATGCATGTCATATTTTATGTTTTTGTTTAGTTTTTTTTGCTAAGCTAAAGATAAATAAAGAAAGACTACATTAAAAAAATGTATATGTACCTATATATGTTTTTTACGAGAAGTTTGATTCCTTTAAAATTACGTTAATTATAAAAAAATTTTAGTAGATTTTTTTTTTTAACTTTTGGGAGAAAATTTCATTATTCTTGTAAGATTAAAGAGAAAGTCGTTTCAGGTATCTGGCAATACTGAAAAGATCATCTTTGGAGCAAATCGTTCTCAAATATGTTAAAAGAACTAAAAAGAAGAAAAGAATCGAACAATTATCTTTCAATAGCTAACTTGTTTACTTCTCATATAACCAGAGAGGCTATTGAAAAGTTTTCTCATTTTGCTGTCATTTCATGCCAACAAATTGAAGGCTAACACAAATAACTTGAAGTCTCTTAGGCTTTCAGATTGCCGGCGCATGAAAAGCAGTAATTAAAAATTAACCAAAGGCAACAAAACACAGCACAAAAAAATATAAGAAAAAATGAATTTTCTTGGTTTTAATTCCATGTGAAACAAAAAACCGGAAACAAACTGCTGCTTTCTCAACCAGGGACATTCGTTCTCTCTATGGCAGCTTTGAGTGCACTGAGCGGCTTAGCATCCGTTTTGAACTACTTTCGGCGCTGCAAAATGGCAAAAGTTGGCATTGCAAAATTAACGAAAGCGTTAGCGATATTTTATTTAAGTGTTGTATGAAACCCATAAGTTGTTTATAAAAATATTTGATGTTAAAATTCGTGTCACGTTTTAAAACGAATAAACCCTTAAATTAAATGAATTTATTGGCATTTGAAAAGTTTGTGCCTGTTGCTGCCAGTACGCCAACGCATTTTCCACAAACCCCAAATCGGCTAAATGTTCCGTGGGTTGGGAGGTGTGCGGGCACACAATTAACTTTCCCCTTTTGCGGTGTCGAGCTAAAGTCAAATGCAAAAATTTGCCAAAAGCAATAAAACTTTTGCTTTCGACTTAAAAACGGGGATGAGAAAAGTCGAAAAGTGAACGTAACTGGTGGGTGGACGCAACAGTGAAACTGTGGCAGGTGGATCGTTGTTGGTGGCCATAAAGGCTGATGGGCACTGTATGTATGTGTGTGTGTGTGGGTGTGTGTGTTGGTGCGTTGCTGCCAGCATTCAATGTTGGGAAATGCTGAAAATTGCTACTAATAAAATTTCACCACAATGAGCAGCGGCGTCCATTGTTTGCTGTCGAATTTATGGCTGAAGAGTTTATCAAAAAGTTATTACACAAAAGTGCTTGCAAACTATTTAATTAAGTTGTCATAAATTATGATTATAAAGTGTAAACAATGCTTGGCTGGGTGTGAGTTTCACTTGCTCCACTTGGACCATGCAACCACTGGGCGCGTGTTGATTTTCGCTAATTGCCTTCGCATTTGAAATCTTTTTCGCATTTACATTTTATGCAAATCAGAGGCGCGATTTTGTTGTTGTTGCATTCGGTGTGTAAACCGCATGTAGCTACAAGTGTTTGCTGCGTTGCGTCCAATTATCGACCATAAATGACGCCTTTCAGTCTGACAGCAACCACACACAGACGGGGCGACAAGTGTCCATTATCGCCGCGGCTGCTGTCCGGCTGCGAGCGCTGACGTAGCGCGGCCGCTGCTGCAATGTCGACCACAATCGGCTCAGTGGCTGGCAAAGAATTTGCAAAAAATTTCTTTACAATTAAATAAAAAAAAATAAATATATATATAATTATTATTTATTACAAAAAATACAAAAAAGAATGCGCAATAATAATAATAAAGCCACAACTGGCAGCGACAATTGTCAGGCGCGCACAACATGAGTTGCATTTGTATTGCAATAAAGCGTTGGATTTTCTTGTATTTTATTGCTTTACAAAAAGATTTGCGCTCCATTGTGCCTATTAAATATTGCTGTCGTTGTATGTAATGTTGCACTGCACAACAACAATAAGACAGCAGCGTTTATCTTAAGCAAAGAGCGAACAAAATAAAAACGCAAATGGAAAACAAGTCAATGCGAGTTTTAATCTTTTCAACACATTCAACTAATGCGCCGCACATGCCCAGGCAGTCAGTCAGTCAGTCACTCAGTGATCAGTGATCAGCCACAAGTGCAATGCCGCAGCTGCGTGTGGACGCGTCGATTTCGTTACAAGTGATATATTCCGTTCGTGTTGACACCGTGCGAAATGACCTCTTACAAGACACTGAAAAGTACCAATTTCGAGTGTGATGCGCCCGCCGATGCGCACAGCGACCACGGCGCCTTTCACAAGGTGCTCAAGTATTGGCGCAACAGCTCCAAGTCGACAGCCGGCGGGCTGAAGAAGAGCGCCAGCTTTGTGGACTATCGGCGCAAGGAGCTGGAGAGCAATGTGAGCTACAAGCGGCTGGAGAGCTGCGACGAGGGCAAACTGCGACGCATGCGGTGAGTGGAACGAGGGGGCGTGCATAGCTGCATAAATTTGTAGCCGCGACCATAGTTTAATATACGAGGAAAAGCCAGATTGAAGTAGGCCCGTTCTATGGTGAAAATTTCACTAAAAAAGTCTAAGAAAACGCAAACGAGCACAAACAATGACAATGACATTGGAAAGAGCAACTTTTATGAGAGAAACATTACTTTCAGGGAGACAACTACATAATAGTACTGGTGTACTAATGTCACAAATTATGTGACAAAAAGTATGAGCTTAAGTTGCAAAGTTACTTCCGTTACCGAATCAGTTTATGGGAGCAAAAATTTTATGGTTGGAGGAAAACAATTGTTGTCACAAACAATGTGACACATATGTGACAGGTTTTATAAGGTAAACTTAATATTCTACTGAAGGCAAAATGTCTGTTAAAACAAATATATATACAAAATATATATAAGTGGCATGAAAACAAAGGTCACCAGTTGTGCTACACTTGTGTGACAACTATTATGAGTTGAAATACCTTTTGTGTTGCAGAAAAAATTTGTTAGAAAAAGAATTTTAAGTGATACAATGATAAATATTGTAACAAATTATGTCCCAAATCGCATGACACTTGTGTGACAACTAGTATGAGTGGAAATATATTTTGTGTTGCAGGAAAAATGTATTAGAGAAAAAATTTTAAGTGATACAATAGTAAATATCGAAACAAATGCTGTCACAAGTTGTATAAAACTTGTGTGACAACTAGTATGAGTTAAAATATCTTTTATGGTGCAGCAAAAATGTATTAGAGAAAGAATTCGAAGTGATACAATTATAAATATTGCAATAAATTATGTACCAAATCTAGTGACACTTGTGTGACAACTAGTATGAGCTGAAATATATTTTGTGTTGCAGTAATAATTTATAGAAAAATAATTTTAAGTGATACATTGACTAATAATGTGAAAAGTAATGTCCCAAATCACGTGACACTCGTGTGACAACTAGAATGAGCTAAATCATTATTGTGCTGTAGCAAGAGTACAGATCGATTTATTACAGATCGAATTTTAAGTGATCCGATGACAAGTAATGTTGTCACAAATTATGTATTACTTGTGTGTCCACTAGTATGAGCTCAAATTATTATTGTGCTGAAAAAATTTATTGAAAGACAAAGTTTAAGTAAAACGATGGCTGTTATTGTCACAAATAATATTACAATTTGTAAAAAGCGTGTGGGACAATTAGTATGAGGTGGAGTCTTGGAGCGGAAAATTTAAGGTATACCACGGCAGTTATTCTTACAAATAATGTCACAAGTTTTAAAACACTTCTGTGACACTTATTAAGAGTTGAATACACTATGGTGTTGGAACATAAATGTATTGGAGAAGAATTTTTAAGTAATACGATGACAATTATTGTCAAAACACATGTTCAAAATTTAAAAACATATGTGTGACACTTAAAAGAGTTGAAATCATTATTTTATTGGAGTACACAGTAATGGGGAAAGAAAGTTAAAGTGATACCTTGAAAATTATTGTCACAAATAATGGCACAAGTTGCAAAATACTTGTGTGACAACTATTAAGAGTTAAATACACAATTGAGTTGGACCATAAATATATTGGAGAAGTATTTTTAAGTAATACGATGACAATTATTGTCACAAAACATGTTAAAAATTAAAAACCATTTGTGTGACAATTAGTATGAGTTGAAATCACACTAACGCACACTAATTGGAGCCGAAAATTTAAGGGATAACATAGCAATTATTCTATCAAGTTTTATCACAAGTTTTAAAACACTTCTGTGACACATATTAAGAATATGAATATACTATTGTGTTGAACCATCAATGTATTGGAAACAAATTTTTAAGGAATACGATGACAGTTTTTCTCAAAAAACAGGTTGGAAATTGTAAAACATTTGTGTGACAATTATTATGAGTTAAAATCATTATCGAGTTGAATAAAACTCTTATTAGAGCTGAAAGTTAATGTGATACCATGACAATTATTGCCGAAAATAATGTCACAAATTGTGTAACACTTGTGTGACAACTATTCAAATGCATTGGATACGAATTTTTAAGTAGTGCGGTGAAAATTATTATCACAAATAATGTCACAAATTGTGTTTAACTTCTGAACGAGGATTGTTTATGTGTTATAGAAAAAGTTTGCTGGAGTAAAAAATTTTAACAAACTGAATGAAATAATGTGACAAACTGTGTGACATTTCATAGAAACATCTTTCAAGCGGCTACAATCTTCGACTGAACATAATCTGCCGAAAGGCAGAATTTTAAAGCTTAACTTATAAATTGTTGTCTTATAAATAGTTGTCTTATAAATTGTGTGAAAGTTGTGTCACACATTACAAGTGTACTTGGAATATGAATGAAAATGAAAATGAATAGGAATTGTTGTTTCTTTAGAACAAAAAATGAAAACCGCAAAAAATAGATAGGAAAAGCAAATAACATAACTAACAAGTGCCACAAATTTTGTGACATATTCTTCGAGTTGCAATTTATGTGACATAAGTGCAAAAATCAATTAAAATGCATAAAATCGCCTTCAAACTATGATTGCAAGTTCAAAGTCTGACTGGTGGCCAGTAGTCACATTCGGAAAGTTTTACATTTGTACCGGAAATGTTTTCATTATTGTCCGTCATGTTGTTTGAATCATGCCACTGCAATCTTGACTTATGACGCATTGAAATTCCACGTCACGTTCTTGAGAACGAAGTCGCCCAGCTGGCAGTAGAGTGACTGCAGCAACTGCTTGGCAGCTGTCCCACTCTCGCTGCAGCTGCTCGACGATTACTAAATAGAACGTCTCTAACAACAAATTAAATACCTACTTTCGTTTTTCTTGGGCGGCTTGTTGTTTTGTTTGTTTAAAATGTCAAAGGAATGCTTTGAACATTGTTGTAACCGCAACTGTTAATTGTTTCATCTGTTTGCGACTTTTGCCGCCTATTACATGCCGTCACAGCTGTAAGTTAGGCTATTTGTTGTTGCTTTCACAGTTATCTTTGTTTGCTTATTTGTGTTTTTTATTTTTCACCGGCGTGTTTGGCTGTTTGCTCTACTGTTGCACCTGATTTAATTGTGTACTTGTGTATTCAATGATGCTTTGTTGCTGCTCTATTTATATTTTTTCATAATATTTATTTAACTGTATTTGTGTTTGTGTTTGACGACGGTCCCCTTTGGTAGTCAAGTGCAAACAATTTAATTGTGTGTTTAAGCTTTTGTTTACTTTTTTGTGGAACACATTTTTTCGTTAAGCTGAAAGTGGATAAAATAAATAGAAGAACATTATTAATTATAAATATTACTAATTATTACTATTACTAAATTTTACATTACTAATTATTATCATCATTACTAATTATATTTTAATGTATACCTTTAGATTTATGGATTTCTAATTTTTAATTTCTTAATCTTAAATTTCCACAATTAGTTTTTTATTACAACATAAATAAACGAAACATTTCAATCATTCAATGTAAAACAGCTTTTAAATTTAAAATTAAACGGATAACAGTGGCAGAGATAAAGTGGAATAAGCCACTCGTTCCATTTGAATCTTGAGCCACTGTAGATAAAGTTTAGAGTAATGACAGGACTTAAAGACTGAAGATTGGTACCAAATAGATTTGGGCTCAAAACTTGTACGCAAAACTCTCGACTAACAGTTCACTTCCAGTTTTAATATTTTGTATAAATAGTTTCAAGTTTGAATCAACTTCTTCACACAGTTTAATGAAATTTGGAAATACTTACAGCTTTTGTTTGTATAAACAAAAATAGTTCAAATTTTTGTACGATTAGATTCACATTGACGCATTCAAGAGGGTTCAAGCCTTCAAACATCTGTTTTATTACAAAAATTGTGGGTTGCGAATATGATTTCAAATGGTATGAGGCTCAAAAGTTGTATACGGGACAGCTCCCTGTGAGTGCCTCTCACATATATATAAGTACATACATATATCTACCAGGGTCGCACACAGAATTTCATTTAGGGGAATTTCGTATACAACTTTTGAAGCAAATACTAAATATTTGAGACCATATTTGTCATCCAAAACTTTTGCAACAAACTGATATTTAAGTGCAACTTGAACCCCCAACACCCCATTTGAGGAGGTTTTGCGTACAACTTTTGAGCCGAATACCATTCAAAACCATATTTTGTAATAGCGATTTTTGTGTTTGCGTGGAAATTAAACCCCCTTGTGTGCGCCAATGTGTACATACATACTTATGTATGCATGCGTAAAGTATCCTTTCGTGGCGCAATCACAAGTCCCATCGAATTCAATCCGAAAATTTCCTCTTTGAACTCGCAACAAAAGTGCCAAAACTTTGCCAATTTTCGTGTCTTCTCTGGAATCATTGTTTTGCGCCAAAACTTTGTTGTCGCAACCCGTAGTGCGCACTTTACGGACACTGAATTCCCTGATTTCCGAATTCCCAGCGGCCTTCAGAAATTACAAATTAAATGCTAGCAACACGAACACACAACTCGATAATGAGGCAGCGAACTTTTGGGTTCTGCGTGTTCCCATGTCTGGTCGGTCGGTTGACTGAGTGCGGTGCGGTGCGTGGTGCGTGTTATCAACGGCATTTTCAGCTGACGGCTGGCACAGGTCGGCCACCACCACCGCAGGCGGCGGCGGCAATGTGCCACTTTATCAGCGTGACAGCGCAACAGCTAAGCAGAAATCGAGTGCAAACTTGCCGATGATAGCTGAAGAAGAAGAGTACCGACGCGGGCGGCTGGTGGAGCAGACAGAAAGACAGACAGCGGCGCGCAAAAGCAAAAACACAAAATGCTCCAACACAGCGCCACTTCCAGTATCCACAACATCCACAACAGCAAAACATTGAACCGGAGAGAGCGAGAGCGAGCGAGCGAGAGAGCGCATGTGTGTGATAAGAAGCGTGCGTGCGATGGCAGCGCGCACTGCTGTCCGCCCCCCAAACGCTGATAGCGCACAACGCATCGGCTTGGGTGCAATTGCCGCATGAAAATGGTCTATTAGTGTCGGCCCTTGGCCCCGCTTAGCTGCGCTAATGGAGCTCGCTGCACTGCTCACTTCTACGAAAATTGTTTTGTTTATTTGTTTACTGCAAATAGATTAATATGTTTTTGTTGTGTTTGTTTCAATTTCCCGCCGAAGTGCGATAAGCGACATTTGAATGCATTTGGAACGCGCAGCGATTTCGATATGATTTCGGTTTCAATGTTTCCTTGTTGATATTCACATCGTTGTTGTTACTCTAGTTGTAATAGTTGTTTTTGGTTTTTTAGCGGCAATGCCTCATTTATTGCCTACACGAAATTTTCTGTTTACATTTTTTGCATTCTCTCTTTTGCCGGCAGAGTTGTATTGTCCCAACCCCTGCATGACGCCGCCACCACTCATAAATTTATTGCTTGCATTGTTGCTCTTCTTGTTGTTGCTTTTGCCTTGGCAGCAGTGCATTGCATTTGCATAACAACAGTTTGCGGTTTTCTCATGTTTTCATTGTTTTTGTTTTTGCTATGTTTATTTGTGTTGCTGTTGCTGCTGCTGTACGCTAACCGGCCTACAACAACGACAACAACAACAACGGCACGCACAGTGCCCAACAATTCCGCTTGGTGAATTATTTGTTTATTTTCGCTTCCAGTGTTTTGAGCTCCCGCTTTTTGGGTCTCGCCGCCGCCGCTCGTGTGGCTGTTTCTCATTTCTTTGCTTTACCGGTCGATTGCTTTTGCGTTGCTGTACGCTCTCGGTGGTCGCCGACGAATGTGTGGAACCTGTTGGGCTGGTCGTGTAATGTGTTGGCGTATGTGCGCGCTGATTGTTTGAGAGGTGTTTATATCTCCGATAAGTGAATAAATTATTTGAATAGAAAAACTAATAACTAATTGATTAACTAATTAATTAACTAATTAACAAATAACTTATCTGAATAACTAATTTGAATTGAAAGTTATGAGATTTTTTATGCGTTGCCACCTGAAATGTATTGTTTCCTCATAGATATAAATCAGTCTAACTGAAAACTCAACCAAGATCTAAAACTGTTCAGTTGGATTTGAAATGGTATGAGTTAGGTGACTGTTTTCAAGGGGCAGGAACTCAAGATAGACTGGACAGCCTTAGTTGTACATCCTTTCGGTTTTATAGTATCACCTTCGTAGAAATCACAAGGAGCAGATAGCACTTACTCTTACTTAATCCTAAGAAAGTGTTCCCGAGCTTCTAACCTTCTTTTAAATCAAACGATACTAAAATCAATCACTCAAAGTGACTTTTAAAACTTTTTAACTCTTAGGTCAATAATTTTAGAGCCAAGAAATGACATCAGTTATTGCTAAGTTTAACTTATAATGAAATAAACTATTTGTTCTCAAGCTTAACTGGCAAATCTTAGCTCGCAAATCCCTAACTAAATAGGGTTTATATTTTAAAGCCTTGCAAAATACCAAAACTAAATATATTTACAAAATATATATATCTGTGGCATTTTGACAAAACAACTTATGTCGAAATAGCGCAAAATTCCAATTTCTTAATCATAAAGAAACAATTTAAAGACGCTTCTTTTGGTGTAATTGGTTTGTTTCTATGACATTTAGTTACAGAGATAGGACGTGTATAAGTTCAACTTTTCTCGAGTTTTGTATGAGATTTGCTCTGCACCTCATCAGTATTTTCGCTCTCCTGAACATTTTGACATTTTGAAATTAGACTTAGGTTGTTATGTCAAAATGCCACAGATATGTATCTATGTATGTATATACAAATATATAGATGGTTTGGACGAGCAAGGGATCTTTGGGTTCAAATCCCTTTCCCAAACCACCTAGTGTGCCAAATTGATGCCACAGATGAAAATAAAAGTTCAGACTTTGAAAATCATATTTTGAAACTATTCAAACACTTAACTAAACCAGATTGCAATCGTCAAAATGTGTGGGCTATTTTCTTATTATGAATAAATTTTTTTTCTAGTGTCATAAATAGAAGAACAGTGTTGCATATACATTTAAAACGCGAAGAATTTGCAGCACCACAATGAGTCATAAATGGGTGTTTCAGAGGCAGATACGATAACCAATTTGTCTATAGATAGAAGTTTTTTCAAAGCAGTTCTTTAACCCTTTCCGACATGAAAATAAACCCGTTCTGTATGAATTGTATGGGCTGTAGTCCAAAATATTGGACATTGTGACTGAAAGGGTTAAAGTAGAAACGAAATTTCATGGTCTTTTGAATAATTTGAACTTGTTTTGCTACAAAAATTTATAAAAAACTGGTTCCTTTTTTGAAAAGGTTTAAACTTTAAAGTCTTTTGAATCAATACAAATTATATTGTTTAGTGACTAAATTTATATCCAGATGAGACTTATATTAAGTTTTACATGTTTGAATGGTTAAGCAGTTCAATAAGCTTTGGTTATGTTGAAATAGAGATGTTTCCCATATAATGGTTTCATTCTCTAGGAGACTAAGATGGCTATTGTCAAGCCCTTTGCATGTCTGACGCGTATCTTAGTTTCCAACTGTATCGTAAAATGCAGTGGCGCATAGAGAATTTTATTTTGGGGGTGTTTGCCTACAACTTATGAGCCGAATACCATTGGAAACCATATTTTGTACCACCCTGTGTTTAGAGGTTTGAACCCCCAAAACCCCCCTGTGTACGCCATTTATAATACGTTCACTACATATGTAAGTCAAATCAACTAAAACTTCTATTCCAGGATCAGTGGCGCTCAAAGGATTTCATTTGGACGGTGTTTCATACACAACTTTTGAGCCTAATACCACTTGAAACCATATTTAGCACCCAAAATACTTAAAACAAACAAATATTTTGGGGGTTTGAACCCTTTAAAACATCCCTGGATTAAAAAAGAATGAGACAGTTCTCAAATTTGAGAATTTGTATGGTTATTTTTTTATTTTTATCCCCAAAATATATATTCCCAAACCATTATAATAGGAATTAGCCAAGAAATTCCTCAATTTTTTTTTAGAATATTTAACATATGAATTTGTCCCACTTTTCTTTTATTTAATTTTTTATCATTGAATTAAATGCAGTCTACATTTTAATTTACGGCCTCCAAACATCTAAAATTACTCATCGAATTAATAAAAAAATTATTTCTAGCATTTTTGAAACAAATTTCCGCCTCCATTTCTCTCTCTCGAACAACACATACGCCAATCTAATACTCAGCTCGTTGGCACCGATTTGTGTGCTTTGCTTTTGTTTTGCATTTGTGTGTTTTTGCGTTTGCTTTTGCTGTGTGCGTTTCGTCGGTGCTTTTCTCCGTCGCTTTAGAAACGGGCTCGCTTCGGCGAGTTGCCGCCACGCAACTCGGCGGCTGCCGCTTTGGGCCAGTTTAGTTTCAAGCAAATATTCCGTTCGTGTAGATGGTTGCAAGTTTGTCGGCGCATCGTTCGATGCCATTGCGCGTAAAATTTCGCAGTTTTCGCTTGAAGAAAAAGAAGCTTAAATGAAACGTGCATTGAATTAAAAAAATAAATATAAATTAATACAAATTTCGGAAGTGTAGAAAAAAGTGTGCAGCAGTGGTGGAAATTTAAAAGTTTGTGCGTGTGAAATTGCCAAACCAAAGAGGAATACCTACAACAACAACAACCACTAAGTGCTGACCAGATTTTAAAGCGTACCGCGGACAAACACACACACGCACACGCAGTGCAAGTGAAGTTTGTTTCGTTGGGGCGATTCGCATTCGAAATGCGTTGAACGTATTTTCGACGCACTGTGCGATTCGTTGGTGCGGCGTGCGCGTTGGTGTGTGAAAGTCGCTGACGCAGGTGCAGAAATTACAATAATCCGAAAATATTCAACAAAAAAAGAATCACAGCTGCCAAATCGTTACAATCGGCAGTTTGTAATCGTTCAAGTCGTTGGCGTGCGTGTCATTGATAATATCTACAACAACAACAACAAAACAGGAAGAAAGAAGTGTAAAGGCGCAAACGGCGCATACGTTTGAAAGCAGGTTGGAACACAGCGAAAATAAGCAAGAATTTTGCTGAATTTTGAAGAAAAATTGGTGGTCGGTGCGGTGCAGTGGAGAGTTTGGCAGCAATTGCCCAAAAGTTGGATCACGTGTTGATGAGTTCAAGTAACGTTCAAAATTACAAAACTTTGCTATAGTTGACTGATTGCCCATGGACGAAGCTGAGCTATGAGTTTGCAGGCTTTGTGGATTTCGGGCTCATTTGCATTCGAGTGTTGCCAGAGTGTTGGAAGGAAAACATGTTTAGGAAGTGAGCAGTGGTTAAGTTAAAAAAAGTTACAAGTTTTACTAATGTAAAACAAGAACTTGACATTTGAATGACATTTGTCATGAGACTAGAAGAATTTATCTTCCGCACACACTTAACTACCATAAGAGTTTATTTTAGTTAGAATTTGAAAAGTTAGAAGAGTTTTTAGTTTGACGAGTGAAAGACATTTACCATGAAACTTGAAGAGTTTATTTAATTTTTTGCTTGAAATTGAAAAGATAAAAGGATTTTTAGTTAGTTTGTTGGGAAAAAATCAGTGAGAAAAACATTTCTGTATTAAAACTGTGAAAAATTATTGTTCCAAACATTCAAAACATAACGTGTTGGAAAATTTGTTGTATATAAAGCACAACAAAAAATCAAAAAATGCTAAAATGTATGAACTAATTTAAATAATAAATATATAATATAAAATAAATAATAATAAAGAAAAAATAATAAAATAAAATCAAAAATAACAATAACAATAATTGATAAAAAAATTAAAAAAAATAATGAAATAATAACTAAACACATTTAAATTAAAAAATCATTTCACATATTTTTATAGAGAAATTGTTGGAAATGTTTTTAAGAAATCATAAAAATATTTGAGAAATATTATTTAAAAATTAAATAATGAATAAAAAATAATAAATAAACAAAATAAAATAAAAAATAATAATTATTCAAATAAAAAAATAATTAAATAATAACCAAATAAATTTAAATAAATACGTGTTTGAAAATATTTGCACAGCAAAAAATTGGAAAATGTTAAAAATTACAAACTAATTTAAATAATAAATTTTATAAAATAAATAATAATAAAGAAAAAATAATAAAAATAAAATAAAATCAAAAATAACAATAACAATAATTAATTAAAGATTAAAAAAAATTATCAAATAAAAACTAAACACATTTACATTAAAAAATCATTTCACATATTTTTATAGAGAAATTGTTGGAAATGTTTTTTAAGAAATCATAAAAATATTTGAGAAATATTATTTACGTTTGCAAATTTTTCATATAATTTTACAAAAGAAATTTTATCAAATACTTATTTCACCAATCCTTTAAAAATTTCAAATGCAAAATTAAAGAAATTTAGTTAAAAATTAAAGTAAGAATTTGACACAGATTCAGTAAAATGAAAGTGAAATTTTATAGTTTGATGATTTCATAAATTAAAATGTTTTCTGTTGAAAGCTTTGGGTCCCTTGAAAAGTTTGAGTGACTCTTTTGATTTGAAAAATTGGGGCATAGTATTTCTCTTGGCTTATTTAAAAACGTTTGTGCTAAATATTTTCCTTCAATTTGGTCAAAGGAGGTGCCGAGAATTGAATAGTCTATGGTTTCAGTCGGGTCGAAGCATAACCTAACCCAACTTGCGGACCTAACCTAACCAAACTTAACCAAACCTAACCTAACCTAACTCAATGCCAAACATGTCCTTTACTCTTTTGTGGAGTGCAGCACTGTTGTGCTTAATATCACAAAATATATTAGATTTTTTTAGATTTCTTTAACTAATGAAGGGGTCAGTAATTGGAATTATTTTGAAAGCAAATATTTACAATGGTAAAAATATGCAAATTTTTAAAAATAAAATTTCTCAATTTCTTCTTTCCTTGACTGTGTATGTTCCATATTAAAAAATATTGCAGTTTAAATTTTTCTAAAACCAGTGCAAAAGCCTTAAATTGTAATTATTCTCAAAGCTAATAACTCCAGTAACAAAAAAATGCAAATTTTCTTTAAAAGATTCCTCAATTTCATCTCTTCTTGACTGTTGTGTTTGATATAAAAAAATATTGCAGTTTAATTCTTTCCAAAACCAGTGCAAAAGTCTTCTAATGACTCCACTAGTAAAAAATATGCAAATTTTCTTTACAAATTGTTTCAATTCCATCTTCTTTTTGAACAAAAATCAAAGACAATGCAAATATTTACTGCAACTTAAAGAAGAAGCAGAAAATTGTGTGAAAATTTCCAACAATTCATTCGCACCTTCACAGATGTTTTTACAATTTCACACCTCTTCGCGCTCCGTTGCGGTTTAGAGCGGTTAATGTGAAACAAAATGAAAAAGAAATTGCAAAAAAAAACCAATAACATAACATCACATAAACGTGCAATACACACAAACAAAACAAAAACGTGTTCAATTTGCTGCTGAAACAACAATAAACACGAAATGGCAAAAAGATTTCGCCAACAAACTGACCTTACACAAACCTAAACAAAGTTGCAAAACAACAACAAAAACAACAACAACCAAAAACAACAATAAAATTGAAATTAATAAAAGAAAATTTATTGTAAATTAAAGCAGTGAAAATTTCACCCAACAGACACCAAAGAATTTTGTTTATTTGGCATCACGTGCGCAACACAAATTTTGGACTGTCAGTCTGTATGTCTGTCTGTTTGTCTATCTTTTCATGGCCTAAACAACATGTCTGCCCACAACTTTAGGTTTATTGTGTTTTTAACAAAAACAATTTAGTACTCAATTTCACTGCCATAAAACCTTGTAAATCGCACTCGTCGAAATAACTGAAATCGAAAGCGTAATTGATAAATGTGACTAGCATAAATAGCGTTAAAAATACATAAAAATTACATTTGAATGGTCATGAAAATATGCAACAAAAATCAATGAGCGAACATATCAAAATAGAGTAGAAAGTGATTTGCCTTGCAGTGAAACTTTAAGACATAATAAACTTTTAATTAAATGTTATTTAATGCAACAAAAACAACGGAATACAAAGCGCCACATTAACAACAATAAATAGAAATTCAGACAAAAATAACAACAAAGAAATTTCTTATGAAAATATTTAAGTCAAGTCAAATAAGGCTCGAAGCAGTCGCATTGCAGCGATATCGAATGACACCGGTTGCGGAGCTACGTGGCCTCGAAAAGGGCAGGAGGGAAGAACTGTGGGCTGTATCACATGACACATGACTTGAAGCGGAGCGGCAGCAGTGCAGCGAAATGAATGCTCAGCAGGTGGCGGAAACTGCACACAAGCCCTCACATACACATACACACACACAAACATACACTTACACGTTGAAGAGCGTTGCCAGCAAGTTCAATGACACACCAAGGGGGCGGTGGCTGTGCTGGCAAACCGGAGAGGATTCAAAAGTAAAACATAAAAATAATAATTGGCAAAAGAAAGAGGCGCGTTCTGCAGCACTCAGCACTCGACACACGGTGCGCATGCAAATGTCCGACTGACAGCGAATTTTTGTGCATTGATTTGTTGCTTGTTTTTAGTATAAAACATTGAGTGTTTTTTCTTTCTGCAGTCAGTGGTTGCAATTGTTGATTCCTCTCAACAACACACGGAACGTTTACTGCACAAAAAAGCTGTAAACGTTCACACAAAATCAGCTCACACGCTTCCGCAATTTTTGGTGCTGCGCCCTCGCAATGTTCGCTTCCGCTAATTAACGAAAATAAAGAATACAACTGCCGACCGGCACTTGTTGGCTATTGACCTTAGGAGCCAATAAAAGGAACCCACAACAACTGTGTCTACAACCGTTGGCGTTGTGTCTAAGCGTTGAGCAATGTTGGCTATAATTTTAGTTTCCTCACTTCCTTCGCTGCTGACCGTTTGTCTGCCGGCCGCTCTTACAATGCCAACGTAACGACCCTTTGATTGAAAGCCCTCCAAATGTGCTGCTGAAATGTTGCTCAGCACATAATTAATCAAAAGCCCTTCGGGCCATATTTCGTTACTTTTGGCCCTTAATGAATATTCTGTTAATTTTTCATGTTGTTGCGGTTTTTTGGTTTATTTCCGATCAAGCTGGCATTTCGATTGGGATTTTTTGTTCTCTTTAAATGGTTTGTGCTGACTGACTGCTTAGCAAATTTAAACTTGTCTCAACTAAATTGTTGGCCAAATGGGCATAAGCCGATTGGCAACTATTTCTGGCGCTCAATTACATTTAATCTGTGCGGTTGTTTTTTTGCGCCCAGTTTAAACATGTTTTTGTGTGCTTCGAGTGCTGCAAATGGTTGAAATTATTTTGATGAGCTTAACTTGAGCTGTGGAAAGTTTTGCTGAAATTGTTTTGGGCAACTTGCAATATGTTTTAGAATATTTTTAGAATATGTCTAAATAGGTTTGAAAGATATTAGTTGAATTAAATCGAGTTTTTGTCTCAAAGTGATAACCTTTACATATGAACACAAGCTCTTGTATCTCAACCTTATGAAGATTTTCTCTGAGTTCTACCAAAGAAACTTAGGGTCAGTTTCATATGCTTTGGTTCTACATAAGAATTTTTAACAATTCTGCTGTAATTGCTCTCAATAGTTCCATTCAGTAGAGTCATGTCAGACCAATCATTTTCATATTCATTGGTTCCACATAAGAACTATAAAGAATCCCGTTGTAGTTGCTCCATTTCCATTTCATTCACTGTTCCATTTAGTAGAGTCATGTCAGACGGCCACTTCTTTCAACACCTCAATTCAATGGTAACACCTCCTTCAATGGTAGGTTCAAGTGATTGATTCCAATGATTGAAGCTCAGTAACATAGTTAATCTGAACAATTGACACCTAGAAGTGTTGATAGTTGTAGGTACTCAGTGTTAGCAGAAATGTAGCTTAGTTGAACTAATTAATATGATGCCGCAGCTAGATTGATTACTTCTACTCAACAGTTGGAGGCAATAATCAATGAAAGTAGTTGAACTCATTGATTGATTGGCTCATCTCAACAGATGAACTCAGTAATTAGTGTCAGTAGTTGATCTCAGTGGTCAATTTTCATAGTTGAACTAAACAAAATTGGCTTCTTTCTAGTAGAGCTTCTTTTAAATTTGGCCTAAATGAAAGTTAATCGCATAAAGAGTATGAATTTCTTGTTGTAGTAGAGTTTCTTTTGAATTTGGCCTAAATCAAAGTTACTCGTATAAAGTATGAATTTGTTGTTGTAATAGAGCTTCTTTTGAATTTGACCTAAAGCAAAGCTACGAGTTTAAAGTATCAAGTTGTTGAGGGAGTCAGTTATAAAAAAACAGAATCAAAGAATTCTTGAAAATTCTTTTTAAAATCTTTCAAAAATAATCCTAATAAAACCAAAAGTTATATGATATGCTTTGCTTTCCAAAAGCAATGGTTCGACTAACCGAGATTCAGAGCCTGTCAGCACCTTCTTAGAGTAGCTGCGAACCTAACAGCTTTAGGCCACTGTAGACAGGTCTTGTCTCTGGCTTTTTAAGCTGTTATGTGATGCAGTTGTGTGTTTAGAAATGGCTCTCTTCTGGTAGCGATGACATTTCTCTTGAAGACACTCGCTGCAAGTTGATGGGAATAAGCAATAATAAAATCGTAGTACAATCCCCTAAAACTTGTCAATCTAACTTTACACATTAGTTTTCTTTTTGTTTAATTCTTATCGCACTTATCTGAGCTTAGGTTTCCTGAGACACAGCCTCGGGTTTTCTTGTCCTCTTTTGTCCAGCTTTACTAATTACTTGGTATGAAACTGTTCTTTAATCCTTTCGCTATTTTATTGCCATATTGCAACATGCTACTTTGCGGACGTCTCCATCCTCTTTGGTTGCAAGAATACATTCCTTAGAATAGTTTGAAGTTTTAGGAAAAATACGAAATTAATAAATTGAATAATTAAGTTTTGAGCAGAGAAGTATACAAGTTTTCTTAATGGTACATCTTGACATAGTAAAGGAAGAAGAAGCAGAAAAAATTAGATAACCTTTTTTGATTTGACATTTTCTTTAAATTTAGATACTTTTTAAATCAAAATTTTTGCTGAAGTAAATGAAGAAATATTCAAATTTTCGCTATGCCTATAAAGGTTTATGTTTAAGGGGGTGTTCTGTAGTAAAATTTTCAAAAAATCGATTTTTTTTTGCATTTTTCAACAGGTAATGTTGTTATCTATCGTATAAAAAAAGGTCTTTGATGAATTCGGACCGGAAAGTTATTTGTAAAGGAGGTTTCGTCACGCGCTCCGCCGAATTTCCACAGTACTTTCAGTGAACAAAAAACTTTAAACGCGTTTTTCCCGAAACCATGTTTTTCGAACTGGTTCACACGATTACAAATGATTGAGTAGACGGATTTTGATAATTTTTTTTTAATGTTTCTAAAAGTTGTCGCTATCGTCCGACGAGCGTTTTTTTCGATTTTGTTATTAGTTAGTGTTAAATAAATTTTTTTCATTTGAAAAAATGGGAAAAAAAAATTTGTTACTTTCAAGTCGCGCCATTTTGAGAATTTTGATGAAAAACAAAAAAGCTCCCGTCGGACGATAATCGCACTCATATAGATTACAAAAAAAAAAACAATTTTCCGATTTCCATGTTTCAGACTGGAGCAATCGTGTGAACCGTCAACGCATGTTTTTTTGGAGGGCATCACTTTGCGGCGCTGCAGTGCAGCAACGAATCAATATTTTTTCAAACCTTATACTGAATTTTGTAGTTAAAAGTATAATAAAACATTGAAAAAACCGCATAAAAAAAAATTGAAAAGTTACTTCACAGTAGTATTTCAAAAAACACCTAAGAAAACGAGCTGTTACTACAGAACACCCCCTTAAGTAAATATTACAGCCACAACGATGTGCTTGCTCTCATAGAAAAATACTCTAAAATTCAGGGTCCGAGTAAAAATTTAAAAATTTCTTATGGCCTAAAACGTAAAATTTAAAATTTTAACTTCCCCCAGTAAAAAGCTGTAGCGAAAGGGTTAACTAAGCTTAACCCTCCGATGCCCAACAAGGTCCATAGGGACCTATGGCGTTTTTAAAGCAATTATTTTGTATTGCATACGTTTTTGCCTATCTGTCTGTGGTAAAAAATACACATATGTTTACTAAAAAATATACACGAAGCTTAGCTTTTTGCTTTCCAAACACATCTAGATACAGTATGTAACACTTAATTATACAGGTCTTTCTTGGGCGTTGGCCGTTTAAAAATTTGTCGGTTATCGGAGTGTTAAATAACCCTGCCGGCCTCGATAGTCCGGTGAGTAGCGCGCTATCATCTCATACCGAGGCCGTAGATTCGAATCCTAGCTCGGCCTGGTGAAACTTCTCTACTTCTCTATTGCTATCCCCATGAAGTAGATGAGAATTACAAGAATCGCTCAAGTGGGTTCTTAGTAGGATTCTGTGTTTCCCCTTTCCCATTCGCTTGATTTGTGTGCTATAACCAGGGGCGGATTCAGAAAATATTTTGGCGAGGAGTTTCAAGAAGTAATTCTTTAATATTCATAAAATGACAACAAAAATGCCTTTTAGTTTGTATGTAGTTTTAACCCCAAGACCTCCCTGAATCCGCCACTGGCTGTAACAGATGTTGAGAAAACAGTGTTGCATACACAAACACAGGTAAAATATGTGTAAAATATGCCCATTGTGAGCTTTTCAGGTATCCGAGTGATTCTCTTATAGAGAACCATCATAACCTAACCTGACCTAAGCTTAAAATAATTACTCATAAATTATGAGATATTGTGTCTTGAAAGAATATAGATGAATAGTTCGAATAGACAAGCTAAGAAAACTGCTCTCAAGAGGGTGTTTTGAAGGCTTAGAAGACTTTGGATTATTCTGTAACGATGGGGCACTCTGTGCTGTGCCATGTATGAATGCTTTTCCAAGCATACTTTTAGGCATGCACTTTGGAGTACGGCAAGCTTGCTATAATTCCGATATGGCGAGGATGCTTGGCGAAGGTGATGAGCTGTGCTAGAACAATCGAGATAGAGAGTACAACTAGAATGTGCAAGAAACATCGACGCGATAAGAAACCAGGTATAAAAAGAGAGGTAACAAGTGTAGATACAAGCAAAGTGTAAATCTGTAAATAAAGTGGTTGTTGGTTTTTGACTGCGTTTGCGCTGAATAATTGAAGTGGTTTTATTTTCAAGCACAATCAAGTATACGAACTTAGAAAAGTCATTTTCGTATCAATACTTTAGTTTGATTGTAAAAGGTAGTAGAACCCAATTTTCCTTACAATTTTTGCAGAACGTTACAACAAAATTTACTTTCGACATTTTCGAGACCTTGTTTGGTTGAGTTTATACTACAAATTACGAATTTCAGGGTCAGCTGGACCTTACGTGAGGCATCAATGACGCTGCAGTAGTGAAAGGGTTAAATGCGAATAACAAAATAAAAAAAAATTTTTCGATTTCTGCTTTGTAATTGAACTTTTGCTATGTTTCAACACTAAGGTTTTAAGGTTTCAACTAGTTTTTTAGTTCTGAATTTTCTACTCTTGGCTGTTTTTCTGATTCTGTTTTCCACTCTTAGGGACTGAATCTAATAGATACTAAAAAAATATCTTCAACTTCTTTAAACACTAATAGGAAACTGTACAAACTGAAAAGTCAGCAAATTTTCTCACCATTTGCTGACAAGGTGCGATGGTTTAATTGGTGAAAAATTGGGCTTCTTTTTCCCAACCGATCTACTCTCCACAATGGAGAACCGAAAATGACCCATTTTTTGCTGCAAATGCTTGCAAAGAAATTATCAGCACTGGAAACCCTCAGCGTGGATGTTGTTCCCACCAATTCGCCCCAAAGACAAAACAGAAAAACCAACGTCAAGCGACGCGTCGTGTAAATGAACTCGACGGCAACGGCGACGCATGTACGAAAGTCACTGCCAGCGCACCGGTGTGTCAGTGCCAAAGTCGACGTCAGTTCCACGCAACGTGGAAGCAACTTAGGCCGCTTTTGGCACGCAGGTTTGTTGGTTGGCTCGAAATTTTTTGCTGTTGCTTTCTTGTTGGCGTCAAAGATGCTCCAATTTACCGGCGGCTGGTGGATGCGGCAATATGTTTTGCTTTGCGTTGTTGTTGCTGTTGCTCCTTTTCAATTTCTCTGTTTTGCTTGAGATTTTTGTTAGTGTTATCAACTGACGCTGCACTGTGCATACAAAATTCGTCTACTGCCAACTGAATGTCTTTTGTTATGATTATGCTATAGTTTTTTGGTTGTTGTTGTATTAATAAAATACCAAAAAGCGTCTGCAAACAGGCGAATTTAATTTATGTTGGCGCTGGCTGGCTGGATGCCAGAATTTCATGTGAGCGTTTTTTGGTTTTTGGTTGCTTGGGAAATGTGATAGAAATGGCCAAAATGTAAATAATTCCATGTAGCAAAAAGCAATAAAAATCGAATGTAGAAAATATGCTTTTGCACCTGTCGGCCAGAATGGGCGCATAAATCAATCGGCGAACACGCCCCACTTTGGCTGTTTGTTGGAATTGCTTAGTGTCGATTTGTGTTGATTTGTGGTCCAGCAAAGAAATGGCCTTGAGGCGGCTTCAAATAAGCGATCGAAGGTCATTAGAGGCATTAATGAAAGTAAGCTTTAATTTGGCTGCCAAAAATGGCCTCAACAATTGTGGCCATTGTCTGAAAGATTTTATCAGAGTTATTCACTCTTCCTTTAAACATTTTTCAACCAACCTAGAAAATGCATCATCACAAACCTGTTAGCAGTTGGCTCGAATCGCTGCCAATGTGACTAATGTTTATTGTGACACCAACAATAAACGTGGCTCATTGCTCTTGGTCGCAACACCAAATCACTGACCACAATTTCAAAGAACTCCCACTGACTGATTGGTAAACTACCACTGCGTGTTTAGACAATTTGCTGCGCTATAATTAGTTACACTCATGAAACAATGCACAGCGAGCCGTCACTGCGAGCTAATCTTATCGCAAACTGCGTCAAGAAAGTTAAATTCCGCCATAAATAAAAATTTGACACAATAACTCTGTTTTATTTTTACCCATTCGCCAGTCAAAGCTTATCTCTTTAAATGTTTTGTCAATATTTTATTTGTATAAATTTCCCAATAATTCGACTTCGATACTTTTCACTTCATTTATTTATCGTTGTCTGATTTTCTTTTTGGTTGTAAATTTGTTGCTTTTCGTAAGAACTTGAACGTTAAAAATTCTCGTATTTAATACTGTAGAAATATTTACACTGCGCCATGTGTGCGTACTTTTTGCGTTGGATGCGGGCTTTCGGCTGTCTGCGCAGCGCAACGTGCCACATGCCGCATGCCGCAAGCTGGCCAAATATTTGCCATGATTGCTTGCAGCCAGTCGGCGAGTGTCAGTGAATTTTTGGACGCCATATGCTAAAGTTGACAGTGTGTGTGTAGCAAAAGTTGAAAATGATATTTATGCTAACTGGAAGCTTACACTATGTAACAAAAGTGATATTTGAAATGTGATGAAAAGGGTTCTTTGGAGTTTTAACATTAAAATGTTCAAGAGAGTCAAAAGTCTCCATTGAGATCTTTCGCGTTCTGAAAGAAAATCTTCCATCATTTTATGTTATGTTTTGAAGCCAAATTAAATAAAAAAATTAGAAATATTCTTTGAAAAGAAAATTGTTTAACTCTGTCTTGTAACATGATTTCATACATATTTGTAATTCGTTGTGCTGATTGACTGACTGACAGACTGATTGAGTCTACTGACTGATTCTACCACAGATATGAAATTTTAAGTTTAGCGACACTTGAAAAAACACATTCCTTAAGAAGTGATTCTTGAAATTCGGTCTCTAAAGGAGCAAAACATGGGTTAAAGACATATTTTGCAATTTTTCTAAAATGCAATGTTTAACTCGGTCAACAATGGGTTAAGGTTCGCATACGAAAAGACTACGAAAAAGCATTAATTGATTGACCTATTGACTTCGAAGTTGCTGAATATCTTTTAACTCAAAAATGATTCGATACGTGTTTTTCATCTGTTTTTAATATCGAAATCTTATGAGTTGAACCAAGTGTTAAGAGTTTGTGAGAAGAAAAATCTTTTTTTGTGCCTTTGGACTTAAACTTTGCGAAAACACTAGGAATAAACAAAATTAGTGACATGTTTTTAATTTTTTCAAAAACCGAAATCTAACGAGTTGAACCAAGATTTTTTGTGCCTTTTGACATTGAACTTGGTGAAAACACTAAAAATAAAAAGAATAAGTGACATGATTTTGTTATTTAAAAAATCGAAATCTCACGAGTTGAACGAAGGGCTAAGAGTTTGTATGAAGAAACATGATTTTTGTGCCTTTAGACTTAAAACTTGATGAAAACACCAGAGATAAAAAAATTAGAAATTTGTTTAATTTTTTCAAAAATCGAAATCTAACGAGTGGAACCAAGGGTTAAAAGTTTGTATAAAAAAAAATGATTTTTTGTAGGGGACAGTGGGGAGTTTTGAAGCATGGGGAGTTGTGAAGCACGGCCATAGATGTCGCTTAGTAGTGGTTTTGATAGCTCTTACCTACTGTCAACATTTTTTAACCTAAAATCTCAGTTTTTTACTAGCACTCGTCTCGATAGCACACTTTTTTTGTATCTATCCAGACAGTGTAATGAACATTTTGTTCGAAAAGTTTTTTTAACATTCGTGTTAGTGGAATTTTCGTAAAATTTTCAAGCGAATCGAATAGGTGAGTACAAACAAAATAATGAACAATGATTAGGCTTTTAACGTTCAAAAGGATTTATGCAAAAACATTCGATGTGTTACTGACGCGGTGGCATTTTTAAAATAGTCGCGAATGGGGAGAATTGAAGCACATCTAGTGGGGAGATGTGAAGCACGTCAAATATTACAGATGTCAACCTGAAATATATTTTACATGCGTATGCGCATTATTTGTAAAAAAAATTCGAATGTTTAGTACAATTCCAAGGATTTTTTTCAACAAATTGTGTTATTTATATTTCTCGTATTGTTTTTCGGAATGATCGGAATGATTAAGCAACTTGCCATTTTTCACATTTTTTAAACAAAAGTTTAATTTTTGTTCCATTTTCTCAACTCTAATACATGAGAAACCTAATTATTTGTAATTTTCTCCGATCCCAATAAAGATTTTTCACCAAAATATGTAATTTTCTGCGATTTTTAGTCGTGCTTCACAACTCCCCACAATTTTTGAATACTCCGAAAACCAGTTTTTTGGGCCAACAGACAAAAATTGTCGATTCTTTTTGATTTTATGCATATCCATCAACTAGGAAGTGTATTTTAATACGCTCTATAGATTATGTTTGATAGAACGTGAAAAAAATTATTTTTGTGGTAGTTTTAACCCCCAAAAAAAGCGTGCTTCAAAACTCCCCACTCTCCCCTACCTTTTGACTTTAAACTTGATCAAACATCTTTAAAAAAATTAGACAAAATAATTAGAAGCTTGTTTTTCATAAAAAAAATGAAATCAAACGGGGTCAACGATGGGTTAACAGTTTGTATGGGAAAAAGGATTAAATAAGTCTACAAAGACTTCAAATATGGCGAAAACACTTCAAACGAGATATAATTAGACAAGTGTTTTATGTATAAAATTTAACAGGGTCAGTAAAGGGTTAAGAAATACTTGATTTATTGATCCACATTGACTTGAAACTTGCCTGCAAAGCCGTGGGGCACTGCGAGTGATTTAATATGAAAATTTAAGAAAGATGGGATTGGTCGTGCATTCTAGTGTTAAAGAAATGATTTGAAATAAACCTTTAGAAAGAAGAAAGCAGCAGAAAATCAAAAATTTTAAGAGGGAGTAGGAAAAAAGACACAGAAACCAGGTAGTGGTGGAAAATTTAAAAAATTATAAAACAAAAAGTTGGTGAAAATTAAAATCTGGAAAAGAAAGTAGTAGTAAAAGAAGAAGAAAATGCAGAACCAATAGAAGTGGGAACATGGTTAGGTTAGGTTGCGGTGGCTTCCTCTATGAGAGACACACTCGGAGGCCTGAAAGGCCCATTGTGATACCACATATTTCACCCGTTTTGAACTGTGTATGCAACACTGTTTTGCCAACATATGTTACAGCACACATTTCAAGCGGATGGGGAAAGGGGGGAGGGGACCTACAGTTTAACGCCGAATCCGTACGGCAATTGGCAGTTTTTCGTTCACACTTGGAGGTTTTGCCATTGCCTGCCAAGAGCGCACTTGTGCGATTCTTGTAATTCTCATTTCCTTCATGTGGATAGCGATAGAAGTAGATGAGTTGTTCACCAGCCCGAGCCAGGAATCGAACCTGGAGCCTTTGGTATGAGAAGCCAGCGCGCTACCCGCTTGACTATCGAGGGCGGCAGTGGGAACAAAGAAAAACAAAATATTTTTAAGTAGTATTTCGATGCAATTTTGATCGGCCATTTTGATCGGCCATTTTGAGATACTTTTTGAAAGCTTCCGTTGACTTAGTTTTCACATTTTTTATTTTTATCATCATTTTTATCATTTTTTAAGTTATCACTGTGGAAACAATGGATTTATTGGAGAAATGATTTTTAGATCGAATCAGCTCTGAACATTTTGATGTCAACTGACTTTCTGTCTTTGAATTTTTGTAAAATTTCTGGTCTATGCGACTAAACCAAAACGATATCCTCAGCCCAAAACTAAGATCCAAGTTATCAACCATCGTCCAACGTAACGGCCATTTGTCGGATATTTTATTCCACACCCAATACTTAGGTCTCATATGTATGATATTGAGCTCTATTTTGAAAACTTAAAAATGTATATTTCTCTCTTCTCTTTCAACACAAAGAATTATAACTTTGCATTTGGTGAACCAAACCAAATTGTATTCGAGTTGGGGCAAATCTGTTACCATCTGTGTGTTTTTTGTTTTTAAATGGAATGTTTTTCTTGCCAGAACAGTTGTTGTTACACATCGTGATTACCGCTTTGAAGATTCACTTGATTAGATAAGCAGCGTTTCAGAGTAAATTCCAATAAATTACGAATTTTCCAGTATGTGTTTCCTCTCTAACATTGTTTTGCTTAACTGATTTTTACATATTTACTGTCTCCATTCCTAATTTCATTATATATATATGTATTGTATAAATGAAAGACTTTCTACGCACTGCACAAAATTATATTCTTCAATTCTTTGTTGTAGAATTTGCGCACTTATTTATCTTCTACTTGACCTGTTTTTGCGTTTTAATCGCAATGATGTTTGATTTTCAAGTGGCCTTCAGCGATACTTAATGGTCGCCAACACTTGACAGTTTCACCACAAAAACAAAGAACAACTGTTAACTAAAATCTAAAATTTATAAAACAAACATCAAGTTCATTCTGATTCATTGTCAGAATGAGCTGCGCAAATAGGGTTGCCAACGCATATTAGAAACACACACACATTTATCACAACTGCAGTTGACAACAGCGCAAAGTTGTTTTTGGATGTTGGGCGCATTACAACAACGCTGAAAAGTTGATTAATTATGTGACATGATTTGGCAATTTCAATTTTGTTCTCAAGCACTCAAACACTTCAGAGCTGTGGTTGAGGTGAACTTTGGTGCTTGAACTTTGGTGCGCAGGTGGACAATTTTCAAGGTTAATTAACCATTTGTCAATATGGTTGAAATTTATGACAAAAAATAATTTTTAAAAATTACAAAAAAAAATACACGAAAATTGAAAAGTGTTGGCACAATTTGTGGCTGTCATTGCGCTGACAGTGCGGCCAACTGCAACTAAACTTTGACAATTTAAATTTTCTGTGTAGTGAGACGAAGTGGGTATCAAGTGTACTGAGAGCGCAAAAATTAATTAAACTTTCTAGTTGTGCGGAGGAGTGGAGAATGTGACGAAATTGTGGCGTCAAAGTTGGGCGCACGGTCGCAGTTTTGTCTGCGTTCTGTGTATTCTATGTATTTGTGTGTGTGTGTGGGGGTGTGGGTGTGTCTAGGTTAGACTGCTAGGTTAGCCGCTTGGCAACTTTGACATATCGACATTTGTGTCAGGCAAAGTTTGATGCTGTCTAAACTTAAAGCGTTGGCGGCGGCAACTGATAAAATAAAGTAAAATAAAACAAAATAAAATAAAATAAAATAAAATAAAATAAAATAAAATAAAATAAAATAAAGTAAAGTAAAATAAAATAAAATAAAATAAAATAAAATAAAATAAAATAAAATAAAATAAAATAAAATAAAATAAAATAAAATAAAATAAAATAAAATAAAATTAAATTAAATAAAATTAAATAAAATAAAATAAAATAAAATAAAATAAAATAAAATAAAATAAAATAAAATAAAATAAAATAAAATAAAATAAAATAAAATAAAATAAAATAAAATAAAATAAAATAAAATAAAATAAAATAAAATCAAATCAAATCAAATCAAATCAAATAAAATAAAATAAAATAAAATAAAATAAAATAAAATATTTTAAAATAACATAAAATAAAATAAAATAAAATAAAATAAAATAAAATAAAATAAAATAAAATAAAATAAAATAAAATAAAATAAAATAAAATAAAATAAAATAAAATAAAATCAAATAAAATAAAATAAAATAAAATAAAATAAAATAAAATAAAATAAAATAAAATAAAATATAATAAAATGAAATAAAACAAAAAAATTGAAAATAAAATAAATACAAGAAAATAAAATAGAATAGAATAAAGAAAATAAAAAAGAATAGAATAAAAAAATAAAATAAAAAAAATTAAATAAAATAAAATAATATAAAAGAAATTAAATAAAAAATAAAATAAAATAAAATAAAATAAAATAAAATAAAATAAAATAAAATAAAGTAAACTAAAGTAATATAAAATAAAATAAAATAAAATAAAATAAAATAAAATAAAATAAAAAAGGGAAAATAAAATAAAATAAAATAAAATAAAATAAAATAAAATAAAATAAAATAAAATAAAATAAAAAATAAAATAAAATAAAATAAAATAAAAAAATGGAAAATAAAATAAATAAAATAAAAGAAAATAAAATAGAATAGAATAAAAAATAAAATAAAAAATAAAATAAAATAATAAAAAAAATTAAATAAAAAATAAAATGAAATAAAATAAAATAAAATAAAATAAAATAAAATAAAATAAAATAAAATAAAATAAAATAAAATAAAATAAAATAAAATAAAATAAAATAAAATAATATAATATAAAATAAAATAAAATTAAAAAAAATAAAATAAAATAAAATAAAACAAAATAAAATAAAATAAAATAAAATAAAATACAATAAAATACAAATAAAATAAAACAAAATAAAATAAAATAAAAATAAATAAATCCAGCACAATTGAATTTCATGCTTTCCGAAACGTTTAACACTAAAAGAAAAATGAGCACGTAAAAGTTAAGCTTTTTCTGAAGCGCCGAATGAGCCCCAAATCCATCAATCGCTGCCAAAGAAAAACAACATTGAGCGCGGCTTACGACTAAGTAACGTTAAACTCCCATCCAGTCACTGCTTGTTGAATGTCTTGGCAGCAATTGACTGTTTTTTGTGACATCCTGTTTCACCTGGAAGCTGCCAGTACGACAGCAAATTTATACAATTTGCATTTTTTGCAATTTTACTGCAATTTGACTTTATTTAAATGCGGCTCTGCCTGTACTTGTGCTGTCAGCTACGTGTGACATTTTGTAAGTCGCATTGTGTGTGTGTGTGTGCGACAGTAAATAAATAACGCGCCCGCAAAGCGTGTTGGGAAAGGGGGCACAAATCGCAACGAACGGAAATGTTTGTTATCAAAATCGGCTCACAAAGCGACAGTTGCGACTGCCAGTCGACAAATCTGCGCCATAATCTATTGTTTCGCTTACGGGGTCCCACTACAAAGACTCAACGTCAATTCGCAGCTTCCCGCGCTCGCTGGCAATCGTTGCAATTTAGTATCAATTTATGCGCGCACAGTGTCGGTTGGCGGCAACTGAAGCGCCCACGGGGCGTACAGGTGTTGCTGGTGTAGAAGCCAAAAAAAAATAAATAAATTTGCAAAATAAATTTAATACACTCGAAAAGTAAATGGCAGCTTTAAATGCGTTCCCAGGCTTATTGGAGCCCCAGCTCGATGCCTGCGAAAAGTGTCATCGAGCGCTGGTACTGAGGCCAATTGAATGTTGCTGGCAGCGCTGCAGCTCTCATGTGTGTGTATACAAAAACAACAACAACTACTTACATATGATTGCTGTGTGGTGGGGGAACTCTGCTGCGGCTGCGGCTGGCAGTTGGGCGTTGGGCGGAGGTCACCTTCGCATTTTCATTTTTCACTTTGACGAAAATCGCGCAGATTACAAGAAATGCCAATTTTTTTTTGGTTCAATGTTTTTTTTTACTTGCACAAATATTAATCTAAATCTGTTTATTTTTGGCGAAATTCAATTTGGTTTCGCGCACAATTTATCAACAACAACAATAACAACAACAGCAATAAAAATCACTCAGCTGTTGTGTTAAGGCGGCGCACACTAAATTTTGTTCCATACAAATTTTTATTGTTTTTGCGCGCAGGACAAATGAATTGGTGCCGCCAAGTCTGGTCGGCAGTGTGGCGGGGCTGACTGACTGGTCGGTGCCTGCTGTTTCAGCAATCTGCTGCTGGTGCGCGTCGCGTCTGTTGTGGGCATTTAAAATTTTGTCGTTTTGATTTTATTAACGTTGCGCAGCTTGCGTTGCTCTAAAAGCGCCAATAAAAACAAAACTCTACAACAACAATAAGAACAACAAAAAACAAAAAGAAATTAGTTGCTCGGCGGCTGGTGTGAGCTCTGATTAAAAATATTTGCTTGTAATAAAGTGTCCATAAAAATGGAAATCTCTGTTGCCAAAAAATACTTAACGATGTTTTTATAGTCTTGGCAGGTCTTGGCTAGCGAATAAATAAGCTGCACCATGTTGTTGTTGTTGTTGTGTTTGTCAATTTTGTTGCTATCGAGAGACAATTAAATTTGATTTTTTTTTCGAAGTTTTTGTGTTTGTCTTTTGTAATGTGTCTAATGCCGTAGGAAAAACATTTTTAAGTGCCGTATTTCGCAAATGCTTAGGTGAAGGAGACGGCGGTGCAGCAGTCCAAGTGGTCAAATATTTACTTTGACTGATTTAAGGTGTGAAGTTTTTGTAAATCTTTGAAATGTCTCGATAAGCCAAGTTGATGAATTTTTATGGCATCAAATAACAGCAAACAGGTGTTTAGAATGTTCAAGGAAGTCAAAATGACTACAATGAAATTTCTTTTATATTTTTGTGGTATTGCTTTCTGAAAGAAACATTTCTGCAATTTTTATTAATTTTTAAAGGCAAATTAAAAATGAAAATACAAATTTTACTACAAAATTTCATTTCCAAAATATAAATCTAATTAATTTAAAAAACGGCATAATTGTTTTGAGCACTCCGAAAATTCGGAGTACATTTAAAGTTCATAACAGTACTAATTTTCAAAACCTACAACAATTCTTAGGAAATGTGGATGTTCTAAAGGTACTCCGAATTTTCGGAGTTCTATAAATTTGTTCAAAACTTGAAGTTTTAAAATTCTGGATGCATTTTGAATGTTCTAAACTCGGTGTTTTGATTTTTCGTCATATGCGCGGAGCAGCAGTCAAACTGGTCAAATATTTGCTTTGATTATTTAAGGTGTGAAGTTTTGACAAATCTTCAAATGTCTCGATAAGCCAAGTTGATGAAATTGTATGGCGTCATATAACAGCAAACAGGTGTCTAGAATGTTCATGGAAGTCAAAATGACTCCAATGATATTTTTTATATTTTTATAGTATTGCTTTCTGAAAGAAACACTTCTGATTTTTTGTTTATTAATTTTTTAAATTTGCTTTAAAAAAAAACGAATATACAAATTGTATCACACAATTTTATATCTAAGGAATTAATCCAATTAATTTAAGACACTAGCTAATTTTTGCGAACACTCCGAAAATTCGGAGTACATTTTAGTTCACAAAAGTGCAAATTTTCAGTTATAATATTCTTAAAGTACTCCGAATTTTCGGAGTGCTGCAAATTTGTTCTCAACTTTTTATTTTGACGATTTAGATAGCACTCCGAATTTTCGAAATGCTTTAAATTTGTTTAAAACTTGGAGTATTAAAGTTTAGGATGCCTTTTAAATGTTCCGATCTTATTATTTTGATTTTTCCCTCATATGTATATCCATATTCTATATACTGAAAATTTGAATATTTTGATTATCCAAACATTTGCGCAGTACTCGAAATTTGTTAGAAAATTTCGAATTTTCAGCATATGATATCCTACAAAACTATAATGCCATCGTGATCAGCAAATTATGAAAAATATTTTTTATTCCTCTACTCATATCGCACGATTTCAATTCAGCGTCTCTCTCACTCACCCACTGACCAAATTTACCACATAAATTTTCAAAATTCAGCAAAAACATAAACACACAAAACGAGTCTTAAGTGTTTTTGTTAATTCTTTGTTTTAGGAAATAATTCAGCCTTTGTATCTGAATGAATAATAAATGACACATAAAATCCATAAAATTTTGCTAAATTTACATAAAACTTCAACAAAAAACCACATAAAGCCGAACGCAATACAGAAAGCGATTGTGTGAACGCACATATGACCGCAACAATTACAACAACGGCTACCAAAAATTATGTCATCACAATTTGTATAGACACAAAACGGCTCTAATAACAACAACAACAACATCACTAAATGCGTTAAAAAAGGCAAAAGTGAAAGCATTCGGCTCCAAAGAAATCAACTCGCCCAAAAAAACAAAAACCCCAGTCAACTCCACAAAACGTCAACGCTGTGCGACGAGTGCTGACAGCAATCAATCCAAAAATTTCAAACCAAAAATCAAAACAAAACAAAACAAAACCAAATTAGTTTAGCAAAAGAAAACCAAACAAAAATATAAAACAAAAAAGTGTAGCTAAATAAATTAGAATAATAGCCAAATAGCC
This sequence comes from Melieria omissa, assembly GCA_963971225.1. Lineage (NCBI taxonomy): Eukaryota > Metazoa > Arthropoda > Insecta > Diptera > Ulidiidae > Melieria > Melieria omissa. Next base: position 147,007,772 of record OZ020267.1, read on the forward strand.
AAGTAAAACAAATAAGAAGCAAAATTAAGAAATAAAATGCTGAAAATACACATGTTGGATCAGGTGGTGAACACGGAGACGTCGCAGGATGCGCGCACGCGAACACCCACACCGCAAACGCAATCGGCCTCGACGTCGCCAAAGCGCAGCGGCAGCAGCTGCAGCAGCAGCGGCAAGACGCCCACTGCGTCGGCCCACTCGTCGCCGTTGCATCATGCGCACGCGGTGCCGGGACTGCCACAACGGCAGCTGCCCGGCGGTGGCGGCAGTGGCAGCGTGAAGTCGGCCAGTCAAGGATCATCGCCAGCTGGGTAGGTACTTCATTTAACTGGTGCTTAATCGGCGTTTAAAGGGATCAAAGGTTGAAATGAAACGATATGTTAAACATTTTTCATAACTAACTAAAATGAGTGCATATTTTTTTATTAATGCAGTGATGATCATTCTGTACCTAATCACTGGTCTGAAGACTGTCCTCAGGCTTTAATCTGCAAAAACATTGAGAACTTCGTAGCCTACCAGGAAGGCTCGTCAAGGCCTTGCAAGGCTTTCCAATCGAGCTGTAATATTAAAAAATTGGAACTTAGAAGTATTTTTTCTATTTTAATTTGAAAAAAAGGTACGGTCCAAGCGATTCTTTGGACTTTTTGAAAGAAACCCTCCCAAAAACAGAAATAATTTTTATTAGATAATACATTTGCAGCCGACTTTCATTGACTGATAAAAGTCCTCGTGCTTTTAAGCTTCTAAAGTCTTGGAATATTGCAAACAATGTTGAAAAGTCGGATTCATCGGGGTAGAATCTCACTTTTCAACGTTCTCCTTTCAATGTCCTTTGCACTTAACTCTGATATTTCGACCGAACTACATGCAGTACGAAAACATTTCAGGGTCTTAGTTGGCAAGTTTAAAGCACAGTTAACTTATCATCTTCAAAAAAAATCCACTACTAATTAGTGCAGTTGGCATATCTGGGTTAATAGCTAACGTTCCTTACCCTTTCAATCTTCTAAACTTTTGAACAACATAAAGAAATTCTCACATTTAGAGTCTACTTTCTTTGATTTTGTGAGAATTTTCAACGTTATCGTTATTTTTCAAAGCCAAACAATTTGTAAGTAAAATTTAACCCTGGATTACTAATCTTCGTTTGCAACTTTTTCAATCACAACTTGTTAGTGATGTTAATCGAGTCGAGAAGGAACTGTCTTCCAGATATAAAAAAGTCTATGTTTTTTTTTCAGTTGGCCTTCAATCCTTTTGACTGCTGAGCTTGTCACATTGAAAAATTGTAAAATTCGGAGTTTTCTTTCTTGAACTTTATGAAAGGCTTCAAAGTTGTTAGCGATGTTAGTTGAGTCTAGAAGGAGTAGTCTTCCAGGTATAAAATAGTCCTCTTTTTCAGTTGGACTTCAATCCTTTTAAGCTCAGCAGTTACATCGAAAATTTATGAAATTCGAAGTTTGCTTTACGGAGTTTAAAGCCTCAAAAACTTTGTTTCAAAATTCTGTGACATAAATGCTTAAAATGTTTCAAAAGGCCAAAATAGTCAAAAAATCCAATTTTTTTTTAGTATTTGTCCTAAGGCTTTAAAACATCACTGCCTTTTGAAAAATTGTAACCATTTATCTTACAGAATCTTGAAGAAATATATGAATTAATATTTAATTACCTACCTAAAAAAATATTTAAATTACTCCTGGCCTTTTTGATTTTGAAAAGGAATTTCACGCTTTAAATTTTCTAAACAAATGGAACTTTTGGAAGTCTTTTTTTGTGACTATAAGAAATAATTTAAACTTTTAAAACTCATGAACAATAAACAAAATTTAAACAATTTTGAATGTTTAGGACTCCGAAAATTAGGACTTTGAAATTTCGGAGTACTACTATTCTCCGATTGGGTGAACTGGGAACAAATTCAACGTTTGTTAGGACTCCGAATATTCGAAGAACTTTTGGAAGTCTTTTTTTGTGGCTAAAAGAAATAATTTAAACTTCTAAAACTTATAAACAATAAACAAAATTTAAATCATTTTGAAAATTTAGGACTCCGAATAATAGGACTTCACAATTTCGGAGTACCACTATTCTCCGATTAGGCGAAGTGGGAACAAATTCAACGTTTTTTGGGGCTCCGAATATTCGGATAACTTTTGGAAGTCTTTTTTGTGACTAAAAGAAGTAATTTATACTTTTAAGACACATGAACAATAAACAAAATTTAAATTATTCTGAAAATTTAGGACTCCGAATAATAGGACTTTGCAATTTCGGAGTACCACTATTATCCGATTGGGCGAACTAGGAAAAAATGCAACGTTTTTTAGGACTCCGAATATTCGGAGTAAATTATTTGATTTGAAGCATTTATAATGTACGAAACTTTTGCATTCAAAGTATGAGCATTTCCTTTTATTTATTTAACCTTTAAACACCCAATAAAAAATTATGTTGACTATTAAATTCATACCAACTTTTCCACTTCTTGCATATTCAAAATTTTGTAAATATTTTTTTTGGTAGTAAAAGTGTTAAAGCACTGATGACTCCTTCTGCTCAAAAGTTTGACAACTCAATTATGGGTTCACAATATTTTCTCAACACAACAACAAAAAATTGTCAAGCAAAATGTGAGCCAGTTCGCTAATGTTGCTGAAATGTTCACCAAAGTCACTGCACTTATGTTGTGTTGCACTTATGTGACACTTATTGATTGATGATGATGATGATGATGTAAGCGACAGTGTTGGGTTGAATAGTGAAATTCCAATGTCAATCATAAACGTATTCATGCAAATATTTATTTATGGTTCGTTGTTGATTTTTTGGTTTTGTTTTATTCCTAATCGATTTTTTGGCTTCCGGATGCAAATTTTCTCGCATGCAAAATAAATAACAAAGTAAAGCAACAACAACAATAACAACGGCAAAACATGAAACAATGCAAATGCAAACAAAAACGCTACAAAACGCAATTAACCGTTCGTTGATTGCACATGCGCAATACCAGCAGTCGAGACGGGCCTGCGTGCCCGAGCGCCAACCTGCCCTCCACGCCAAATGCAAACAATGCAAAACAACAACTACAAAAACACAATGCAACATAACAAAAAAACTGCCGCATTACAAGTTGTCCGATTACAGTTGTGTGCGATTGTTGGTGTTGTTTGGGTGCGCGGGGTTCGTGCAATTCGAGCTGCGCGCACACGCGGCGCGTCTGCACGTCTCTGCCGGCTGCGCAGCGCCGAAAGCACCAAACTGTGAAGGCAACTTGCCAGACGCCTTTGCGAGCCGTCTTGGTTTTCATTTCGTTTACTGTTGTGATCTTATTGCAGCTGTTGTTGTTGTTGTTTGTGGTGGTGGTACTGTTGTTATTGCACTCTTTTCGTGTCTTGTGTTATTGTTGTTTTTTCTTCTTTCGTGCTGGCCAATGCACCGGTGTGGGGGCACCGAGTGCCGATGAGCTAATCAATGGAATTCCTCAGGTGGAAAGTGAAGCTTATGGGCATTCGTTGTTGTTGTTGTTGTGTGCACACTATTGTTGCACTTGTCTACTGGCTAATATTGTGTCCCTTACTAATGTTATTGTTGCTGTTGTGCGCCACAACTTACTCAAGTCAGGTGATTTTCGATGGCAAGGAAGCGCGCCGCAGCGCTGAGTGAAAAATGAGCCGTGTTGCTGCCGGTTTCATTGAGGCTAAAAAAAATATTTGTAATGTGCTTTTTTCTTTCATAATTTCACAAGTTTTTACTCATCTCACTCTCGGCTCGACTCTCACTGCCGGTAATTAGGGACACAAATGGCAAAGTGTGTCCGAGGCGGCTCACAGTTCAACAACGAGAGCCAAGTGCCTTAACGCTGCCGGTGGTGTGTTGAGTGTTGACAATGTCAAGATTTATGTGTTTGAAATTCAGCTTTGGATTCTGTGGAATTTCAGTTGGCATTGCAATTACGGCACACGAGATCGGGCAGAATGGGCACGAAGCAAATTGCAGAGCGTCTGCAGGAAGCGTCGTTGCTAATCTTCTTCACAATCCGAGAACAGTGGGAAAGTGGAACGTGAAAAGCAGCAACGGTGACGAATTGCTGGGTTACTTAACTTAAAGCCAAGTAAAGTTGGAAAATTAAAAAAAAATATATATGAAAAGTTGGCAGAAGCTCTGTTCTTCGTTTCTTGTTTTGAGTCACAGACTGTGAATGGTGAATATTTGATATGTGGTTGATTTCAAAGTCTCTCATTAAGCAGAAAATGTTGTCAAAGTTCACAGTCGAAAATTGGACTGTGACTAAGAATTGTTTTATTATTTTAGAATTTCAATGAAAAGATGCACAAAACTAGTAATTATGAAAATTAGAATCGTTGTAATGCAGGGTTTTGTTGCAACTTCTATGCAACAACTCATGTTGTTCATCTTTGTTGTCATCTTTTTTTAAACATTTGGAATCGTTATGCATTCATATGTACAGTTGTTGTTTTATGAGCTCTTTTCTGAATGCAATTTGAACCTATTCAAACAGAATCTTATTCTTAATCTGTGGGAATATTTTTTTGGTTGAGAATTGCCACTCAATTTGCTTATGAATGGAGTTTTCTGGTGCAATGCAGATACACATTGGATATGCATTTGAATCAGACACATCGTTAGCAGTGCATTGTGGGTTTTAGCACTCTAATAGTTATAGGGATTGTGTGTCGTGATTGTAGTTGTGTCTACAGATGAGCATGATATATGTATGTATGTATGTTAGGTTATGGATTAAAATAAACATGATGAAGAAGTTAATTCTGTATCATTGTATATTGTTGTGAGTCTCCATGAATAGCAGACATTGCATTATACCTCAGCTATTGTGTCCCCTAGACTAACAAGTGGTCGAGCTTGCAACTATTTGAAGTAGGTCTGGACATTCTAGATTCTGCTGCTGTCAATAGGAAGCCCTTCACATCAAGTTTCTCATAGATTCTGTATCTCTTTTTGTCGGTCCGTTGCACTTGGAAAGCAAAAGAGCTCCGATAGCTCGAGTTCCAGTAGTTCATCATCCATTAAAGTTATCTTGCTAAAGCACATGTGCCTGGAACGTTCAAAAGTTGGACATTCACTAATATGATGAGTAGCAGTCTCTTCCTTCTCCACACACATGTCTCTAATGGCCGAGGCACGTACCTTGGTTCGTTGGTTGAAATGGTTGACTCACAGTTGTCCCCGTGCAAGTCACAATTAGCTCATAGACGCCGTTTTGATACCACATGCTCACCGAAACTAAACTTGGTTTGTAGTATGACTAAATCCACCCGGTAGAATTTAAGTATCCAAGAAGATTCCCCAGACTTACTGTCAAGAAATCGGTCGAACAAGTCAGGAAGTGTTTCCCCAGAGACTTAAATCTTGCACCTGCCAAAGCTGGGCAGTGACAGAGGAAGTGATTAAGTGTTTCTTTCTCTTCTAAATTCCCACAGCCCCTATAGTGGGTATTGAAGGGGATGTTTAGCCTCTCCGCATGTGGATCTATGGTCCCGGGGCCTGTGATAACCGCCGGAAGCCTAGCGACGTCCTTGCGAGATCTGTGTATAAGCTCGCGGGATCTCCGTTCATTGTAGGAGGGCCACATCGCCCGCGAGGTACGACAGGAAGTCAGCGATTTCCATCTCCGATTGGCAAGACTGAGGCAGTGCAGATAGCAGCCCCTCTTGACAATTTCCAAAGGCTTCGGAACCGGGACAAGCCTCAAGCGAGGCACCTGCGCGCCAATTCGCCCACTCATTCCCTTCAATGTTCCTATGGCCAGGAACCCAGATAAGGGTGATATCAGCACAACGATTTAGCGCGCTCAGCGCCATCTTACACTCCTCGACCAGCCTTGACTGCACCGTGGTAGATTGTAGAGCCTTTATTGCTGCACGCCATTTTGGATCCATCCGTAAAGATGGATATGTCGTATTCATTAAAAAGACTAGTTCTTTCCCATTCGGCGCTCGTAGGGAATTTCGCCCCGAAATCCTTTTGAAAGCATAGGTAAGGCACGAATTCAAAAAGCCCATTTGTGCGATTCTTGTAATTCTCATCTGCTTCATGTGGATAGTGATGAAAGTAGACGAGTGTCTCACCAGCCCGAAGTAAGAATCGAACCTAGGGCTTCTGGTATGAGAAGCCAGCGCGCTACCCGATGGACTATCGAGACTGTAAGACTGCAAATATTACATTTTTTTATATCCTAAACTAATAAAGTTAGAAGGACGAAACTCAAGCATGTGGTAGTGTACATATTAGTCCTAAAGATATATTAAAAAAAAATAAAATAAAAACGATTGGAAATTTCCAAGAATATTCAAGGCTAAAGTTTCAAAAGTACATTTCCAATAACTCTTTGTCCTTTTGCACAAAAACATTGAATTTTGTAAGATTCTAAGGGTTTTTCTCTGTTATTGGATACCTATATTGTTATTCTAAAATGCGCTCAATTTTTAAAATAATTTTTTTAAATAAACATGTCCTTGGAATTTCAAAGTCCTTTTATAAAAAATCCTTACGTCAGAGCGAGAAACTAAAAACGCAGTTTTACTACATTTGGCCCCTACTTTTGCGAGTATTAGGTTTCTTCATTAATGAATTCCTGCCACAAGTAGTGGTTGCCTTTCGAAGTGGGTTTCTTGGTATTCATGAATTTAAATTCTATTAAAGCAACATAATTTTTGCGTAATGTGTTCTCAGTAAAAAGTTAATTATCTACCAGAATACCTAATGATAACTCGTATTGAATTTATTTATGAGTATTTGCCATGTGAGAAGAAAAGATTTTTCTTGGAAAAACACAATCGATTTTCTCTTTTCATTTCTTTTACGCCTAAAGTTTTTGTATTCATGTAGCAATTCATTCGCTGTACATATTAATCATGGGTCTGTTTTCTTAATAGATGAAATGTGACATTTGTGAGGATGAGAAGACTGAATAATTAGGAATCTGGTAGTTTTGTTTGTATATGAGAGATTATGTTTGTTTGGTTTAATTCATGGCGACTTAAAGAAACACAGGGGAAGAATTATCAAAACCCTTGAAAATTTCCGTTTCAAACGAGAACAGAGTCAACATACTCATTTTGAAAAAAAACCTACATAGATTATCCTAATACAATCAAATTAGAACAAGAAGCAATGGACAAAAAATATTACATTGAAATCTGCCTACTTCGGATCAACTAAATACGTGGAAGCCGTTACATATAAATTAGAACGATGACAATTAAAAACGCATAAAACCCACGTCGACATTCCTTAGAAATGCAACAACAAATTGAAACAACCCAATAAACACAGAAATAAATGCAGACGAATACTTTAGAATGGCGCTGAAGAGAAATCAAATGGGTGGAATATGAGCGGAAGACATCGATGCTCCCGTATCGGTAGACATCATAAAAGTCGGCACTAAAACGGGGAAATGATCTCTGCTGCTGCTGTGTAAGCGTGGAAAAATTAATGCACCGTCGGACTAGGAAGAATCAAGCGGCCCGAATTCGACAATAAAACTTTACAGCATTTCAAATAACGAAATACAGTTGCACGTCAGCGGCGAGTGTAAAGAAGAAGTTGTTGTTAAAAATGCATTCGAACAAAACGTGCCGCTCGACAGCGAACTTGAATTATGGCTTTTTGGACTTAACACCCTTTTTTGTGTCGTCCATCGTCTGTTGCATCGTCGAACTTGATGGCGCGGCATTTGAATGCATTCAGTAACATTTCATGCTTTTTTGTTGTACTTTTGATTTATTTACATGGAGGAGCAATGCCATGTTGAGCGGTAAACGCCAAGCGAGCTGAAAGGTTCAAAGGCAAAGCCCAACGGCGCCAAATGCTTTGAAGCGGCTTTAAGGCTTAACGTGTTTGAAGTAGCGTGTCGATTCTGGCAGTCAAATGTCTCAATTGAGTTAACAATAATGTGCTGCATTTGTTGTTGCTTTGTGTTCTATCGTTCTATGTTGTTGAATAATTTTGTGGGCTGGTCGGTGGCACGTGCAATGCTTTGTTGATGTGAAATTGTTGCTTGTCAAAGCTTTGCAATTCGGAACGTCGCACATTTTGGCCAAAACCGAGCATGCATAAGGATTATTTGCAAAATGGCTAATTGCATTTAAGGCATTTCAATGCCACCGCCTCGGTTTCTAATGCGAAAATGTGAATAATTTACTAATAAGCTGTTGCAATCGCTGGGCGCTACACTGTGCACAGTGGGGTTAATTGATTCTTTTGCTGATTGCGTGGTAATTTAATGTTGATTTTATTTGTATAAATGAAGTGGAATTAATGGACTAAATTAATGCTGAAAAGGAAGAAGAGGAAGGAAGGATCAGTTGTTCGTAAGAATAAAATAGAGCAGTGATGAGAAAAGAAAGCAAAAGATGAGTGGTGAGATGGGAGAAGAAAAGGATGTTGAAATAAGGAAACAAACAACAGAGAAATGGAAGCTAGGAAAATGGTGTGAAAGAGAAGGTTAAAAGGAAAAGGAGGAAGTTGAAATGAGGAAAAAACAACAGAGAACTGGAAGCTAAGAAAATGGTGTGAAAGAGGAGCTTACAAGAAAAAATACAGCAGGGAGATAAGAAAAGAAAGAAGATACGAAAGAAAAGCAAAAAACAAGTGAAGGAAAAATGTGAAGAAGAAAGTATGGAAGAGAACTGAAGAAGACCATTTTAATAATGAAGGCAAAGAAAACTAAGCAAAGATAAAGAAAGAGAGAAGAAACGAGAAAGATACGAGGAGAAAAAGTAAAGAAAAGAACAGCGAAAGATAAGAGATTAAAAATGATATGAAGAAGAGTTAAGGAGAAGAAAATATCAATCAATGTAGAAAGTATGGAAAAGAATAGAAGAAAATAAAATAAAATAAAATAAAATAAAATAAAATAAAAGAGAAAAATAATATAAAGGAAAAGAAAAGAAAAAGAAAGAAAAGAAAAGAAAAGAAAAGAAACGGAAAGAACAGAGAAGAAAAAAAGAAAAACAGAAGAGAAAAGAAAAGAAAAGATAAGAAAAAAAAGAAAAGAAAAAAAGAATAGAAAAGAAAAAAAGAAAATAAAAGAAAAAAGAAAAGAAAGGAAAGGAAAAGAAAAGAAAAGAAAAGAAAAGAAAGAAAAAGTAAAGAAAAGAAAAGAAAAGAAAAAAAAGAAAAGAAAAGAAAGAAGAAGCAAGAAAAGCAAAAAACAAGAGAAGAAAAAATGTGATGACGAAAGTATAAAAGAGAACAGAAGAAGACTATTTTAATAATGAAAGCGAGGAAGAGTAAGAAAAAAATAGAGATAAAAGAGATAAAAGAGAAGAGAGAAAAAGAGAAGAGACATAAAGAGAAAAGATAGGAAAAAAACGAGAGAGAAAAGAGGAAATAAGTAAAGAAAAAAACAGCAAAAGATAAAAGATTAAAAAATGATATGAAAGAAGAGTTAAGGAGAAGAAAGGACAAATTCAATGTAAAAAATTTGAAAAAGAATATAAGAAGAGACAAGAAACAAGAAACGTTAGTATGTGAAAGAAGAGCAAAAGAAAAGAGAAGGAACAATTCGTTGAAGAGATTGTGAAAAAAACACCTTGAGAGAAGAGTTAATGGGTATAAATAGTTCAGTGTATAAAGTAAGGAGAAGAACGGAGAAGCAGAGAGAAAAGAAAGAAAAGTATATATGTGCAAAAAAAAAGAGAAGAAAACATTCGATAAGGAGATTATGGAGAAAAAACCACAGAAGTGAAAGGAAAGACTTGAAAATAAAGCTAACAAGAAGGAAAAATTCAATGTATAAAGGGAAGTACAGAAGTAAGAAAAGTATGTAAAAGAAGAGCAAAAGAAAACAGAAGGAAATATTGGATGAGGGGATTATGAAGGAAAAAAACAGCAGAAGTGAAGGGATTTAAAAAATAATTGACAGAAGAGCTAAAAAGTAGAAAAAGTTCAGTGCATTATCTAATGAAGAGAATAGCGGGGGAGAACTAAGATAAGAAAACGATGTAAAACAAGGGAAAAGATAAAAGAAGGAAAAGTTTGATGAGGATAATACGGAAAAGAGCTGCTAAAGAAAAGAGTGCAAAGAAGTAAATACATATATAAGGAAAGCAAAAGATAAAAGAACCAAAAATATGATAAAAAAGATTAGCAAAAGTAACAATTCGACAGCAGTAACAATTGGAGAAAAGAAAATGATGTGAAGAAAAAGTAAAAGAAAAATAGTAAATGATAAGTTTGAGAAAGCTGTTCAATACTGATAGGAGAGGGGAGAGGCTAAGATGAAATGCGCGAAGGAAGCATAAAGATAATAAATAGAGAAGAACAATGGCAATATTGAAAGGAAGGAGGGACGACAACGGAAGAAAAAGACTTAAAAAATATTTTAGAAAAGAAGAAGAAGAAATGAGGAAAAAAAGAAAGGTGAAACTGAAGGAAAATAAAAATGAAAGAAAACGACTAAACAAATACTGTGGAAGGTACTTAGAAGATTATGGAAGTGAGAAAAGGAAGGACAACAACAATGGAAACAAATATATATGAAAATACTGTGAAGAATATTTAGAGAGGAATGGAAGTGAGAAAATCGTTTATGAAAATAGAGCAGAAAAAAAAACAACGAAAGAAAAATATAAAAGAAAATACGGTGGAGAATATTTAGAAAAGAATGGAAAAGAAAAAAAGAATGGAAATGAAAGGAAAAATAAAAAAATGGCGGCAAATATTGTGAAAGAAGAATATTTAGAGGAGAATTGATATGAGAAAAGCTGTTATGAGAAAAGGAAGAAAATTACATTCGAAAAAAAGAAGAAAGAAGAAAAAAAGCATAGAGCATAGAGAGAGAATGAGATGAGATGAGATGAGAATAGGAAGCAAATCACTTTCGGAAAAAGAAGGAAAAAAAGAAAAGAGCATAAAAACAAAGGAGAAAGTGCATACGGATGTGAGATAAGTGTTAAAAATGGTGAAGATGATTTGAAATGCTATACAAAAATGAGAACAATTTCCAAAGTGATATGCATTTTGTTTTTGTATATCCAGCCTCTTGATAGCAGAAACATTCTGAGTCTGATAGGTTCAGCACAAAGTTTCAGAAATCTCAAATTCCTTTGAAATGAAGTCTCACTATTGGCTATAGAGTCCATATCGGTTTAAGGAGAAACCCAGGTCCGCTTAGTAATGTCGCAAAGTTTAGCGCACACAATTTCCTATCGCTACAGCGTTGATAAGGCCACAAATGCAAATGTTCATGCATTTCTATATATGTTTTGAATATTCCCCCATTTGTTGTTTGTGCATGGCACTTTATGGCTCTCTGTTGTGTACGAGTATTGAATAATCTTTTTATAATTTGTTTTTTATCGCAAATTGTTTGGCTTTGTTTATATGCCAATGTGTAAATGTGTGCGACTGTTTGTGTGGTTGGTTGCGATGGTTCATGTGCGACAATGTCCATTCAAATGCAAATTGCGCACATTTCGACAGCTGCGACAGCTGTGTTTGTTTTTCGGGAAAGCATAAACAATTGTGGAATATTTGATTAATGACGTCATAAAATTATTACACCAGGTTGCCATACAAATCAACAGAGGTGAGAAGAAAAGCTTTTTAGGTTTTCAGATAATCGCAACGCATTGGGCCCTACGAAAAATGTGGGTCAACTTTGGATCAAGTTGCTAACAACAATAATATCCACAACGATGGCAGAGCTGACAAAATTCTCGGCGCTAATTGGCTGCCAACATTTTGAGCGCGTTCGCTGGATTCTTTGCGTAGAAGCGGCAGCTGAAAAATGTGTCAATTCAGTTGCTGGACTCGAAATTTTAAATGTGTTTGTCTTTTTTGTTGTTTTGTTATTTTCTTTTTCAAGAAGTCTGACATATTAATGGCCACATAATTATAAGCTCGACTTGGTGTTAATGTGTTGTTGGTGTGCAGCTCAAGTTTCATGCCACCAGCAAAAGAAATCAACAAATTGAAAGTGAATTGAAAGCGTGGCGTTCAATTTCTGACTGGCCACAGGCATTGAGTCTTGGAAAGTCATTAATCATGGTTTGAAATTGATGAAAGACCAACAAGAAAAATATAAATTAAAAAAAAAAAATGTGGAAAAAAGGAAGAAAGAGTTGCGTATGTGTGTCTTTAGCATAGAAAAGTGACCATAAAAACTGAACAGATTTGTCTATGATGCGTCAAAGTGGCGAACATTAATTTCATCATTAAATGCCCAGTTTGGAACTTAATTGTGCTCGAATGTGATTAATTTGAGCAGCGAAAACGATGAATAAAACAAAAATCGAAAATTCAACTTTTGAGCGCATTGCGACTAATTGGTCTTAGAAGCCAGCGGGTGGAAAAATAAAAAAAATAATTTAAATTTTTTTATTTTTTCTTTGAATTTCAATTATTATTGTGTTACAATTTTCATTAAAATTTTGCACTTTCATTTCATTGCCACATGGCTGTGGCGCGCTGCAAGGCAAAGGGTGTCATAACAATGAACAGCGCAGCTTATGTAAGCACCGCAGGTGGCCAAAGGGTTAACTGGGTGGGCGGCGAGTGGGGGAAGGCATGGCTTGTGCATTGTGCCACCAATTAATTTATGCATGTTTTTCTGTGGCACTTCGCACATTGCTGTATTTTTCTTTAACTTTTTGTTATTTAAGTTTTGTGTTTCTTTGGCATTGTAACGTTTTGTATGCAAAAATCGCCTCGCCATTGTTGGCTCAATTTGTTGCATTTGTTTGGGTCGAATTCGTTTGCCTTTTGGGCGATTCCAGTGACGCGAGCTTTTGGCCGCATTGTTCGATGTAAACAATCAGGTTGTTGTTACAAAATATTTAAGCTTCATTTTCATTGAAATTAAAACGCGCCATGCCACATTTTGCACACGGCACACATCTACACTTTCATATAAAATTGCCTTTGTGAATTGTTGTTGCTGTTGTTTAACGTAGACTGCGCATGAATTGCTATTGTTTGTGTTGCTGTTGTTGTTGTTGTTCTTTTAGTAACATTATACCTGCTGGTTATGAATTTTTGATATGTTATCGTTGTTGTTAATGACATCCTTGGCAACGCTCATTAAAAATTCGCTTTCAAATTGAGCGGCTTTCTTCCTGCTGCCTGCTACGCTTTCTTGCGTCATTAAGTTGTAGGAATTTGCTCAGTTAATGCGGCATTTTCTCTAATAAGTAACAAATGAGTTTGAGGAAATGCAATTTTAGCTTTTTGTGCTAATAAAATGTGAAATAAAATCTTCACACCCACAGGTTACAAGCGTTCTGAGACAAAAATGATATGTACCTGATTAACTTTTATGAAGTTGTCTTATATTTTCCTTATCTCGAAGCTAAAATTCCCACTTTGAGGTTGCACTTTCAAGTTGCTTAAACCTTGAAGACAACTTATCTCAATCACTAACTCCCCCTCCTCCTCTAACAATCCTCCACAGTTTGACTCATGATCAAACGCACTAAAAACTATTCAAAACGTTGATTCAATCTTTTACTCAAAACCCTCTTTCTCCTTCTTCTTCTTCTCTCTAAGTTGTCTGACATCATTTACATTGAAATTTTAAAAAGCCATAAAATAACATTGTAGGTGCTTATCTCTTCAGAAGCGCCAAATTCTTGTGCATAACTAATGAATTTCTATTTTTCTGTTTTTTATGCTCGCTTTGCACCTCATTTCATAAATTTATTGCCGCTGATTAATAACAAAATTAATAAAACATCTCATGTGTGTTTGTATTGCTTAAACAAATTTCAAATTTAGTTTCGAATGTCAGACATTATGAATGAAAATGTGCCAAACTAAAGTCAAAACAGAAAAAATAATCAGCTCGCCATGTGTTAAGCTCATTTGAAACTGAAACTACTTTGCATTTTTAGTAGCCGCAACGGTGGCTGTTGGTTTGTTGTTTTCTTAAAATTTTGCATATCATTTGCAATAAATCAACGTTAATTTAAATAATAAAATATTTGAAAAATGAAAATTTAAAACATATATTCTGCCATAAATATATTAAAAACATTAAAGCTAAAGATAAAAAATAATTAATGAATGATGTCAAATTTAGAGTATTAAAAATTAATCCATTATTCAGTTATCTTTAGCTTTAGTTATCTGTATTTCGTTTTGTTTAGGTGACATTGAAATGGTACTTAAAAGATACGATTTCGTATTAAATAAACTATTCAGACAGTTTTGTAATTTTTTAAATCAGTTTTGTCAAAGATGGGCGTCGTTAAAGATATAAAATTGCATACTAAAAAACTTCTCAGACAGTTTTTTGTGTGCTGGAATCGGTTTTGTCAAAGCTGGACGAATAGTTTCTGCTATAAATAAAAAAAATTCAAATAAAAAAAAAAAAATAATAAAAAAATAAAATAATTAAAATAATCATAAATTAATAAAAATATAAAATAATTAATGAAACATGTCAACATTGACATTGAAATTGTATTAAAAAGATAAGATTTCATATTAAGGAAACTTTTCAGACAGTTTCGTAATTCCTTGATTCAGTTTTTTCGAAGATGTACATCATTAAAAAGATACAATTTTATACTGAAAAAACTTCCCAGACAGTTTTTTGATTGCTTCAATCACTTTTGTCAAAGCTGGGCGGCGTTGAAAAGACACAATTTTTTACTAAACAAAGCTCTCAAACAGTTTTTTGATAGCTTAACTCAGGTTTGTTTGCTGTGCGCCTCAAAGATGGACGTCATTAAAATTTAAAATTTCATAGGAAAAAAACTTCTCAGACAGTTTTGTGATTGCTTGACTCAGTTTTATTTGATGTGCGCCTCAAAAATCGACATCATTAAAAAGATAAAATTTCATATTAAAAAAATTCTCAAACAGTTTTTTGATTGCTGAGTCAGTTTTGTCAAAGCTGAAGGTCGTTGAAAAAAAGATGAAATTTCATACTGAAAAACTTCTCAGACAGCTGTTTTGATAGCTTAACTCAGTTTTGTTTGATGTGCACCTCAAAAATGGACATTTTTAAAAGAAAAAAATGCATACCAAAAATACATCTCAGACCGTTTTCTGATTGCTTCAATCAGTTTTGTCAAAACAGGACGTAGTTAAAAATAAATATTTTTTTGTTAAACAAAGCCCTCAGATAGTTTTTTGATTGCTTGAGTCATGTTTGTCAAAGATGGACGTCTTTAAAAAACTTCTCAGACAGTTTTTTGATTGCTTCAATCAGTTTTGTCAAAGCTGAAGGTCGTTGAAAAAAAGATGAAATTTCATACTGAAAAACTTCTCAGACAGCTGTTTTGATAGCTTAACTCAGTTTTGTTTGATGTGCACCTAAAAGATGAACGTCGTTAAAAAGAAAAAATTGCATACTAAAAAAACTTCTCTGACAGTTTTTTGACAGATTAACTCACTTTTGTTTGATGTGCACCTAAAAAACGAAGGTGATTAAAAAGAAACAATTTCATACCAAAAATCTTCTCAGACAGTTTTTTAATAGCTTAACTCGGTTTTGTTTGATGTGTACCTGAAAGATGGACATTTAAAAAAAAAATTGCATACCAAAAAAACTTCTCAGACAGTTTTTAATTGCTTGCTCAAATTTTATCAGTGCTGGACGTTAAAAAGTTCGAATTTTATACGAAAAAAACTTCTCAGCCAGTTTTTTTATTGCTTAAGTCAGTTTTTTCAAAGATGGACATCGTTAAAAAGTTAGAATTTCATACGAAAAAAACTTCTCAGACAGTTTTGTGATAGCCTAACACAGTTTTTTTTGATGTCCGCGTCAAAAATTTACGTTTTGAATATGAAAAAATTGCAAGCTAAAGAAACTTTTCAGACAGTTTTTTGATTGCTAAAACTGAGTTAGTTTTATTTGAGATCGTCTGAAACACAAAAGCAAACACAAAATACCCGAGTTTTCACAGTTTTTTTTTCGATTAAAGCGAAATCTAAGCCAGGCGTCTGAAAATGTCAATAGTGCAGTTTTTGTTTTTTCAATTCTGTCCTGGCAATTTTGATGTCAAAGATGATTCACGCTCTGGAAGGCCAACTGTAGCAAATATCTATAAAATTATGGGAGTTCGGGAGAATTATGGGAGTCCGACTGACATGGAACCACAATTTCGATTATCCAGCAGCTAATCATTACTCAAAAACCCGTTAGGAACCACTTGAATGAGGCTGGATACAAAAAGACATTCATTGTATGGGTGCAATACGAGGACTGAATTTACATACGTTAGGAACCACTTGAATGAGGCTGGATACAAAAAGACATTCATTGTATGGGTGCAATACGAGGACTGAATTTACATACATTTGTGAATCGTTGCTGAATTACAAAAATATTAAGCAATTTCTAAAGTGGATAGTGATTGATGATGAAAAGTAGATGAATGATGACAACGTTAAGCAAAAAGGGTTCATGCCAAATTGCATGTAACTGGTGCAAACAGTGGCCAAGTCAATATTGACAGTCAGGAAGGTTATGCTTCGCTACGAGCTGCTCCCTTACGGCCAAAATCTTGAACGGGACCTGTACTGATATTAATTTGATCTTCTGAAAGATCTCCCATATCCTCCTCTTTGGCCCAGAAACTATCAACTGTGATCAATAGCAGAGGAAGTGTGTTTCATTTGTGCCACGACAGGTCACATACACCGACAGTGACTCGTCAGAAGCTCCACTAGTTTGGTTGGAAGGTCCTTATGCATCCACCTTATAGTCCTGACTTGGCATCAAGTGATTATTACCAGTTCCTGGCTGTGGTAAACGATTTTTCTGATGAAAAATTTTACTCAAGGGAAGCTTGCGAAAATTTACATTCTATGAGTGAAGCATCATGGAAAAACATTCCGAATGACAAAAGTTATAGAACAAAAAGGCCTACCATTCCTTGCAAAAATATTGACATTTCATTTACCTTCAAGACGAAAAATGTTATAAAACAAAAAGATGAATATTTGTCATAAATTGGATCATTCTAAATGTGTTCAATAAGCGCTTTAATTTCATGCATAATAATGAATTTCTTGATACTAAAACTCACAATTTTGCGAAAATAATTTGCATACGGTCAGGGTTAATCGTTCATTATACAGTTACTCAGCAGTAGGCAACCAAAATTTGAGTGTCACCCACACCTACACCTACATGCACACGCACACCCACATCTACACCCACACGCCCACAACAAATTGATTTAAAATGGCAAAGAGCAGACTTTCATTGATTTTCCCCAAGCTGACATCTCGGCATGTTTCATATATGTGCGAGTGTGTGTGTGTGTGTGTGCGTACCAACTCCAGTACGCAGTCGTTGGCATGCGACACAGCGACAAGTGGAAGAAAATTTAAACAGCAAAAAGAGATTAAAAAAAAACCAAAAATTGTAAATCTGTCAGCACAGCAGCAGCGAGGCCAGCCAATTAAAAATGCCACTCGGCGCTTGGTGTGAATGCCACAGAGTGAGCCAGAACTTGAAGCGAAGAATGGAGGGGTGCAGGAGGAGGCCGTCGTAAAAGAGCGCAGAGTGGCACGAGTCAATCAACGGGCAGCAACAGCGGGAGGGAGCCGTGTGCCTGGCAAGTCAATTGGAAAATCATGCGGCACGCACCATGACTGACGGGATAGATGGATGAATGGATGGATGGATGGATGGATGGATGGATGGATGGCTGTCTGTATGCTCGAACAGATGGCTGCATGGAAAGATGTATGAATGGCTGAGACGCTGAAATTCGCTTCCCCGAAGACTTGGCATGTTAATTTAATTGTTGTCAGGCAACTTTGAACTTTACAATGTCAGCGTTACAACGTGGTTGTTTTTGTTGTTGGTTTTGTTGTTAATAATGGAGTTGTTGCTGGTGACACATCACAACGATGCGTTTAGGACGCCGAGTGCCTATTCAAAAGCTAATCAATTTTCTGGTGCCTGGTGTCTGGTGTGAACTGATTTTGCTCGATTTTCGTGCTGTGACTATTTTGGTGTCTGTTTTGTTGTTGTTTTTCGTGCCTTTAGTTGATCTTTCAAGTCTTTTGTTTTGTGTGCGCTCAGCCAGTGATTTTGTTTTTTTGTATTTTGATCTTTGCCGCAAAATTAAAGTAGCCAACAAAAACCTGTTTTCGTATTCGCTTTAAATATTTAGTTTTAAAAAATGGAAATGTTTATATTTATTGCTGACGATATTTATCACATTTTGCGCTTAACGCAGTTAACAAAAAATAATAATTTTTTAAAATTGAATTTTATGTTTTTTTTTGCCAAAAAGCATGAAATGGTTCGCTCATACCTCAAGCTGACAGGCGAAATGTGTCAAAGAAATGACGCACGACCAGCATTTCGAGAGCAAGAATAACGTTTTTATGGCCGCCGGGCAGCGTGTCGAGTGCGTGCGCCGCGATGTTGTTGCGCATGCGCAGCGGCAGCATCGACCACACGAAAGAAAGCCTGTCACAAAGCTGCTTAAGTGTTGCTGCTTTTTTTTCTTTGTTATCTACTTTTTTGCATTAATTTTATAATTTTCAATTTTTTATTTTCTCGCTATTGTAATTTTTTTTATTGCCTCTTTCGGGTTTGGCTTTACTTTTCGCACGAACGTGCTGCGGCCGGCCGCACTGAAAATTGATTTGTTCATTGTGGCCGACAGTGAGTGCTGTTATTGTTCTTGTGGCCACAATTGTGCCGTTGGATTTCAATTGCGAATGAACTCGCTACGAAAGTTCAACATGAAGTGGGCAATGCTTGTTGTTGTTGTGTTTCATTGTTGTTGTCGTTTAGCTGTGGATTTGTGTTGGGACTCCGCGTGTAAGCGGATAAATGTTGGTCGATATTAATTGAAAACTATTTTTGTCACTTCCTGGTGGTGAGTTGGCGATTTAAATGAATGGTTTTGAAATACAATTATTAGGTTTTGTATAGTTTTATAAATAACATTAACCCTTTCGGTACTTCTTTTTTGTTTTAACTTTAAAAGTCATTATTTTCCATTTTATTACTGTTTATGCCTACATAATGAATAATCAAAAGTCATTTTTTTAAATATTGTTCGAAAAAGTGGTTTTTGGGCATCATGAAATATGGCATAGTAAAAAATAAAAAAATCGTACAGCCTTAGTGAACTATATTTGGGATCTAACTTTTTTTACACTTATTAAAGCAATAAATACCTACTAGATTACTTACATAAGCCTATGAAATAAATTGATTTTTGTAATAAAATAAATAAAAGTACGAAGTGACCTGTTTTTGTAAAATACGCAGCTCGATAGGACTGCGCACTTTCTGAGCCCTTACAATTTACTTGGTACACTAATCAAAATATTTTTTTCATTATTTGATATAAAAACCTTCAGAGAAAAATACAAAAATTTAAAAATATAGTATTCACAAGTTTTTGACCTAAAACAGGCACTAAAAAGAGACTATGCCATATGGCATAGAATAACCGAAAGGGTTAAGTAATTTTTCAACAGAATTTTTGCGTTCGTTATACAAATTTGTTTCGATAAATGTTTATAGAAATTATGTTATTAACATTTATTTTTTTTCTTTTTTTTACTTAGTTGTTGTTGATTAGTTTTTAATATTTGTTAAATTTAATTAATTTTTTTATACTTTTAAACTCAGTTAAATAAATAAAAAGAGAAACTAAAAAAAATATTTCAAAATTATTTAAAATATATAAAAAAAGTATTTAAAAGGGATTTAAATTACTTTAAAATAAATTATTTAAAACAACTTTATTTTAAAATAAATTATTTTAAAATAAATTATTTAAAATAATTTTAAATATTATATTTTAAATTACTTTACAAGAAACATTTTTATATACTAAATATAATAAAAATGTTTTCAATATTTTTTTTTTAATATTTTTATTTAAAAAAATTTTGTTTTTTTTATTTTTTATTTTAGTTTTGTATTTTTAAATTATTAAAAATATAAATAATTATTTTAACAAATATTTAAATAATTCTTACAAATGAAGTAAAAGAATTTTTATTTCAAAAATTTTTGAAATATTTCGAAAAACGAAATAAATTACATTTTAATATTTCAAAAATAATTTTTACTTTATTTCTTAATATTTAAACATGTATAAATATTTTTATATTTAAAAAATATGTACATTTGTAAAAAAAAAATATTTTACAAATATTTAAATATTTTTAAAATATAAAATTTTTTAATTAACTAAATACTTTTTTAATACTTTAAAAATATTTTAATTTTTTAAAAACGAATACTATTGAAAATTTTTCAATTTTTTTAAACATACTAAAAATTTGTATATTTAAAAAAATTCAAAAATTTGCAAAAACATTCGTTTTTAAAAAATTAAAATTAAAAATTAATTTAAAAAAAATGTTTAAATATTTTTAAAATATTATTTTTTGAAAATTTAAATATTTTTAAAGTATTAAAATGTTTTTGTCATATATATATTTTTGTAATATTTTAATATAAAAAAGAAAGTAAAAAATTATTTTTTTAATTTTCAAAAAAATATTTAAATATTTTTGAAATATTTAAAAATTTTTTAAATATTTAAAAATTGTTATATTTTAAAAATATTTCAATAATTTGAAAATATTTTATACATCTATTTGAATATTTTTATAATTTTTTTTAATCTAAGTTCTTTGTATTTAAATAGTTTCAAAATATAAACATTTTTAAACTTTAAAAATATTTAAATATAAGTAAATAAAAAAGTAAATTTTAAAAAATATTCAAATAATTTTAACATATTTCTTATATCTGTTTAAATATTTTAAAATATTTGTTCAACAAATTGTATTTTTAGTTAATTATATTAATTGAAATTTCATATAGTGAAAAATACTTAAGTTTGCCGGAAAGTAGTTACATTCCATAGAGGGTTTTCCAATGGGGACGTGTAAATGTTGACAGGCTAATGCCTCGAATCCGTTTGACGATAGAAATCATTCTTCTTGACTGGCACGACAGCCCGATTACGAGACTAAGGCCTAACTACCCGCAACCATCCATGTTGTGCGTGCGAATGTTTTACAAGGTTGGAAGGGACCTACAGTTTTATGCCGATTCCGAACGGCGAGTTGAGAGCTTTTTCATAGGCAATTTTACTCTCAGATGTTTGCCATTTCCTGCTGAGAGGACAGCCGCCGAAAGAAAAATGTTTGTTTTTGTTAACGGTGTTAACGCAACGGAGTATTGAACTCGCGGAGCTTGACTCGCGGCCCAACGCACTAGCCAGCTGAGCTACGGCGGCTGCATCCATCTCATCTATCTACATAACTAAAGAGTCAGAAAGTTCTTCTGGCGACAATTATTTTGGCGAGTGAGCGACCACAAACTGCAGTTGTGATCTGTGCTTAGATTTTTATTTCTTTTATTACTGTATTAAAATTTTCTTAGTAATCTTCCAAAAATGCTGTAAAATGTTCTTTGAAACAGTGCATGCAGAATTTTCCCCCATTTCTTTCTACTCAATGTTTAATTTTTAATCTTTTAGCTGAAAAGTCAGAGAATCAATGACAATGGCTTGTTTTCCTACTGAAAAGCAGCTGTCTGGTTAAACGCTTTGTCCTTTACACATTTCTATTTAATGCCGCAGCGCAACAGTAGATGAGAAAGTTGGAGAAAAAACCTCAAGACAGCAGCGATAAACGTTGAAAAATCACGTTTGCTGCTCCCACGGAACATGCAACTTGAGATTGTTGTGTGCGAAAGCGCAAGCAATTCGTTCGCTTTGCCTTCGTCTTCACTCCCAGTAAACAGTGGCGCAGTGACAGACAGACAGACGGAGGGGAACAGTAAGTCAAGCCAGCTGGACAAGGTTTGCACGTATGTACGTGTGGGCAGCGCATACTCGGGTGAAAAGAAGCATGAAAAGTGTACAAAAACAAAGGGCAAGAACGACAGCGACACAAGTGGCGGCAGCGAAAAAGATTGTGTGCTGCATAAGATGCGAAACAATGAGGTTAGGTTGTAAGAAAGTTGTTGCAAGTTGCAAGGGTGCACAACGACGACGACGATGGCAAGTGGCAACACCAAAGAAAGAGGAGCACAAAACTGAAGCATGTCAAAAGCAGCTCAAATGTCACGTGCCATGCCACTTTTTGTGCGAGTGCGCGCACACAGAAGCCGGGAAACTGCCACCACACTGCCTGTCCGACTGTCCACAAATAGGGTCGCCCGCCAGTGACAGCCAGCAGGTGTGCTGCACATCTTCGCGGGGAGGGAAGAGAGAATTTAAATTGCGAAATTCTAAATTGCAGTGCTTTAAAATTTCATGTTTTAAATATGCAAAAGCTGCCGAATTGCTGGCAACAAACTAGACGTCAGCGCGTTGTTAGTGTAATTTTCATCGACTGCCAGCGGGAGCCACAGTTTGGTGCCGGTGCCGAAATGTAACTGTGATCCTTGGGTGCGCGTTTGTAAATAATCAGAGTTTTGCCAACGGAAAACGCCAACGTCAGCGCAGCGCACATGCCGAATGTTTATTTGCAGTGTGGAAATTCATAAAAAACAGCAACGTAACGCTACGCAATGTTTTACCGTAAAACAGCATCACGAATATGGAGCGAAAATGTCAAGATGTCGAGTAAAACAACAACAAAAATGAGTGCCCAACAACATAACCGTAGCAAGGAGCTACAGAACCACAACAACAACAACAACGCTATGAATTATAAATCATGGTTTGTTAAGAAGCTGGAAGTTGTGGTGTTGAGCTAAGCAGCTAAGGCGGCACATAGTCAGTGGGCGGGGGCTGAGGGGATTCTACAGACGGCACCAGTTGAGCGCCAACAAATGTGTAAACTTACATAATATTTACGCGTGTTGTGGCGCTGTGACTATGCGCCGCTGCTGATTGATGTACCAGTGTCAACATTAAGTGACATTTGATGGATTTAATGTCAAGGCGCTCCAGCTAAGTGAGAGATTCTCGTAAAAGTGTTTGTTGACAGCGTTTAAGGAATGCTGAAGCAAAAACCTTGAAATGCTCTTTTTGCAGTTGAATGACTGAATTTATTTGATTTCATTTCCGCAATTCGCTGACAGCTTCAAGTTTACATGGGTGACCAAAGAGTGAGGCGTATAAATTTGTAATGTTTTTGACAAATTGAATTTGTGATTATTGTTTGCAGTTTTTGAATTAATAAAATGCATTAACATGATTAAATTTTTGGTTGTACATTAGACTGGATTTAGTGCACGATTTTTCGATTTCGATGCTCCGCAACCTCTCATTTTATGCGGTTTGGTAAAAAAGTGCATGAGCCAACAAATTTTGGGGCAACCTCTCATTTTATACAGTTTGGTAAAAAAGTGCATGAGCCAACCAATTTTGGGGCTAGAGTGGGGCTAATTGGCGTCTCATCGAGGTCAAAGTTCACAAAAATGTTTGGAAATTTGACAAATTCCTCCACAGCTGGTCAGAAGTTGCTCTTAGAGGGTTAAACTCTATGACCGGCCCCTCTAGTTTTCCTTACTGAACATTTCTTTCAAACATACTCACCACCTATCTTCAACCCTTAATGGGGCTCCCATAGAAAATGGTGGTTTTTATAAAATGGGCTCCCATTGCTCCCAGGTTGCCCCCAGATGTATCAAATGTATGGTCGACACCCATTTTTTCTCTTCCGAATGTTTCTTCCAAACATGCCTACTCGCTAACTCCAAGTCTTAAGGGGGCTGCCATACAAAACTGGCCATTTTCTATGCCTTTGGCTCCCCACTTGCAGTAGTTAAGTAAACGAGAAAACATCGTATCTCGAAAACTACTGAAACGATTTAAATGTTTTATTCAGCGATCGCCAACATTGTTGAGTACAAAAAATACAAAATTAATTAAGGTTCAGAAATTCACCACCAGAAGGCGTCCCCCATACGATCGGATTTGTGACGTTGTCAACTTTTGGGTTTCTACGAAGCAAAAATCAAAATGAGAGGTTGCGAAGCATTGAGAACCCTTTTTTAAGAATCTCCATACAACACTTAATCCACTCTATTGTACATAAAAGTTAATAAAAGTATTGTAAAATTGTTTTCGTTCCTTAGCTTAAAGCGTCCAGAGGTTACTGGGATTTTGAAAGAATAGTTGCCACATTGTGATAAAAATTTTGGTCAAATATAGCATTTATTAGCGAATGGTGTTGGTATTAAAACCAGCTGAAGCTAATATCATTACAGTTTTTTGCCCATAGCAGAGACTTTCATGTTCAGTTGTTCAGTTGTTGTCTGCCCTTAACTTTTGAATTCAAAAGAATTTTCCTTAGTAAAAACGTATGAATGGATACAAAGTTAAAATAATAAACTGACTTGAAATCTCATAATAAAAGTTTCTCGATTCATAATAAGCTGAACTTCAAGGAAATATTCAGCTTTTTGCTACGCTGAATTCAAGTACAGTAGCACTCTGTTCGTCCTGCAGTGAGAGATGCACAAATGGTAGAAAAATTCTAAGAAACTGTTGGAAATATATTTTTATCTTTCTCTACTTTGTTCACATTTAACTAATGATGGCCATAACAACTTGGATAAAGTATAATTAACATCACAATCTCACCGAAGTTCAGCTTTGTCAAACGATTCAAAACTAAACTTAGTAACAAAAGGAACTGGGTAGGTATATCGGAAACATATCGGATAGATCAGCACATGATATCCTGGTACACAGATGGCTTCCTAACGGAGAAAGGCACCAGGATAGGAGTATATGGGCCGAGGATAAGATACTCGGAACCTACGGGAAAGCACACCACTATCTTCCAGGCGGAAATATATGTAATGAAAAGGTGTGCTTACTTCAATCTGGTGAAGAATTACCGGAACCGGAAGATTGCCATCCTTTCTGACAGCCAAGCGGCAATCAAGGCTTTGAGATCCTAACAGGTGTCCACGAAACTGGTATTCGAGTGCCTTGAGAAGCTGAACGAACTTGACCGTTACAATAAGGTCTGGGCACTTTGGGTTCCGGGCCACACTGGCATTAAAGGAAACGAACGGGCTGACGAGCTGGCAAGGAGGGGAGCTTCCACACCCTTTGTCGGCCCAGAACCTTTTTGTGGGTTGGGAAAAGGAGCTTCCTCCATCCTATTGAGAAAGGACGAGATAACCAGAAGGAATCAATACTGGGAAAATCAACCAGGTCTAGAGCATTCGAAGCTAGTTATCGGATCCTACAATAGAGTATGATTCGAGGATTGCATGACGCTATCAAAGAACAATCTAAGGATTATCACGGGAGTGCAACAGGGCACTTCAGATTGAATTATCATCTATCCAAACTAGGAATCCGTAAAAACGGGTATTGCAGGTTCTGCTTGCAGGAAAACGAAACTGCAATACATATACTAGAAAAATGCCCATCTCTTATCGGGTGCAGACTGGGTATCCAGAGGTTTAGGAGACATACTGAAATTCCTTTTGGATACTGGACTTACTGATAGTCTTTGAGGTTAAAGAAAGGGGCACAATAGATCTACTAAGTCGCAGTGCATTATCCCCACCAATAATAATAATAATTATTAACATCTGGTGGCATTTGTCCATTTCTCACTTTATCGTTTTTAAACAACAAGTTGTGTCTGTCTTCTGTGAATTTGTACAGCAATCATCCTAAAATGTTGAAGAACAACAGTTTGTTATTTTTACTTACAAATTCATTAAAAATTAATTGCATACTTCTTAGGATCAACCTCTCTACTCTATGAATATACCATGAGTACATAACCAGCATCATTTAAATTTCCTAAGTAAACAACAACCATTCGACCGCAAATCTTAAACAGCAACTTCTCAACAGTCTGTAAGGTAAACTTATAATAAAAATTTATGCAAAATGTAAAATTTAACTTTGGCATTGGAAACATATTTAAATGTTTGAAGAACTTCCTAACTTCTGTCTGGCCGGTATGAATTTAATCAGACGCCTATAAATTTCCTCGCCAAAAAGCAACCAATCGACCTCGACCAAATTTTGTATAGCAGTCTCTCAACAGTCTCTTACTTTCACCATTAAATTTAAACAAAATCTTCAAAATGTTTTACCTTTTTGCTCCACTTATCAACTGTGAGACCCTCTTTGCTCCCTACCCTTCAATTGCTGTCATATTTCCGTACCAAATTTAAATGCTATTTACTTGCCATATTATCAAAGCCAACAAAGCGCTGTGTCTACATTTACCAACAATTTTGCACATCGCTTGAAAACAGCCCATTCACCTGTCTTCATTACATATGCAAATTTTCATTTGCCACTTTTCAATGCTTGCAGACTTCAGCGTCGGCTGCCTCGTTCAATGTGTTGTTGCCGTGGTGCTACAACTGGGTTTGGTTTGGTGGAGACTAATTTAATTGACTGCCTGCCATTTAATTAAGACATTTAATATTTATTTATAATTTTCCATTTCCGCGACAGCAAGTTTTCAACTTCATCAAGCAATGATAACAAGAATTTTTGTTAGCATTGGGTTTGTCAACTCAAGTCAAACTGACTGTCAAGTGAGTTGCAAGTTTTGGTATAAAATTGTGTTTAGTAAAGCAGAATATGTGTGTTCTATATATTGTAGGTGAATATTAATGTGTCCATAATTTGATGGTAGTTAGTTTTCTAAATCAACTCCTCAATGAAGTGCCGGATTGGGTGCTTTAGCAACATGGCAATTGTTAGCGGCAACACTTTGTGTTTTTGAATTAATTGATAACAGAAGAATGACTTTATTATTATTATTGAAGGGAATAGTGCGACCCAAAAGATCTATTGTGTGCCCTTCATGGACCTGCAATTGGCTGTAAGTCCAGTGTACGAGAGTAATTTTAGTATATTACCTAAACCTCTGGAAACCCAGTCCGTACATGGTATAATAAAGATCCCCAGGTATTTCTGTCGTTTGCGCATTAGTACATGGCATTCTCCTGACCTGGAACCCAGAGAACCCATACCTGATTGTGGGGCCAAGCTCATTTAGCTTCTCAAGGCATTCCGGAACCAGTTTCGAGGATACCTAATATGATCTTAGTGCCATGAAACAATTCCTGGCCCCAGATAGAGGGGCATCCAACAAACTCCTCAAGGTAAACCGAGAGGACCTTCGCATTCTCACTGGGTACCTAAAAGGGCATTGCCCACTTTGGTACCATCCCAAAAATATGGGAATATCCTCAACGTATGAAGTGCAGGATATGTGAGCTAGAACAGGAAACATAGCTTCATATTCTATGCGAATGTCCTGCGCTCAGCAGAAAGAGATTTCTCCAGTTTGGTTAGGCGTCAATACTGCCATCAAGCATCTGGAAACTACAACCCCAAAAAGTTCTAAAACTTATAAAAAGCCTTTACTTGGTTAAAACAAAGGCTGCGCAAAAGATCAAATTGGTCGTAAGGCACTATAGCCTATATATCTTCCGGTCCGGTATTTCCTGGCTAGATTGAAATAAGCACACCTATCAATGGCGTATATCTCCGTCTGGAAGATAGTAGTGTACATGCCCGTAGGTTCCGAGTATCTCATCCTCGGCCCATAGATACCGATCCCGGTACCTTCCACCGTTAAGGAGCCATCCGTGTAGCATGGTATCATGTACTGATCTATCAGATATGTTTCTGATATGAAGAATGGAGAAGGATGATTTATAAAGAATATTTGATATGTAAATTGTCTGACAATAAAAAAATAAAAGTTAGGTTAGGTTAGGTTACGGAAGGGGTGTTTGCGGCAAGCACTTCCACTCGGAGACATTAAAGTTAGTTAAGTATATAGATACAAGTGCCTAGATAGATACATAGCCTACTTTATAAACAAGCTTAGCAAAACTGTCTCGACGACAGAGGTCAGCGACTTTGAAGGCATTTTAAAACGGTCCAAGAGTGCATGTAGTTATTTGGCTGCGCGGTCTTATTCAGTCGAAAATTTTTATTGAAGGGTATAACCCCCAAGGAAGATAAGTCAAACCTAGGAAAAACTAGCTTAGACAGGTCACTGGTCTTCTAACTGAGACACTACAAACTGAGAAAACATCGGGCATAGAACAGGTTAACGTCTGTAGACTCCGCGGATCAGCAGAGGACACATTCGGACACATTATACTACACTGCAATGCGGCATGTCGTTGTAGGATGCGCTACCTGGGCCAGTTCTGGCTTACAGAAAAGAACATCAAACACCTAAACCCCCTGTGAGTTACTAAGCTTCATTAGGTCGGTGGTTTTAGGGGATATTCGCTAACGACTTGTGGGGGTCACAATAGATGACTTCTGGTCTCTCTCTTTCTCCAGAAACTTTGAACAGCTGCGTGTCAGGGTCGGACAGTTTGTAATGCTGTTTCATGGTTTCCTTAGGTTCATTGCGGACGTTACACATTGTAACGATGAGATACTCCGTGCTGTGCTATGCATGAATGCTTTTCCAAGCATACTTTTAGGCATGCACTTTGGAGTACGGCCTGTTGGCTATAATCCCGATATGGCACGGATGGTTCGCGAAGGTGATGAGCTGTGCTAGAATAATCGAGATAGAGAGTACAACTAGAATGTGCAAGAAACATCGGCGCGATAAGAAAACAATTATAAAAAGCAGCAGTGTGCAGCGCAGAGGGTCGAGTCTGTGTTGAGCAAGCAAAGGGGAAGCATGCTATAGTAGTAGTGTAAAGTAGTAACAAGTGTAAATTTGTAAATAAAGCAATTGTTGGTTTTTGACTGCGTTTGCACTGAGTAACTGAAGTAGTTTTATTTTCAAGCACAATCCAAAACGAACTTAGGAAGTCATTTTCGTAAAACTATCCTTCTGTTTGCAGGACACTTGTAGAGTGGGGTTTCTGAAAAAACTACTATTTTAATAAAGTCCTATAGAGACTTTAGAGCTGACAGAGCTCTTTTTCTGTCAAACTTCAGGAACTTTTAAGATTTACATAGCCTCTCCATGTTGTTCGGGTAATCTTGCTTGCGTTTCTGAACCCAGTTGAGGATGTCCTGTTTCTGGTTAGGTTGAAACCATAATGAAAAAGGCTTTTAGACGATGACTTTGATGTGTGTATCTACATATATATATATATATATAATTGTTTGCCCCGATTGACTGACTGACGGACTAAGTGATCATCATCGCCCAAACATGAAATTTAACTGTAGGCACATCTTGAAAAACTAACCTCCGCTAAGACGGGATTATTTTAAAGGGCAAGGTTCTCAAGGGCAAAACATGGGTTAAGGTGTTGAATGAAGAAACTGAAAACCAGTTCCAGTGCCAATTGGACAACTACACTGATTTATATTAAATTTGGTCTTAAACTGAGACTAAGTTCAGAACAATAAAGCACGCATTGGAAAAATCTGGGTTTGGAAACAGTTGCGGACTTTTAAACAAACCCAAAAGTAGAAAAATTTAAGAATCGCATTTCATTAACCCTTTCAGTAAAAATGTCCAGTATATTGGACATACAATTCATACAGCCCGGTTTATTTTCATGTCGGAAAGTGTTAATGTTTTGAAGTTTTGAACTTTACTATCCCAACTTTCTGCACCTTTACTACCACAAATCAATTATTAAAGTTGTTATTGAAATTTCCCATGGTTTTCGAAACTGTATATCATTGTTGTGTTTTAATCAATTTTCTCCTTTGGCCAATCGAACGATAACATTTCCAGCGGCAGCCAATGACTTTCTAACTCACTAACCAGCCACACGCTGCGTGCTGTTTTGTACACAGTCAAAATGTCAGTCAGTCGGTCAGTGTATTTAAATTTGCGCACAGAGTAAGAGCAACAGCTGCAAGTCATCATTGCTGGCCGGTTCGCCCAGTAAGTCGGCAATTTCTCAGCCTCGTCTCGGCCGCTTTAACAACGCAATTAACTGGTCGCAAATGTGACGATTAAGCCAAGGCGAGCCGTGAGTGTGGGACAATTACAATTCGATAATTACAACAACAATAAAAAAGTTGAAGCAATTTGTGCAAATTTGAGCATTAAAACAGCCAACAGATTTAACAGCCACAACGAAATTCATAACAATTGTAAAATAATAACAACAAAGCGAGCAGTTAACAAGAAAATCAAACTGCAAATTGCCAGCGGCCACATTGGCCATGGCCAATAGCAGCGCAATAATAACGTCGACCGACAAGGCTTCAGGCCACATTGGCTTCAACATTTAAGCATTTGAGGTTAGGTGCAAAATGTTGATTTCCGATAAGGCTTTAAGTTGTCAATTTGGCAGTTTTGTCAAAACGAAAAAAAAACTGAAAATTTTCAGCGAAAAATTGCGCCAAAAAATTGACGCGGCAGATGCTGCCACGCAACACGAATCGTTACCATTTTTGCTGTGTGCCAGCAACTGTTGTTGGCCAAAAGCAGCCATAGCTCTTTGTTGCTGTTTTTATTGTTGTAACAACAGCTGGTTGTTGTTAATACATACAATACACATGTTAGTGCCAATGCGGCAAGTGTGTGCGCGTGTGTGTGTGTGCGTGTGTGTGTGCGACCAAATCGCTGGAATCTCACAACTGCTGGCGGCTAGCAACAGCTGTTGTTGTTGCTGTTGTACGAGATTTGCACCTTTTGGTAGGTGGCTAAGTGTGCTAGTGAGCAATCGTGTTTGTATATATGTGTGTGTGTGTGTGGTGTGGCGCGTCTTGTATGCAGCACGCGCGCATATGTTGCCGCCTCGTACCACCCGATCGCTGCGGCACACGCCACCCAACTCAATTTATGTCAGTATTACATTTGCAGCATTCAGCGTAACTTTTTTCCACCATTTATTGGATTTTTTTTCAATTTTTCTTCTCGTTGTGTGTGTTTGAGTGTGTGTTGTCAGTTGCGTGCCGCATGCAATGCTTTAAAATGACTCGAGCATTTTTTTTGTTGCTTTTCAGCTCAATTTTCTATTTCTAACTTCCGACCTGTTATGCGAAAGTTTAAGCGCATTTTTATTGGTTTATTGTTTATTGCTCTGTTCGCATGACGACTAAATGTCCCGGGCAAGGCCGGGAAATGGGTGGTGGAAGCTAATTGGCTCAATATGGCAACGCATTCGGATGTGTTTAGCAACAAATATTTTATGTGAAAAATGAGTTGTTATAATTTTAATTGTCATTGTTGTTGTTGTTATACGATATGTGTAAATAACAGTGCATTTTTAATGATTAAATAAAACAAAAGCTGTGGCAATATCCGCTCTGCTGCAATGCTGAGTCGAACTGGGAGCGGCTGTTTTCGTTTAAAAAATTGGTTTGTGATACAAATCACACAATTAAATGTTTCTCAATTTTTGAATAATTTTTTCTTTTACATTTAAGTGAAACTGTACATTTGGAAATATTTGGCCGATTTAAGTGAAATATACACACATCATTTTGCTTTCTGTTACAAATCACACAATAAAATATTTCTCAATATTTGAATATGTTTTTTTATAAACAGTGTTGCATACGCATTTCAAACGGATGGAATCTGTGGTATCACAACGGGCCCGTTAAGAGGCCTAAGTGTGTTTCACACAGAGGCAGCCACCGCAACCTAACCTAACCTAACCTTTTTATTATAAATTTTAATAAAACTGTGATTTTTAAAATATTCAGCTGATTTAAGTGAAGTATACATAATTTTGTTTCATGACTTGTTGCTAGGTAGGTGAATCGGTTAACCCTTTCGCTATTTTGTTGCCATATGGTAACGTGCTACTTTGTGGACGTCTGAACCCTCCGTGGTTTCAAGAATACATTTTTTGTTGGTCCTTGGAATAGTTTGAAGCTTTATGAAAAATACGAAAATAATAAACTGGATATTAAAGTTGGAAGAAGAGAAGTATACACGTTTTTTTAATGGTACATGTTTACATAGTAAAGGAAGAAGAAGCAGAAAGATTAGATAACATTTTAATTTGACGTTTTCTTTCAATTTAGATACCTTTTTTTAATTTTGGCTGAAGTAAATAAAGCAATATTCTAATTTTCGTTATTATTACAGCCACAACGATGTGGTTGCTCGCATAGGAAAACACTCTGAAAAAATTCCTCTGGAATGTTCCTCATAAAACCTCATAAAAGCCTAAAACGTAAAATTAAAAATTTTAACTTTCCCCAGTAAAATTTTGTAGCGAAAAGGTTAAGCGTAAGCCGAACTTGTTCGTAATTGAAAGGTAAGGAAGTCGATGATCAGGTTCTCTTAACAGACGGGAAGGGAGGTAATTACTTGGCGCCAAGTCGACGAGTCACTGTCAGGGTGTGTGTTTTCTGGCGTTGTACTGATGGAACCCAATTCCTCTACTATGGGTCAAAGTTGACCGCTTCAAGGCCATTGCTTTCTTCAGACAATCCAATTCTTAACAGTACAGGTCCAAAGTAAGAGTTTCGTCGTAGGGGAGCAGCTCATGGTAGATGATTTCCTACCTATCCCACCAAACACACAGCAAAACCTAACTGACCATTAATTGTGGCTTGGCTACTGTTTGGTTCGGCTCAATGTCATTTGGCCCGAACCGTTTTCGTTTGATGCTGTCATAAGTGATCCGTTTTTCATCACTAATCACCATTTACTTTAGAAATTTGTCGATTTTGGTGCGAGTCAGCAGGTTTTCACTGATATGTAGAAATTCTATTCATGACTTTTACATGGAGCTTCTTTTTGTATTCAACATTATTCAAGTGGTTTCAAATGGTTTTAAAGGCTTATCTTTTCATCAGTCAAAGAAGAGTCTAGATAATGATT
This sequence comes from Melieria omissa, assembly GCA_963971225.1. Classification (NCBI taxonomy): domain Eukaryota; kingdom Metazoa; phylum Arthropoda; class Insecta; order Diptera; family Ulidiidae; genus Melieria; species Melieria omissa. The sequence goes on from OZ020267.1 coordinate 147,040,445, forward strand.
TGATTGAAATTTTTAGCCAGAAAAATTGTACAACATGGATAATTTTCTCTTTGCTGGTGTGAATCTGTGAGGCGCTCTCAAACAAAAGTGAGTCAAACAATCACAAAACTGTCTGAAAAGTTTTTTAGTACACAGTTTTATCTTTCTAACGTCATCCAGCTCGACCCGAATAAATTTCTCTTTGCTGGAAGTTCTATTGATAAGTTTTACATTGACATCTATTTGAATCCAGCATTATTCAAGTGGTTTCAAATGCTTATCTCATCAGCAGTCGAAGAAGAGTCGAGTTGATGATTTGAATGAAATTTTCGGCCAGAAAAATTGTTCAACATGGACTATTTTCTCTTTGCTGGTGTGAATCTTTGAGGCACTTTCAAACAAAAGTGAGTCAAACAATCACAGAACTGTCTGAAAAGTTTTGTCAGTACGAAGTTTTATCTTTCTAACGTCATCCAGCTTGACCCGAATAATTTTCTCTTTGTTGGAAATTCTATTCATGAGTTTTACACCGAATATCTTTTTGAATCCAGCATTATTCAAGTGGTTTCAAGTGGTTTTAAAGTCTTATCTCTTCAGCAGTCGAAGAAGAATCGAGACGATGATTTGAATGAAATTTTCGGCCAGAAAAATTGTACAACATAGATAATTTTCTCTTTGCTGGTGTCCATATTTGAGGCGTAGTCACAAAAAATCGAGACAATCAGTTACAAAATTGTCTGAAAAGTTTTTTTAGTACGAAATTGTGTCTCTCTAAGGTCATCTAGCTTGACCCGAATAAATTTCTCTTTGCTGGAAATTCTATTCATGAGTTTTACAACGAACATCTTTTTGAATCCAGCATTATTTAAGTAGTTTTGAAGGCGTATCTCTTCAGCAGTTGAAGAAGAGTCGAGATGATGATTTGAATGAAAGTTTAGGCCAGAAAAATTGTTCAACATGGATCATTTTCTCTTTGCTGGTGTCCATCTTTGAGGCGTAATCACACAAAACTGTGTTAAGCAATTACAAAACCGTCTGAAAAGTTTTTATAGTATGAAATTGTATCTCTCTAACGTCATCTATCTAGACCCGATTGGACTGATACAATGTGAAATACAGATTACTAAACCATATATTGAAAAATAATGGATTTCTTTTTATTTGAACTTAAAACTAAAAATTTTTTCAATGGCGCTGAAAACCACTCTTCGCTTTCATATATTTCTAAATTACTTTAGTTTAGCAATCAAACGACAATAAATGCAAATCCAAACACAAAGCCGGATATTGAAAGATTAGTTAACAATTTCCATTAAAAAAACACTTAAGAAAGATTACAGCACTCACTTTCGCAATACTGAAAATTGAGCGTCACTTAAGTGCCAAATACACACACACACACAGACACATACAAACACATACACATACATGTTTCCATACTCAAACAGCCACTTACTTGCAACTTTGTAGTGTTGCCAGCTGCTGCAAACACTATACAAAACTTTTATTTGCCACCTTTTCGTTCATTGCTTCGCTCCTCATTGCTTCTCCACTCATTCCTTCTCTTCTCATTCCATCACTTCTGAGGTTTTTGTGTGTAAATTTACGTATCCTGCGTGGTTTTTTCGCGCCCGCTTCATTTTAATGCAGATAAATCTTTGCGTTTTTGTTACTTGACAAACTTAAATTTGCATTTTAATTTATTTTTTTCGTTTTTTTCGCCATGTTGCGTTTTATGTTTTTGCTTACTTTTGTTGCTGCCATATAGTTTGTGTATATATATATTTTTTTTAATATTTGTTTGTGTATATTTGTTTCCACATTTATGTTCTCAGACGGAAGTTTGCGCGTCATTTGAATTCCTCAGCTAGTTCATAAAAATAAATCATGAGTTCATTCTGCGAAGTTCTCAATGCAAAGACTTCTTTTTCAGTGCTGCCACATATTTGAATTGGGTTGTTGTTTGGTTGGAGGTGGGAAGGACTTTTTACTCTTGTTTTTTTTTGTTTACCTTTTAGTGGCTTTCTTCTGTTGTGTGCAGCTACACTTGGCACACAACAACAACAGCAACAAAAATAACTGCATTACCTGCATTTGGCAGCGCCAGCGCCAGCGGAAAGCGCAAATTTACATTTCAAATGCTGCCAAAATATGCGCATAAATAACTTATGCAACTGTTGCTTCTTTCACCTCTTCTTCTTCTTCTTCTTCTTCTTATTTTATTTTTTTGAGGCAGCACCATTACATGCAACCAGTGCAGGGTTTGGCATTGACAACAACAAACATTTCGATTTCCCATCGTAGTTGAGTTGCACTTGGAAGACAAAAAGTGAACTAGAGCCAAGGAATTCCTTTTTAGAGCAAACATGCAAGTGGCGCTGAATGGGTTAATTTGCGCAATGAGTACTTTGTGTTGATGGAAAAAAGTGTCACAATCTTTTTAAGCTGTTGTTGAATAAGTTTTACTTTAAATTAGTAAATAAAAAATTGTATAATGGAATTCAAATGCAAACTCAGACTCGAATCGTTTTCAAGAACTTATAAAGACATATGATCAATGGACAGTAATTCAACCTAATAACTCTCAGAGTTCATAGAATGAGTTTTACCACATTTTTTTTTTTTTATTCCATAATGGGCCAATTTTTCTTCTAAGTAGCTGTGGCTTTCTTCTTATTGTCGCTTATTTCTTCTGTACTTACAACAAACATGAACATTACTTCATATTCTTTGGTGCTTTCAAACCAAAAAAATGAATGATTATGCTCTATTTTTATTTTGTAGTTTTTGTTTTTAAGCAAATAAGTACACAAATAATTGCGGGTAATTGAATTTTAATCTGTGTGCCGTAGAACAAAAAAAAAAATTCTCTTTTGACGCAGAGAAACGCTCAATTCGGCCGCCGTCTCAATCGTAGCGCATTGACAGTTAAAAAAAACGCCAAGTAGTGGCAGCAAAAAGCAAAGAAAAATGCCAAGTAGCCGCGTAAAACGTGTCCATAACTCACAACCTCTAAGCAAGAAAACATACCAAACCACAATGAGGCACACACTGCCCAAAAAAAAAAACAAAAAAAAAACAAAAAAAAAACAAAAAAAAAACTCAGCTCAAAAAAGTAGAAGTTTTTTCGGGTACAATTTTTTTTGTTTTCGGCTCTTTGCCAATTGTTCATTAAGCCAAGTTTGTTAGGTAATTGCGCACATTTGCGGTATTCAATGTATTCAACTTCACAGTGGCGAATGGACAGACAAATGGACGGACACAGCCAACGAGCGCTTTTTGAGAATTTGTTTGTTTGGTGCTGTTCCAAACTGTTTACTCAATTTTTTTGCCCCCTCGCCCCCTACTTCCCTTCATCCCATCCATGCGAACCACTTAGCCGGTGCAATGTTGCCACTTTGGGTGCTCTATCGAAACTTGTCTTGTATTACCATAATTCATGAGTTTTCAGCCAATTTTCGAGTTGCATTTAATTTAAAGTTGTTGTTTTTGTTGTTGTTGTTATGGTCATTGTTGGTTGGTTGAGTGCTGCGAAAATTTGTCATTATAAATGTTGATAGTATAACAAGATTTGAAATATGGCCATAATAAATGTGCACTATTAACTGTTGTTGTTGTTAGGGGCCGTTCAAGTATTACGTAAGCACTATGGAGGGGTGGGGGGGTCTTTGTTTTGCTTATTTTGGATGACATGGGGGGTAGGGGAGTCTAGATGATGATTACGTCATCCGTAATTATTTACTTTTTTACACGAATGGCAACCCTCACATTGTCTATGCTTGAAAACGAAACGCATTTTCGGGGATTCCCGCAACGTTTAGGCACTCGCTTCTTGAAAACGAAACGCATTTTCGGGGATTCCCGCAACGTTTAGGCACTCGCTTTAGAACCGATTCAGGGAATTACCGCGCGCTATTCACTTGTCTAAATTTCCTCTGTCAGTGTATTGTTTCGTTTGGATACTATAGCGAGTAGACGTATTGTAAGCATAGCAAAGCAAGTTAAAATTTGTGCTACCGTTGATTCCACTAGCCAAAGTTTAACGTTTAAATAAGATGTCGTTTCAAATAGACAAATCCAAGTTATACCAAAAATTGTTTGAAAGTTTTAAAAAATCTCATACAAGTACGAAAGTACAAAATGTACAAAAGTGCTGATGTGCATTATTCAAAATTTAGAGCACCATGATGTTGAATGGCTCGATGAGAACGACGTAGACATTCCAAAATCGGATGAAAGTAAGCAGACTCACAACACTGAGCAGCAATCCAAGCAATCCAATGTCATCGAAAACTTAGAATCATGGATTCGGGTTTCATGGACTGAAGACTGTTAATTTGAATTTAATATGTGTACCAAAAATTTAAAATAAGTTTGTTATGTTCGTAAGATTATAATATTTTTGTCCCTTACTCTATGTTGAGTACTGTATCAGTAAAATCTAATCTCTATCCTAAATCTATTTTCTTATTTTTAAAATTAGAATTATAACATTATAATTATAATATAAAACAAATACATTTTTAATTGAAAAATGTTTACGTAAGCATGGGGGGAGGGAGTAAGAGCTTTGCTTACTTTTGCTGACAAGGGGGATGGGGGGGTAAATAATTGTAATAAATCTGCTTACGTAATATTTGAACGGCCCCTTATTGTTGTTGGTGATTTTTAAAAGGCATTTTCTACGAACTGATTGCAGTCGGTAGCGTTTTCGAATGATGAAAATATGAACAAAATTATAAAAAGAGAAATTTTGCAAATTGAAAAAATATACCAAAAATTAAAGAAAACAATTTATAAAAATAAAAACAATTTCAAACTCAAAAGTAATTTGAAATAAAAATAAAAGTAATATGTATTTAGATTTAAAACTTTAATAATTCAACTTTTAATTTTTATAATTTATTTAAAAAATGTTAGTAAAAAACAAAATTATAAAATTTATTTTTTGTAACAAAATTATAAAAATTTTTTAAATTGACCAAAAACTAAACAAACAATTTATAAAAATAGAAAAATTTCAAATTCAAAAGTAATTTGAAATAAAAATATAAATAAAAGTAATATTTAGATTTAAAACTTTAATAATTCAACTTTAAATTTTTTTAATTTATTTAAAAAATATTAGTAAAAAACAAAATTATAAAATTAATTTTTTGAAAAAAAAAATTTTTTAATTTTTTAAATTATAAAAAATTAACAATTAATATTATAAAAATTTTTCTCAAAGCATATAGGTGATTAGAAAAATTACCAAAAATTAACTAAAAATAAAAATATTGACCAAAAATAAATAAAACAATTAAATAAATTCAACAAAATTAAAAAATAAATAATTAAAATTTGATATTAAGATTTAATATCTTAATGACTAATTTTTTTTAATATTAAAATATTTAAAAATTTATAGGAACAATTATAAAATAACTAAATGATAAAAAAATATTTTTTAAGACACTTCCGAAGGTTAAAAAATTAACACAAAAAATTAAAACATTACCTGAAAATCAAAATATAGAGCAAAAATAAATAAAGCAATAAAAAAATAATTTTTTAAAAATTAAAATTTAAAAATTGATACATACTTAAACTTAAAATCTTAATAATTATTTTTTTTAATTTCAATAAATTTCAAAATTCTTAATAAAGAACAAAATTTAAAAAAATAATTTTTTAGGTACTTCAGATGACTTCAAAAATTAACACAAAAATCAAAATATAGACCAAATATATATAAAACAGTTAAATAAAATGAAAAAAAATATGAAAAATAATTTCTGATTAATATTTAGATCTAAAAACTTAATGATTCATTTTTTTTTGGTCATTTTTATCAATTTAAAAATTATTAATAAATTAAAACATAAAAACTATTTTTTTAGATGCTTTGGATGACAACAAAAATTAACAAAACAAAACATTAACTAAAAATCAAAAGATTGACCAAGACTAAATAGGCCTTACAGAGGTAACTATAATAAAATTATTGGACCTCTCAATTTGATCTGAGAAAGTAGATGGTTTAACAAAGACGGCACCTTGACTTTTTACAGGAACCCCAGTGTGCGTCCTCCTGGCAGTCATAGAGAGCACTGACAATATGCAATGATGCCTCAAAATAAAATTACGGGTTTTCCATACACGCCCTCTGAACCTAATCAAACCTAAAACTAATCTAAAGTTACAACTATGTTCGCAATGGGGAGATAATATGTACATTTTGATTTTTGCTTTGTAGAAACCCAAAAGTTGACAACGTCACAAATCCGTTTGTATGGGAGACGCCCTCTGGTGGTGAATTTCTGAACCTTAATTAATTTTGTATTTTTTGTACTTAAGAATTTTTTCGATCGCTGAACAAATCATTGAGATTGGTTCAGTAGTTTCCGGGATACGATGTTTTCTTGCTTACTTAACTACTACATTTGCAAGTGGGAAGCCAATGGCATAGAAAATGCTAAATTTTGTATGGCAGCCCCCTTAAGACTTGGAGTAAGCGGTTAGGAATGTTTAGAAGAAACATTTGGAAGAGAAAATAAATGGGTGTCGGTTATTTGATACATCTGGGAGCAACCTGGGAGCAATGGGAGCCTACCATATTTTATAAAAACGACCATTTTGTATGGGAGCTTCATTAAGGGTTGGAGATAGGGGGTGAGTATGTTTAAAAGAAATGTTCAGTAAGGAAAACTAGAGGGGTCGGTCATGGAGTCTAACCCTCTAAGAGCAACATCTGACCAGCTGTGGAGCAATTTGTCGAATTTCTCAGCTTTTCTGTGAACTTTGACCTCGATAAGACGCCATTTAGCTCCAACTTAGCCCCAAAATTTTTTGGCTCATGCACTTTTTCACCAAACCGCATAAAATGAGAGGTTGTGGAGCATCGAAATCGAAAATCGTGCCCTAAATTGAGTCTATTGTTCATAAATATTAAAATTATGAAAAATATTTTGTTTATGCTTTGGGTGATTCCTAAGTTAACAAGAATATCCAAATATTAACTAAAAATAAAAAAATTAAAAAAAATTAAAATTTTTTAAAATCTCAATAACTTCAACTTAAACAAATTTTACAATTGTTAGATAAACAGGTTAATGAAAAAAATTATCAACTTTTTCTAAAATAAAATATTTAAATCAAAGTAAATGCAAGTAAGAAATATAAAAATATAAAACACATAAAAGTAAACATATGTAAATATAAAATTTTTTATTTTTTTAAATAATGAATTGGTCGGCAAAAATCCACTTAGTTTAACCCTCCTCGCGGGTGCCGACCGGGCAATGGGCACCGCCGTGTCTATGCGCAGGTAAACTGGCAAAGCACGGCGATGTCTAGCTAAGAGTGAGGTGGGGCTCCACAAGTCATGCCTGAGGTCCAGCTTACATGCCGCCCGAGGGGTGGCTTGTGGAGTCCTACCTCAGTCACGCTAAGTGGTGCCTGGCGGGTAGGCATAAAACGCTAAGGGAGGAGTCCCTGAAATAAAAACCAGTCTGGAGTCGAAGAAGGGGAAAGAGCGGGTCAGGATATTGACCCAAACGTCGGTGGAAGAAGTGACTGCTACCACCGGCGGGCACGGTGGGGAATTTGATTCCCCTCTGCGTGTCGCCAGCGGTCACACCTCTGCTAGAGTGGTTGCAGGCTCTAGCAGTCGTCATGCGACTGCAAATTTTACGAAGGCTAGGTTAGTCACTAGGGGTAACGCAGTCGACACAGACTCAGACCTCGACAGCGTATGCAGCGTGGCAACCACAAATACGATAGCTGAGGAGGAGCTGCTGAAGTCCCCGAAGGCTCTCGACCCGAGCATCGCATCCACTAGTAGGAGCGAGCAAAGGAAGAAGCCCAATAAGGAGGGCCTGAAAGCGCTCGCCCAGTACAAAGCGGCAATACGCATCAAGTTGCGCCTGGAGAAGAAGGACACTCTTTCGCCCACGGAGCGAGAGGACCTACGATGGGCAACTGAGACGGTCACGAAAGGCAGGGAGCACTTCTCGCAAAACGAACGGTTTGCGACCACGCATCCCACCTTCGTGAACAAAATAGAAGAAAACGTAGCGACGGCTATGAAGGGAACGGAGGCGAAGAGACAGAGGTCCACGGAGGGAGAAAAACCCGCGGCCAAACGTCCTCGCACTCACACCACAGCTACTCCATCTGACCGGCCGACCTCGTCCAAAAGAGTGGCGACGACCAGCGAAGTAGCCAAACGGCACTTGACCGTGGCGCTCGTTGACCGACGACACGAAAATGGCCAGATGACGGCGGAACAGTGGAAGCTAGTGGACAGCAAAATTATCGAGGCCATTGTTGCGCAGGCGATCGACGAACCTAACAAACCTTCGCCCTCCTTTGAAGGAGCGGGGTGGTACAGGGGAGTCAAGATTCTAAAGTGCAATGACGACCTCACGCTTAAATGGGTGAAGGAGGTGGTCCCGAAACTACGAGGACTGTGGCCGGGCGCTAATCTGGTTATAGTGGATAGGGACGATATTCCCGGTCCACCGCGGGCTAAGGTACGTGTACCAAGCGCGGTGAAACCGGAAAACGCCCTACTGCTTTTCCAGCGGCAGAATCCCGATGTCCCGACGACGGACTGGAAGATGATCCACGCGGGGAAACCCAACGCCGACGGTACACTTGATCTGATCCTCCAAATCAACAAAGAGGCAGAGGACAAGTTGTATCAACGGTTCGGAAAGATGTCTTGGGGGACGGGTAGTGTTTACCTGCGCCTCAAAAAACGTCATCCGAAAGACGGGAATGAAAACACTCTGAAGCCAGGTGAAGCAGAAAAGGATCTTGGGCCGGAACCCATGACCGACGCTACTATCATGCTTCGGCTAGACGACGGGAAGATTGACGAGATGGAGGTTGAGACGGGTGGAGTGTCGGCGGTGACAGCCACACCCACCTTGAAGGGCACTGTACCTTCTGAAGGGAAAGGTCCTACAAATCAACCTCAAGGTGAAGCTGAAAAGGATCTTGGGCTTGAACCCATGACCGACGCTACTTTCATGCTTCGGCTTGATGACGGGAAGATTGACGAGACGGAGGTTGAGACGGGTGGAGTGTCGGCGGTGACAGCCACACCAACCCTGAATGGCACTGTACCTTCTGAAGGGAAAGGTCCTACAAATCAACCTCCACCACAGTAAGGTGGCTTCAGCTGAGCTCCTTCTCACACTAGAGGAGGGCAGCTACGACGTGGCCCTAATCCAGGAACCCTGGCTTTCCTCCGGAAATAAGGTTTCAGGGTTAGGGTCCACGAACTATAATCTTTTCCATGCAACAACGGTAGGTAAGATTCGATCTGCCATCCTTGTTAGGAAGGATATTAACGCATATCTTCTACCTAATTTCAGTTCTGATGACCTGACGGTGGTCGCCATCGAAGGGGACTACAAGCTTAGACTTGTGGCCTCGTGCTATATGGCCCACGACGTCGAGGCACCCCCCACAGAACTACAGCACCTGACGGAAGAGGTCCTCAGACAAGGTTTCGACGCCGTGGTAGGTGCGGATGCCAATTCGCACCACCCTCAGTGGGGAAGCAAGGACACGAACGAACGGGGTGAGTCCCTCTTTAACTTTATATTACAAAACAATGTAGATATAGCTAATAGAGGGAACATCCCAACTTTCAAGGGTCCGACGTCGGAAGACGTATTGGACATTACTTTTTCTTACGGGGCAGATACCTGGATCTCGGATTGGAGGGTGCTGGAAAGACCCTCCTTCTCTGATCACAGCTACATACACTTTACGGTCAACTTTAAACCGTTGCGTACAGTAAGGGTCTTCAGGAACCCCCGGAATACGGACTGGGATCTGTATGCAAATCGGTTAAAGACTCATCTGAGTAATGCCTCTCAGACTCTCTCCAGGTCGGACGTTGAGGCTAAGGTGAAACTCCTAACGTCAAAGATCCTACTTGCTTACCACGAATCCTGCCCGCCCTCAAGGCCGGTAGGACGAAAATCCTATCCGCCCTGGTGGAGCAAGGACATTGGTAGGCAAAGAAGAGAACTTAGAGAGTTTTTCAAACTGGCCAAACTTGCCGACTGTGCGGAGTGTTGGAGAGAGTACAAGACACTACTTCACTCCTACAAACAAGAGATACGGAGGGCCAAAAGAAGCTCCTGGCAGAACTTCTGTGGAAGTATGGACAAGACCTCCGAGGCATCCAGACTTCGGAAGATACTCGCCAAATCCCCCCCTATACCATCACTCATCCGCAAAGAATCTGGAGAATGGACCAAGGATGGCAAGGAGACGCTTGAGGCACTTATGGAAGCCCACTTTCCTGGCTGTTCAGAGGTTCCCGACTCGGTCTCAACTGCACTCGGCACAGAGCAAGGGAATTGTGAGGGCCTAATCACCACATCCAGACTTCGATGGGCTTTGGGCTCTTTCGATCCCTTCAAATCCCCGGGTCCGGACGGCATTTTTCCCGCGCTTCTGCAAAAGGGAAGTGCTGTTCTGATACCGTGGCTCAAGGACGTTTTCAGGAGCTGTCTGAGACTGAACTATGTACCGATGGACTGGCGATTATCAAGGGTTGTATTTTTGCCGAAATCAAGTAAAAGCAGCCATTTGTATCCGAAGGACTACCGGCCCATCAGCCTCACCTCGTTTATACTGAAGACCTTTGAAAGACTGCTAGACTCGTTTATTAAGGAAAGGGTTCCACCTGGCCTGATATCAACGAACCAACACGCCTATATGAAAGGCAAGTCAACGGAGACAGCACTTCATCAGGTGGTTTTTCAGATAGAAAAAGCTTTTCACTACGGAGAATACGCGCTGGGAGCCTTCCTCGACATATCAGGGGCTTTCAACAATGTCTCCACAGAGGCATTGTTGGAAGGCCTTGCATCAATTGGGGTGCACCCACCCATACAGGACTGGATTGGTAATCTGTTGAATTGCCGTACAGTGGTAGCGGAGTGGGGCGCAACAACCATGACGAGGAAGGCGAACAGGGGCACCCCCCAGGGGGGTGTGCTCTCTCCGTTACTATGGAATCTAGCCGTTAACAAGATCCTTTTAAAGTTGAGGGACGGGGGGCCAAGGCTAACCGCATATGCGGATGACCTCGCCGTTGTCGTCTCAGGCAGGTGTCTCACCTCAATGAGCCAAGTACTCGAGAGGACACTGAAAGTGATTAACAACTGGGCAAAGACTGTGGGACTGGAAACAAACCCAGACAAGACGGACTTAGTTCTTTTTACAACAAAGTACAAGATCCCAACCTGGCTTCCTCCCAAACTGAACAACACCACACTCACCCCCAAAACATCTACTAAGTACCTAGGAGTCATCTTGGATAATAAACTGTCGTGGAAATTGAATATGGAAGACAGGAAAAGGAAAGCCTTGAACGCCTTATACGCTTGCAGGAAAATGCTCGGTAAGACTTGGGGCTTATCCCCCCGTCTCACACATTGGATTTACACTGCAGTGATTAGACCCATTATGCTCTACGGGATCATAGTATGGTGGACTGCGGTGGATAAGAAGACCTATGCCAAAAGACTCGAGACTGTACAGAGAGCCGCTGGGTTGTGTATAACAGGCGCAATGCGCACCACTCCGACAGCGGCACTGGACAAAATCTTGGGATTTTATCCAATTGGTCTGACTGCGAAAAGCGTCGCTAAAAAGGCGGCGCTTAGACTTAAGGTAACTGGACAGCTCACGCTACGACATTACGGCCACAGCAGGTTACACGCAGGGGTGAGCGAAAGCTCAGACTACGCCGTACCTCAAGCCAATTTCAACTTCAAACCCCACGTGATCCTAGAACCGGATGGGTGGCGACAGGGGCTCGAGCCCGGCCGTCAATCCTATAACCTGTTCACGGATGGATCCAAGATGACAGAGGGAGTGGGATCTGCAGTTTTCTGTCCGGAACTTGACCTTCAACAGTCTTTCCGGCTCCCGGACTACTGCAGCATCTTCCAAGCAGAGGTACACGCTGCCACAAGAGCGGCGCAACTAGCAATGGGTCGCACCCCTCCAGACTCTCGAATAAACATCTATATCGACAGCCAAGCAGCCATAAAAGCAGCAGCTGGGGTATTGTCAAACTCGATATGCGTACGGAACTGCAAAACCAAATTGGACGAACTCTGTCGCAACAGAGTGGTCACTATCTATTGGGTACCGGGTCACAAAGGAGTTGAGGGAAATGAGAAGGCTGATGCGCTCGCCAAAGCCGGGGCACGACTGCCTACGGTTAGCGAGCCAGACATCCATCCACCCCTCTCCACGCTCAAGACGGAAATAGAAGAGAATATGATTCGTGAAGCGGCGTCCATGTGGGAGAGATCTACATCTCACAGGACAGCAAAAATCATGCTTCGCGAACATAATGTCAACAACACAGAGTTTGTACTATCACTCCGAAGAGATGATTGCAAACTATTGACCGGGATACTCACGGGACACTGTCTCACACCGTCCCACGCTGCCAAACTTGGCTTGGTATCAAGTGATGCATGCACAAGATGTGGTGAAGACAGTGCCAAGGGTACCCTGGAGCATTTGCTGTGCCACTGCCCTGCTCTCTACAGATCACGGGTCAGCTGCCTCGGATCCGCGTCGTTCCCTTCCTTGGAAAGAGTCGCGGAACAAAAAAGCAGCGACTTACTTAGATTTGGCAAAACGTTTTTGACAAACTACATACAGGTCTGAAACTCCAGAACCTTTCTGGTACCACTATGGACCAACATGGTCTATGTGAGACCCCCCCGAGGGTCAGCCAGCCTAACCTACCTACCTAAATAATGAATTTAACAAAAAATATATATTTACGATTTATTTCATTAATGCCATAAAGCATTTTTCATAAAATTCACAACATTATATCTATCACTAACAATAAAAATTCCCTTACTGCAAATTTGCAATTTTGCGCCTGCAGCACATTTGAGTTCATCATGTGGCACGCTGCCAGTGCCACAAATGTTTATATTCTTTTCTCTCTTTGTATTGCTTTTTGATCTCTGAATAAGTTTGTGATATTTTATTTGACATTCTCAATTCCCGCTGGATTGCATGAGAAGTGTGAGCTGTGGTTTCAGATTCATCTTTTTTCTTGCACACTGACGCGAGATAATTCTTTTAGGATTTGCTTTTGTTGGGCACAGGCGTCAAAAGGAGGGATTTTTTTTTAAGGAGGGATTTCTTATGGAATGTTCAAGTTCAAGACTTCAAGTTGATTGAGATAGAGATAAGCTTACCACCTACACCGGCGAATGTAGGACGAATCACGTAATGAAATTGAAGCATTTTGCATCGAATCTTTGTTTATTCTTGGGGGAAAAGACAAGAAACAAGTAGATTTACTAAAGTGAAGAGAAAAGATGGATTCTGGTTTTTGTTACATATGTTTATTGATATAAAAAACTGAAGCTGAAAGTATTTTTCTTCTCTTAGAAGAAGCAACCAGCTCAGCTTCCTCAGAAGAAGTGCTTCTTTTTCTGCAATAAGAAGAAGCAGCTCCTCTAACTTCTTGAGCTAAAGATTGCGAAAGCCACGATTTATGAGAACAAACAGTCAACAAAATCAAGCTATCTTCTTTCCTTATCATCAACTCATATATTTTTGATTCGAATTTTTGTGCAAAGAAAACTTCTTTAGGGGTTCTAGTGCCCCTGAAAGCTCCTCTCTTCTATACCAGAAATCCATTAAATTCATTTTATTTGATGTATTTTCGTTTGTTGACTGTATAAACACATGAGAAATCGCATTGGCAATCATGCGGTGTAATCTCAACCTTCTGCACTCACAAATCCTAACCGATTCCTTTCGTTGCTATCAGCCGCACTGCGGTTCAGCCATCTCTTCAACCAACCAACACAAATGCATATAAATTCTTTTTTTTTTTTGATTGCCACTACCAACTGCACCTCGTCTACCCTTTTCTTTTTGCTTTCCCCCCATCGACCATCGAGATAGCGTTTGCTTCCATTCCATTCTTGGGGATTTTCTGGTGTGTTCTGTTTGCGCAGTTTGCCTGCCGGACGTGTTTTTGCATTCGACATGCGATGCCATGAATTCAATCAGCATGGGAACAGCTTGCATTTATAACAGCAACAACAACAACAAAAAAAAAGGGAGTAATAATAACAACAACAACAATAATAAGAGCAACAAAAATCAGCTGGCAAATACAACACAATACAACATCAAAATCAATTCCATCTTCTGCGCTGCGCTGGTGGAAAGCGATGCAGATAAGTTGGCTCACTCGCTACGCTCAAGTTTGGCCTCTTTGCTTGCTTTCATACACATACGTGGTGTATCACTTGCTGGTGATTGTTCTTGGTGTTGTTGCAGTTGTTGTTGTTTTTGTAAGTAGCAGCTTTGTCTCGTGTAAAATGTTTCGGTAGAAAGTGCAACGCTTGGGCTCTTTACATGGCAATCGATGGCGGCCCTCGAGTGGCGATGGCAATATGCGGCCACAAAATTTACGCATTATGCACTCTCAACTTTGAAGTATACATTTTTTGGAAACTGAAGCACACAAATCTTGAGTTTTTATATAAAAGAGGGAAACATATGTGAGAGAATTTCAATGGGTCTTAATCGACTTGTTTATACCCTGCAACTGAATCAGTTAAATCAATCAAATCAGTAACTAATCAACTAAATGTGTCTTTCGATAACAATGACCGTCGAGTTGGAAGTTCTTATGAGAGTTCAAATTATATTATCTAAAGGGTTTTTCAAAAGGAGCGCTACAAAAGTAGACCGATAGGGACAGCAAACGACGCCATATTTTTTTCCGCTCTTTTGACATTTCTCTTCAGTAAGGTTTGCCATTTCATCATGGAAAGATATACGGTCCAACAACGAGTCGAAATTATTAAAATTTACTACCGAAATTCGGAGTCAGTGGCCTCAACTTTAAGACCGCTACGTCCAATTTATGGTCGTCATAATTGTCCTGCCAGACCAACAATTGAGCGTCTAGTGGAAAAATTTCAATCCACAGGCACAGTACAAAATGTTCCCGTGCCAGTGAGACAAAGAAGTGCCCGTAGTGTCGAGAATATTGCTGCCGCTGAGGCTTCAGTTCAAGAAAGCCCAAATGTGTCTCTCGTCTCTCCCGTTCAATGATAACCGAATATTTTTGGCCCGAATTGGATGATATGGACTTGGACAATATGTGGTTTCAACAGGACGGCGCCACAAGCCACACAGCGCATCGCACAATCGATTTATTGAAAACCAAGTTTGGTGAACGTGTTATCTCACGACATGGTCCAGTCAATTGGCCGCCTCGGTCGTGCGATTTGACGCCGTTGGACTATTTCCTGTGGGGCTACGTCAAGTCTAAGGTCTATGCCAACAAGCCAGCGACGATTGATGAACTTCGTACGAATATCGAACGTGAAATTGCGGCAGTATCGGCCGATTTATGCTTAAAAACCGTCGAAAATTGGGTTCAGCGTCTGGACTTCTGCAAGCGTGCCCGTGGTGGCCATGCAAGAGAAATCGAGTTCCATACATAATGGCATCGAATGTACTTTCACAGGAATAAAGAATTTCATTGATATCCAAAACCGTTTTTGTTTTATTTAAAAAAACTTTTGTAGCGCTCTTATTGAAAAACCCTTTATAAAAAAGTGAAAACCTAATATAGATATCGCTACATTGATAACAGTTCTTAGTGAAAACATCAACGGTATATATATATTTTGTTCCAGAGACATTAACCCTTTCCGGAAATTTTTACGATATATCGTATGATTGTTTCGAAGATTTTTTATTCTTTTATTTTTATTTAATTTAATTTAATTTAATTTAATTTAATTTAATTTAATTTAATTTAATTTAATTTAATTTAATTTAATTTAATTTAATTTAATTTATTTTATGTTATTTTATTTTATTTTATTTTATTTTATTTTATTTTATTTTATTTTATTTTATTTTATTTTATTTTATTTTATTTTAATATATTTTATTTTATTTTATTTTATTTTATTTTATTTTATTTTATTTTATTTTATTTTATTTTATTTTATATTTTAATTTATATTTAATTTTAATTTATTTTAATTTATTTTATTTTATTTTATTTTATTTTATTTTATTTTATTTTATTTTATTTTATTTTATTTTATTTTATTTTATTTTATTTTATTTTATTTTATTTTATTTTATTTTATTTTATTTTATTTTATTTTATTTTATTTTATTTTATTTTATTTTATTTTATTTTATTTTATTTTATTTTATTTTATTTTATTTTATTTTATTTTATTTTATTCTATTTTATTTTATTTTATTTTATTTTATTTTATTTTATTTTATTTATTTTAATTGATTTTGCAATATATATGAATCCCTATAGATCCTAAAACTGTGTGTAGATACTTTTCCCATCATGACCACGCCCCCTTCTAGGCGCTACAAGCTCCTGTTCGAAGTTTACATACCGCAGCGCCTCAGTGCAGCGTGCAGTAAGAACAAAGAATGGGCGCACTTTCCTTCCAGTCCCACTTCAAGGCCCACTTAGAGGCGCCTCACACTGACATTGCTGCGCATTAGTCGCTGTTACCTGCCGCCACACACTCGACGCAACGCATTCGACCGCATTGCCGACTTATTTATGCGTTTGTTTGTTGGCAGCAAAAATGTGCCGGCAAAACTTTTGCCCACAAAAATGCAAACAATTTTTCGACGAAAAATTTTATAACATAAATTTCGCCTAAAACTTTTGCCTAAGAAAAAACCCAAAATGCGTTGAAAATGTGGCACAACACCCGCACTCACTCGATCCTCGACAGTAGGTTGCACGACAGTCTGCCACTGTCAGGAAGGAAGAGCAGCATTCGGGCCAACACTCCGGTTGCCGGCGCCTTCCAAGTGAAAAGTGAAAAACTATGTTAAGAATTATTTACAAGCAGCACCAAACAACTACAACCGCAATAATAGCAAACTGTAGTAATAATAATAATAATTACAACAACAACAGCAACAATACGTAACTGACACTACACAACAACAACAACAAATTTGTTATTTAAAGTGAACTAAAACATTTTCACAAGTGGAAAATTGCCTTCGCTTAAATTGTCAGCTTGTTGTTGCTCGACTTTTGCAGCTGTTGTTGTCGTTGTTGTTGCCACTACACATTCTGTTACGGCAGCATTGTTGTGCTTTGTGTTTTTATTGTCGTTGTTGTTGTTGTAAGTAACATTACACATTTTTAGTGCGCGCCAAATAGCAGCACGCAAAGTGAACAACCAGAACCGAGGACGGACAAACGAATGAATGAATGGAAGGACGGACAAACGAATGGACAGACGCTCGAATGTTGAAGCAAGCAGTAAGCACTGCTTGAGCACAGTTTTTCTAGAGTCAATACAACTACAACAATTGCAGCTATGGACAGCAACTGTCGGGTGCCGGGAAGACGTTGGAAAAACGTAGACAGAGCGTCGCTCGTTCTTGCTTCACATTTATTTGTTTGTATCAGCACAACAATAACAACAACGGATAGTAGAGACAGGCGGTGGGTGGTTTGGCCGTTTGTGCACACGCCCACTCACCAAAAGTGCCTTCAATGGCCACAAGAAAGTGTGGCAAGTGAAAAATTATCAAATTGTTGTTTTTGTTGTGTTTTGTTGAAATTCTTTAAATTAGACAAAACTTGATTTCGACTCACTCAAGCAACAAAGAATGTGCGAAAAAATGTAATAAAATGGTCAAAGTGTAATCGAAATTGGGTCAACTTTGTGAAAATAAATATTAAAAAAATCTTTTACTTCCATCACTTCGCCTCAAACAGCACAATTGTCAGTCAATTAAAGTAGCTGCAAAAAATTTAAAATAAATTTTTGAAAAAAATCTTTTTTGGCAGCACTGAAAAGACGGAAGTGGGACATTAATTTCAAACATTTCAGAATCTTTTGTTGTTATTGTTGTTTTTATAAAACACAATTAAACTGATAGTTAAAATTGCCGCAAAAACATTTAAAATAAATCTTTGAAACATTGTTTTTGGCTGAACTGAGAAGACGGAAGTAGGACATTCATTCCACACATTTTTGAATCTTTTGTTGTTATTGTTGTTTTTATAAAACAATCGAAGAACTGCACCAACACACACAATTACAAGCATTAGCTGTCAATTTATTGTCAGTAAATTTAATCCGCGGTTCCCACAATAACAGAGTTAGTGGTATTCACAATTCAAGTTGTGGCTAATAAAATAGTAATTGGACAAATTTAGCTTTAACTAAAAATAGAATAAAATAAAAATAAAAAAATAAAAATAATAATAAACCTAAATAAAATATCAATATTGAGGGCATTGGCGCACTTAGGAGGGTTCAAATCCCCCCAAACCCAAAAATTTCTGGTACAAAATATGAGTTCAATTGGTATTCGGATCAAAAGTTGTACGCAAACCCCTCCAAATTAAATCCCTCACACAGGGAAATGAGGGAAAATGTGATCCTCAACCCCTCGAAAAGGGTCAGTTTTCTAAAATTTTAAAAATCTCCTGAGTTGATTTTAACCTTCTCATACCAATTGGGTCATTACAAACACTTTTTATAAGCTTGCTGGAACATTTTGGCCTAAATGCGTAGACCGAAAGAACGTTTGAGACCATTAAAATGAACAGAGATCTACTAAATCATACCAAAATTTACACTAACCAACAACAAAATACCAGTCAAAGGCAGTTTTGTTATATTTGAAACTACTCTTGAGCCGATTTTAACCCTCTCGAGCTAATTGCAGTACTGCAAACGGTTTTTATAGGTTTGTTGGATTATTTTGGCGTAAATTCGTAGATGGAAACATTGATTGACAATGAGAGAGGAAAATATATCAATATTGAAGCAGGGTTTGTCACATTCCGAAAATGCTTTAAGGTCTATTTTAACCTTCTCGAACTAATTAGGACACTAAAATTATATTTTATGGA
Organism: Melieria omissa; assembly: GCA_963971225.1. NCBI lineage: Eukaryota > Metazoa > Arthropoda > Insecta > Diptera > Ulidiidae > Melieria > Melieria omissa. The sequence goes on from OZ020267.1 coordinate 147,059,379, forward strand.
GCTTAGTGGAGCTTTATAGACTGGAAATAAATGAAATGAAAATACTTCACAGGACCCAGAAGACAAAAATTTAAATCTTGAGGTTGTCAGAAATTGAATTTTTTCTCAGATTCAAAATAAAAGTATTTACGTAGGCTAATTCGGGTTTTTATGGAGAAGTTTTTGTTTCTAATTCCAAAAGGTTCATTGTACTTCTACATAGATCTGAATTAGAATTTGGGGCTTGTCGCAGTGAAACAAAACTGAACTGATCCCACAACTATCTGAATGTGTTGCTGTCTGAATTTTTAAAAATTACTTTCACTATTTTGTTACTATTTCTTGGGGGGTTATTCCGTAGGAAGATCTCCACAGCGAATCAATATCCAGCGGTTACTTTGGGTTGGACATATCTTTCGTATGAACGACGAGGCTCCGGCGACAAATCTCTTCGAACCGGTAGTTGAAGGTCCACGGCAAAGAGCCAAATTTAGTACGTCACCTATTAATGCGACAACTAATGTTGGTTCTGACAGGATTCCGAAAGATAGTAGAACTTCTAAAACTTTATGTTGGTCCAATTTATCTTTACCGCTTTTTTATCAGTTGCTACATATCCTGAATACCGCCAATATTTCTACCCCATGAACGCAAGAGCCAAATTTTGAATACTTCAGAGAAAAAAAAAACTGGTGCAAGAAAACATTGCCACAAGAGCTAATAAAAATAACAATATAGAAACGCAAGAATGCAAAACAAAAAACCCAGCATTCTTGCATTTCACACTGTTGTTGTTGTTGTTGTCATATTTTGTTTTTGTTGTTGGCATGCGACAACAATGCGGTAATAAAATGTGGCAGGCGGTGCTTTGCTTATGCGCTGCGCTCATTGTCAATGCAGTTGTTGTTATAATAATTGTTGTTTTTGTTGTTGTTAATGTTGGTAACGGTAATAAAGACGCTGACTGTAGTACCGGCAGGCGGCATTAAACAAAAACAAACAGCCAACAATATATAAACACAAACTGAAACTGTGTCAACATTGTACACCAACGACTACCGACAAAACATGACAACAACATATATAACAACAACAGCAACAACAATCACAGCATGAGTAGCAATTTACAACAAAAAAACTATTTAATGATAACACGCACAACATTTTGGCCGCCGGGCATTTTGGAGCTGCACAGAGAAACACAAACAAAAAAAAAACGTCAAACAAGCGTCGACAAGCAGCCGCGGTAAAAAACAAACGTCAACAACCACAAATGCAACAACAACAACACACTTTATGCCGGCAAAATAAAATGAACGAAAAATTTGCATTTAATGCTGCACTCGAACAGCAACAACTACAAGTTGTTATAATAACCAAAACAACAACAACTTGCAAGCGTAACGAAAAACAAAAAATTGAATAAATAATTTCAAGTTCGCTGCTTGTTGTTGCTGTTGTTGGCTTTAATAGGCGGCAACTTTTCTGCTGCAACATGTTGCCGACTTGTTATGTGTGGTTGTAGCATTTTTTTGCATACTGTGTCGGTTGCTTGTTGCCGACATTGTTGGCGCTGATGTTGCAATTTGTTGTTACACCAAATCATAATGAAGAGGCGTTCATGGCGACTTCATAGCAAATTTTTGCGCCATCAAAGTGTTGTTGTGGGTTTTGCTTTTCCATTTTGACCAAAACTCCAACAACAGTAAGAAATCTCGCTTCATACACAACAACAAAAACAACAACAACCGAATCAACAAGCAATTTCTTTCAATACGCCTCGGTGCCTCAACTTTGCTGCAATACAAGTTTTTCACGCTCAGTGTTGTAATGCATTGCAAATACAACAAACACTGCAAAAGTCCAAAAATACAAATACACACACACACACGTTCGTGCCATAAATATTGTGCATTTTTGCAGCAACAACTACAACAAACGGCAGCAATAACGAAAATTTAATTATACACTTTTACGGTGATTTCTCGCAATTAATTTGAGGAGAAAAAAATTTAATAAAAAATTAGGTAAATTATGTTGTGAATGTTATCGCATTAGTGGGGCCCAGTAATGGAGTTGTTGCTGTTGTTTTTGTTGTTGTTGCTGCTTTTATTGGCGCTTTAGTTATGGTCAATAAAAAATAATGTTGTTATCGCTGTGCTCATTGTTGCTGTTCAATATGTTTTGTTGTTGCCAAGTACTCATCTGGCAACTTGTGACTCATATTTCAAGTCTCTGAATACGTGTGATGAGAAAAAGAGGACGAAATGAAGAGAGCGAAAAAGCTGAATGGTGTTTTCTAAATTTACACAAATTGCTATATTTATGGAGCTGAAAATTTCTAAATCAAAGTTAAATTTTTATTTTTAAATTGGCACCAAAAATTGCATAAAAATAGAATTGTTCACTATTAACTGAAGAGAAAAGTAATCGGTTTTTATTAAATTGAAAATAATTTTTATTTGATGGAGAAAGTGATGATTGAAAGTTGCTATCAAAGTTGGTCAGAAAAGTTGTAGTTACAAATAATTCAATTATTTTTTCAACAGATGCCTTTAGTAATCTGGGTTTAGCGTTGTATTACATGGCATTGGAAAGATACGATTTTGTCCTTAAAAAAAACTTATCAGACAGACATTTCAGCAATTGGGCTGTTTGAAGAAAGCGATCACTCAGAAGCGTCCAACTTTGGGTCACAGGAGAGGAATTGTGTTCCATCAGCCCACACTATCAATAGTAACTCGCCAGACGCTTATGGAGCTCGGTTAGCTTATTCTTATGCATCCACCTCATAGTGCGGACTCGCACCAAGTCATTACCAACTGTCTCTGTCTATGTTGAATGATTTTGGTGTTCGAGATTTGTTTGACTGTTCCAATTTTTGTCGCAAGAAGGAAGGTTTAATATGTGTGAGTCATTATGGAATTACCTTCAAAATGGCAACAAAATATGGAACAAAACAATGCATATTTAACTTTAATTGGATCACTCCATGTTAAAGAAAACATTTTAATTTCATGCAAAATTAATAAAAATATTTTAACTACACCTTACAACACGTTTAATATGCCTTTCTTTTCTTCTATTGGTCCAATTACTTCAAGAAATTCGAAATTACTAAATTGGTATTCGGTTTTATGTCACTTTTACATGGATTTCACCTACGCTATTGTACAATAATTTCGTTCTCTATGAGTTTTCTTATGGCATTTTCCACGTTTACTATGGTTTTAAATTCTATCGGCCCAATTACTTCAAGAAATCCGAAATTACTAAATTGGTATTCGGTTTTTTGTCACTTTTATGTAATTTTCACCTTCGTTATTGTAAAGAAATTAGTACTCTATCAGTTTTTTTATGGCATTTTTCCACGTTTACTATGATTTTAAATTCTATCGGTCCAACTACTTCACAAAATCCGAAAAGAAAAAGTATTCGGTTTTATGTTACTTTTACATGGGTTTCACCTTCGGTATTGTAAAGAAATTAGTGCTAAGTGAGTTTTCTTATGGCATATTTTCACGTTTACTATGATTTTAAATTCTATCGGTCCAATTACTTCAAGAAATCCGAAATGACTAAATTTGTATTCGGGTTTATGTCACTTTTACATGAGTTTCGCCTTCGTTATTGTACAAGAAACTCGTGCTTTATGAGTTTTCTTATGGCAGTTTTCCACGTTTACTATGATTTTAAATTCTATCAGCCCAATTACTTCAAGAAATCAGAAATGACAAAATTGGTATTCGGTTTTATGTCACTTTTACATGGGGTTCAGCTTCGTTATTGTATAATAATTTCGTGCTTTATGACTTTTCTAATGAAATTCTTTCAACAGGTAACGATAAGAGGTTACCGATTACTTTTTCTATTCGATTACTTCAAGGTACTATCACTTGAGTACTTTTAAGTAACCGATCGCTTCAAGTAATCATTGAAAACTATGATTTTGAATTCTATCGATCCAATAACTTCAAAAAATCCTAAATTACTAAATTGGTATTCGATTTTATGTCACTTTAACATGGGTTTCACCTTCGTTATTTTACAAGAATCTTGTGCTTTATGAATTTTCTAATGGCATTCTTTCAACAGGTACCGATTTGCTACTCTTTCTATTCGATTACTTCAATTAACTTTAACTTGAGTACTTTAAAGTAACCGATTATTTTAGTAATCATTCAAAACGTTACTTGAATAAAACGTTACTTGAATAAACCTAATGCATTCACTCAAGTGAAGTCATGTGCATTTTTTCAAATTTTTGTTGCAGCTGTTGTGGCATTTGCTGCTCATTTGTTGTTCTCATTGTTGTTGTTGCTTTTATTTATTAGTTCACAAACAGCACGAAACAAAACAACAACAAAAAAACGATTATTAGCCATATTTCACGCATTTCTATCCATAGCACCAGCGTAACACAACCTCGGATATGAACAACAACAACAACAACAACAACATAATACATAAAATTATATCTATAACTGTTGCCGTATCGCTGGTTGTATCTGGTGTTGTACACATTTGTGACCATAACGGTACTGTGCGCATAGCTGCAACATGCGCAACATTTGTCTCAATGCCTCACTTTGTGGCAACTGAGTAGCTGCAACTGAGCGGCATTGTTGTTGCTGTGGCTGTTGCTGTCGCTTTTGTGGCGCCCAATTTGGCAGTGCACAGACAAAAGTTTCATAACTCCGCTGCATGAAAAATGCAAGCGGGGCGAAAGGGGCAGCCGGGGGTAGGCAGGGCAAACCAAATGGAATTTTCATACACTTCCGTACGGCGCCAACACTGGCAGCCGGGGAGAGTGGCGGCAGCACATCGCGTTGCATCGCTGACCTATAATCTCGCTTTGTTGTTGCACTCGTTGTTGTTGTTGTTGTTGCTGAAAGTGTGTTGTTGTCGCCGCATGAATGTCGCCAGCAGCCGCTACGAGTGCAAGTTCCGACAGCGCGCGGCCCCACAGTTCCATCGCTGTGTTGCATGATGCGGGCGGAGGAGGATAAAAGAGAGGAGAGGAATGTCGCGACCGCAAGTGTCACAAAATTGTCTGCTCGCTGCTGTGCAACCCTCGAAATCGTATCCGCTCCAAAATGAATTTTCATGTTTTTCATGTCGGGTGCGCTGTGCTCATGACAACAATTTCTATTAGATGCATTTTTGTTTTTATAATAATTGTTGTTGTTGCTGCCACAAATCATAAATGCTCTTCATTTTGTGTTGGCTTGTGACTTGTTCTATGTTTTCCATTGTTTTTTTTATAGAACTTTTCTAAAAGCTTCTAACAATTCGATGCGTTGTTGTGGCGTTTTGTTGTTCTTGTTTCTCATATTTCATTTTTCACTGTTGTTGATCGCTACGCTCAGTTTAGAATGTTGTCAAAGTGTGCCAAAATAATTAACAACAATCTTAGCTAAATATATATATTTTTTTTGTTGCTCTTGTTGTTGTTGCCTATTTTGTAATATTTGCTATCGCCGATTTCTTTATTTATTTCAATTGCGTTGTTGCGTTGCTATGTTTATGTGTTATGTGAATTTGTTTTGTTGTGCTAACAAAAGATTTTACCGTCCATGCAAATTGAAATGTTTTCGACTTGCTAATTTCGATTTTAATGTGTTGTTGTTGTTTGTTTTTTTTTTCATTGCAGGTATGTAAATGAAGGCTGAGGTCGTGTTGATGTATTGAGCTGTGAGTTGGAATACTTAAAATGAATGTATGTGCTTTGTTGTTTTTGAGTACAAATGACCTTGAGTACTTAACAGAAAACGAGGTGAAGAAGAAAGTGTAGTGGACAATTTATTGAAAAGGTTTGTGAATTCCGAAAATGACTATATGAATGATACAGAGTTCATGAGAGAATGCAAAAGAATGAAGAAGTGGAAAACGAGGTGAAGAATTTATTCAAAATCTCATAAACAAAGATTTGAAAATTTAGAAAATGACTCCATAAATGAAGTCTGTAATTTCTTTTCTGAGGTTATAGAAAAGACAAGAAGAAGTAGACGAGGTGAAGAAGAATTTGTACGGGCAGTTGGTTCAAAATCTCTTAAACAAAGGTTAAGGATTCAGAAAATCACTTCATGAATGAACTCTGTAGTTTCTGTGTGAGGCTATAGAAAAGAAAGGAAGAAATAGACGAGGTGAAGAAAAAAGTGTACTGGAAATTGGTTTCAAATTTCATGCAAAAAATTTTGGGAATTTAGAAAATGACTCTATGAATGATCTCTGAAGAATGAGTAAGAAGTAAAAAACGAGGTAAAGAATTGATTCAAAATCTCATAAACAAAGATTTGAGAATTTAGAAAATGACTCCGTGAATGAGGTCTGACACTTTTATGAAAGGGTATGGAGGAATGAAAAAGCAATAAAAGAGATTAAGAAGAAAGTGTACTGGGAATTTATTCAAAATCTCTTAAACAAAGGTTTGGGAATTCAAAAAATTGCTCCATGAATGAGTTCCTTAACTTGTGTGAGAGGTTATAGAGAAATGAAAAAGAAGTAGAAAACGAGGTGAGGACGAAAGTGTACTGGAAATTGGTTCCAAATCTCTTAAACAAAGTTTTAGGAGTTCAGAAAATGACTCCATGAAGCAACTCTGTAATTTTTGTGAGAGTTTATAGAAGAGAGAAGAATAAGTAGACGAATCGAAGAAGAAATTGTTCGGAAAATCGATTCAAACTCTAATAAACAAAGGTTATGGGACTCACAAAATGATTATGGAAAGGTTTAGAAGAATGAAGAAGAAGTGGAAAATGAGATGAAGGCAGAAGTGAACTGGAAATTGGTTCAACATCTTCTAAACAAAGGTTTGGGATTTCAGAAATTTGCTCCATAAATGAACTCTGTAATTTCTTTGAGAGGTTATAGAAAAGAGAAGAAGAAGTAGACGTGGTGAAGAAGAAATTGTACGGGAAATTGAAAGTTTTTTTGTTGGAAAGGTTTAGAAGAATGAAGAAGAAGTGGAAAACGAGATGAAGATCAAAGTGTACTGGAAATTGATTCAACATCTAATTAAATATAATTTGGGAATTCAGAAAATGACTATGAAAAGGTATTGATGAAGGAAGAAGATGTGGAAAACGAGGTGAGAAATAATCTCTACTGGAAATTGGTTTGAAATCCCTTGACCAAAGGTTTGAGAATTCAGAAAATGACACCATAAATGAACTCTAACTCTTATGACATGGTATGGAGAAATGAAGCAGAAGTAGAAAATGAAGTGAAGAATTGATTGAAGGTTTGGCAATTTAAATAATGACTCCATAAATGAACTCTGTAATTTCTGTAAGAGGTTATAGGAAAGAAAAGATGAAGTAGACGAGAAAAAAAATTGTACGGGGAAATTGATTCAAAATCTTTTAAACACAGGTTTTGGGACTCAGAAAATTACTAACTATTGAAAGGTTTAGAAGAATGACGAAGAATGGGAAAAGAGATGGCAATGAAGGCGACATGTAAATTGATTAAAAACATCATAAAATAGGATTCAAGAATTCAGAAAATGACTATGGAAAGAAAGAAAGAACGAAGAAAAAGGGGAAAGCGAGGTAAGGAGAAACGTGTACTGGAAATTGTTTAGAAATCCCTTAACTCTTTCGACCCCAAAGTGAATTTAACCCTTTAAGACATGAAAATAAACCGGGCTGTATGAATTGTATGGGCTGTAGTCCAATATATTGGACATTGTGACTGAAAGGGTTAAGTAGGCACCAACAAATTAATATTTTTAGAAGTGAATTCAAAGCAAATTTCAAAAATTTTAGTGTTATCTGAAAAATAATTTCAAATAATTTGCAGCGATATTAGGGAAAGTTTGTGTTCTAATTGAAGTCTACGAATCGGGCGCTTTTGATCAAAACCCTCTTTCTTTAATAATGGTTAAATAAAATCAAAAAGTGATAATTTTGTATTTTTTAAAAAGTATTTAATAATGTTTCTGTAATTAAAGAATATTGATACAAAATTTATTTAACCCGTTTTAAGCTCAAATTATTCAAAATTATTTACATTATTCAATTCTTGGGTCAGTGGTTCATGATTTGAATACCAAAAAGTAATTTCGAGACACAGGGTAAAATTCGGGTTCGAAAGGGTTAAGCAAAGATTTTAAAGTTCAGGGCTATGACGCTATTAATGCAGCTCTACAACTTCTGTGAGAGGGTTTAGAAGAATGAAGTTCGAGTGAGTACTCTCCTTTATTTCGTAAATATTTTTTGTGATATCTCGTTATATCGATTCTAAAATCACTAAAATTTATTAATCAAAATTTTAAAACTCTTTTTTGTGGCAACTCTACTATCAACCATAGCTTCTCATGGCTCCAACAACTGTAAAAAATCATTGGCAAAAGCAGCAGACAGTGAGAAACTTTGTGAGAGTTTTGCACATATTTTTTCTGGTTTTCTGTCAAAGTGAAATAAATTCACAACTATGCAAAAAAAAATAGACGTGTAAGCACAACAGAACACAACCAACCGAGAGTGGGAATTGCAACGAAAAACAGCGCCAACGTGCAAAAGAAAATGTCAAAAGAAATTCAAAACCGCCCACCCGAAAATTGCACAGCACCAGTCACAGTGCCACAAAAAAAAGTCGCACAAATGTGTCGCTGGAGCGTGGTTTTTGTTGCTGTTGTTGTTTCCCATGTGCGCCCGATACGCCCATAATTTGTGATATCAACTTTCATGAGTGCGCTGCGTGTCCGTGTGCGGTTTGTTTATGCGAATAGTGTCGTCTGAACTGTTGGCTGGTTGTTGTCTGCCAGTTGCCATGTTGCATGCCACACACATAAATAATAATTTCTGATGCTTCTTTTGTGCACTTGCACAAATATTACTGTTTTTGTTGTTGTAGTAGTTGTTGTTTTGCTTGCTCTTCACTGATACGCAAACGAAGCACAATTCTTGTAGTTTTTTGTATTTTTTTTGGTACATTTCTGTTGCACATTGTACGCAAATGGTGAGAAATGTCTGACGCTGATAACACACAGCGTCAGTCGGCAATGCCAAAGCCACAATTTATCGGCACAAAGTCAGCGGCGCTGAACCTTGAATTCGATTGGCTCAATGTTGCTGCAATGTGACCGAATGTTGCACATTTCATGTGAATTTCCTTCATCGCATTTAAACAAAAATGTTGTACAAATCTTCTGTTGTGTTGTTGCAAAAGTTGCAAAATCAAACATTACTTGCTGCCAGCATTTCATATGTTGCCACGCTTCACTTGTTTCTGAAAGCGTTTACCAATTTCACATTCACTTTCGTTTGCCGTCGGACTTTTATAAGCGAACTGCACTAAGTGCAACATGCAACTGTTGCCTGCTTCTGTGCTTTTTATTATTTTTTTCTGCCTTTTTTTCTGTTTCACCATTTGGTTTTTGGCAGCGTAAACAATGCAACGCCAAGTGTTGCCATATGTGCAATGCGTGCATGAAACGGTACTTTCATCAAGCTCCAAATGCCAACCCTCCCCCTGCGCCCGCCTTGCCATCGTGTTTGCCTTTTCACTGGTTCCACTTGCGCTTTTGTGCTGGTAACTCTGGCTACCATTACACAAATTGTGCTACAAAATTGTCAAACACACACAATATTGCACACAGTTGTTGTTCTTGTTTTTGCTTTATTTGCTGTTATCCATTTTATTATATTTTCGGTATTATTTCTGCACATCGTAGCACTTTGCTTCATAGTCATTTGTTCTCTTCCGTTGTTGTTGGTTTTTTTTGTTGTTGTTTGCCAAATTGTGCAACAGTGCAATGAATGTTGCAGCATTCGGCGTTCAGAAAGGATGCCAGCTGTGTTGCATTGTTGTTCTTGTTGTTGCTGAATTTGTGCGGTCTGTGTTTCGACTCGTGTAATTGTTGTAGTTGTAATGGCAAACAAAAACTAGGGAAGTGCACATTGGAAAAAGTAAATTCTTACACACACTTTAACCCTTTCGACCCCGAATTTTATTCTGTGTCTCGATATTACTTGTTGGTATTGAAATCATGAAAAACTTCCCTAAAAAAAGTGCACACGACATTTCAAGTCGCCACGCCTCTTTGTTAGAGTTCTAGAGCTAGTTTACTTTTGAACAATTTTAGTTTAAAATGGGTTAAATACATTTTTAGAAATATTTTGTAATTACAGAAAAATTACTTAGCATTTATGGAAAAATACAAAATTATCACTTTTTCATTTTATTTAACCATTATTAAAAAAACAGGGTTTTGATCAAACGCGCCGAATTCGTAGACTTCAATTAGAACACAAACTTTCACTGATATTGCTGCAAATTTTTGATAATTATTTTGGGGATAACAGTAAAATTGTTGTAATTTGCTTTGAATTCACTTCTAAAACTATGAATTTGTTGGTGCCTACTTAAGTTTAACCCCAAATAAATCGTAGTTTTTAGTATAGGATGACAAATAGGTGAGGCTGCTTTCAGGCAACTTAGGGGTCGAAAGGGTTAATTTGAGGTTCTTTTTTGTAGAATCAGTCCAATTTTTTTTGCAGTGTAAAATATTTGTTGGTAGAAGTGCCACATTGCCCACGTAGTGTTGCCAGATCCGGAGATTTCCTCCTAGATTTAGGAGATTCTTGGCCTTTTAGAAGAAATTTTAGTAGGGAAAATTGTTTAGGAGAAAGTTTAGGAGAAAGTTTAGGAGAATTCTATTTAATGTTAGGGGATTTTTCGGATCCTTAGCGGATTTTTGGAAGATTTTTGGATAACGAAGTACAACAAAATATATTTTGGCAACTATTTTAATAGTCAAAGCATCCAATTTTTTTTTTAAGTGTGAAATATTTGTTGGTAGAAGTGCCACATTGCCCACGCAGTGTTGCCAGATCAGGAGATTTCCACTTAGATTTAGGAGATTCTTTGCCTTTTAGAAGAAATTTTATTAGGGAAAATTGTTTAGGAGAAAATTTAGGAGAATTATATTTTATGTTAGGGGATTTTTCGGATCCTTAGCGGATTTTTGTTAGATTTTTGTATAACGAAGTACAACAAAACATATTTTGGCAACTATTTTATTAGTCAAACCATCCTTTTTTGTTAAAAATTTTTAAGTTTTCAAAATGTAAGCTCGTTCTATCTCATTCTCACTTATTGCTGGCACAATGAAATCCGTCAAAAATGGCACTTTTTTTAATACAGTTGTTATGTTTTGTTTTTGTTAAATTTTTGTTGTTATGCAGGAGAGGATTAAAAAAGGCTGTATTAAAAAAATTTTATGTATATATTTTTATATTTTTATGAGAAGTTGAATTATAAAAGAAATAATAAAAAATTAAAAAAAAATTATAGAAAATATAAATAATTCTAAAAAAATTATGTAAATAAAATTATTTAAAAAAACGATAAATTTTTTTTTAAACATTTCTAAAAATAAATAAATAAATAATTTTGGAGTCCTATTTTTTATGAGAAGTGTAATTCTTTTAAAATGGCGCAAATTATAAAAAAATTTTAGTCAATTTTTTAACTTTTGGGAGAAAATTTCAGTATTTTTTTTAAGATTTAGGAGAAAGTCTTTTTAGGTATCTGGCAACACTGTGCCCACACAACTATTCGAGCGCACGTTGCACGAACCAGATGTGTGGCGCTGAAGTGGCCAACTTCAACTGTAACCTACAGCATTTGTTGTTGTTGTTGTTGTTGCTGCTGATGTTGTGGGCGTGTGCCGTAAATTTATCAAAAGAAATACATAAAAAATTACCACGAATTTTTGCTCCAGTTGAATTAAAGCGAATTCTTTTCGGTTTGCTGCTCAACTGGCGCTCAAGTGGATTTTCCCCTAATTGCTCCGATTTCCAACACAAATTTTCGCTAATGACACACTTTGGGGCGATTTTGTGCATTGAACCGGTCAATCGTTGCAATCTCTGTGCATCAATACAGCAACTCATGGCCTTTGACCGAGTTTTTCATTCATCCATTCTTCCACCCTCCACATACCTACTTTTCTTTTTAATTGCTTTCGAAAAATTTGCAATGTTCCTCCTCCTTCTTTTTCTTATTGATTTCGTGTTGCAGCAAGTTTCAGTGCTGCCTGCGTCACCTTACAAATCGATTTGGCGTAAATGTGTTTTTAATTTGACAATTCGATTTGACACTCAGCAAACGGCTTCACATGCTGATGCCTATTTTTAGCTCAGTTCCGCTTTTACCTTACATGCACTTTTCAATAAACTTTTTAATATATTTTATATGCGTTGGAAAAAAGGCAACAATCCAGCGCCTTAATGCCCGCTGCGGCGCCTCGCTGCCACACGCGTCAGATTACAGCGAACCATAAAAAGTCTGCCGCCATTACGTTTAATTTATGTCGACGTGCGACCTTGCAGCGCGCCACACACAACGTGCCAATTGTCACCTTATACAATCTGCTCTCCTTCTATGGCTGCCACACAGCCATTTGCAACGCGCCGCAAGTAGCTGCGCCGGCGTCGTCGTCAGTGCCTCTGTGTGCGTGTGTGTGTGTGTGTGTGTCATATCAATTTCGCACATTTGCTTCAATTACTTTCGAAATTTATTGCCACCTTAAATTCAATTTTTGCACAACAAAACACACGTTGGCAACAACACCAAATCCCCTACACACACAGAGAGAGAATGGCAGCGAGATGAACCAGCACGAACGTGTTTGCATGTAGATTATTAACAATTTTACGATGGCTCATACGAACTGCCAACTAACCGTGGTTTTAGTAGTCCAACATCATTCGCAGTGTCATCCGCATCAGCCTCACCACCGTCAGCGTCATAATCGTTATCATCATCGTAATCGTCATTGTCATTGCCATCGTTGTCCTCAACCTCCACGCCAGCGTCAGCGCATTAACGCTCTGGGTGGCACATTCACCTGCCGGCCAACGTGCCTTTCTTCAAGCCTTGGCATTGCCGCATTGCCGCCGTCCACTCGTCGAACATTAAATGCGCTTGTAAATTTTAATGACGCCATTTTTTATGCACACACACACACAATGACCAACCACTTTTGGGACTTGAATTTAATTTAATTTAAACAGCGTCTTTGGCGCGTTTAAGCCAGTTCGACAGGCGTTAAGCCGCAAATGTGGCCATTGTTAGTGTGTTGGTATTTTTATATTTTCATATTAATACTTAATATCTAAAAATAAACATTCTTTTTAAGGCCAAAGATGACAAGTGATTCCCTATGTCGCTTTTCTTTATGCTGATCCTAGATTGTTATTATAAAAAGGTCATATAGATTATTAAATACATAAATTCGTAACCAAGAATTTATTAGAATATAAAAAATAATTTTTAATTTTCTTAAAAATGTGTGTGAAGCAGAGAAAAATACGATTCTTATCATCAGAAATACAATTGCCGTCATTTTGAAGGTTTTTCATTTTTAACTTTTGCTTTGATGACTTTTATTTTTTTAACGGGTTCTATAACTAGTTCTACAAATAGGGTTTTACAATTAAAACTAACAAAGTCCGATGTGTACTTTTCGGGATATCAGCGGATATAACTTTGTAGGTAAGGAAAACTTGTGGTCTTTCTGATGTTATTATTTATTACTTTTCCTATTGATTTATCAATTCATGCAATCTTAAACCATCTTCTTTTCAAATCTTTCCTTAAACAATCATTATTCCTTGCATAATGATTCACAATTCGGACAGCCAGCTAAAGTGCGCAATTTAGACATTTTCTCAATTTAAGTCTAAATTTAGCACAATTTGTCATACAAGAATAAATTGAGAAAAAATTGTGCTATTTAGATATTATCTCAATTTATTCTCAATTTAGACCTAAATTGAGCTCAATTTGTCATACAAAAATCTCATTTTAGCTCATTGAAATTAGCGCTAAATTGTGTATAAATTGAGACAATTTGCCTGCTGTTGTTGGCAAACAAATTGATTCACAATAGACTCAACCAAAACAAAAATTAGAAACTGACAAAGACAAAGACGTTTGTTAACATTTGCTTGCTTTGAAGTTTCGTTCAAAAATTGTTTGTATCAGTAGAGATGTTGAATAAAAACTACTTAATGTTCAATAAATGTCTTAACCCTGTCGGGACTACTGGGTTAATACCTCCCAGCAAATTTTTAATGCCCCCCAAAACAATTATTCAAATCTTACGACCCACGCAAAATATTTTTTTTTATTTCAGTGTTTCCACATAAAAGGATGATTCAGAATTTGTGAACATCCAATGTAATTTTCTAACCCCAACATTTATGGCATGAGAATGAGAATTGATGAGGGAGAGAATTTCTACTAAGAGTATTTTGGATTTCAAAATCAAACTCCGTTCCGAAAACGTCTGTTTTTATACATAAACAGAAACAAACTTTCTTTCGTCAAAACCCAAACATGTTCGATAACATTATCGATAACAGCTAAATTGAAGTGTGACTTAAATTAAGTTGTTTAAACAGCAAAAGTCTTAAACTCATTTAAGAGATAAATTGCCTCAATTTATTTGGCTGTCTGAACAGAACATTACTATTTAAAATATTCCTTGTCAAAAAAATTTGAATGTATTATTCGCCACCGATGAATATCAAGTTAGCGTCTCTTCCGAGAAACAAAGTCGTTATAACTTTCCAATGAATGAAAAATCCATGATACCCTGTCAACGACTACAAATTCACCAGTCAACGTTTCCTTCATTCTTTTTTTTTTTTAGATGTCTTTATTCATTATCATTTCCTGCCAATCAATCCCTTCCGATCACTACGAATTCATAACTCAACCTTCTTACCATTCTTATCTTAAAAAATTCATAATTTCATCACTCGATCACGATGTATATAAAATCATCATTTCTTTCCCATGATTACTGAGTCGTCAATCTTTGCTGATCAGTACAAAATCATTATTTCATTCCATTGAAGAATAAAAATTCATAATTTTTTTTCCTATGACTACAAATTCATTACTCAACTTTCTTATAATTCTTATTTTTACAAATTCATAATTTCTTATCAAATTCATCATTCCTTCCGATAAAAAATCACCATCCCTTTCCCGTAATTACTAATTCTCAATCCTTGCTGATCAGCACAAATTCATCATTTCATTTGGCTAAATAAAAAGTAACATATATCCTGCCTGATGAATAAACATTCATAATTTCTTGCCTATGACTGCAAATTCATTACTCAATCTTCTTATCATACTTTTCTTTAAAAATTCATTATTTGTAATTGAATACATCATTCCTCCCCATGAATACTAATTCATCAATCCTTGCTGATCAGCACAAATTCATAATTTCTTTATTTAACTCCGCTGAATACAAAGTCACCCAAACTGCCTCATGAATAAAAATTCATAATTTCTTTCCTATGATTAGAAATTAATTACTCAACTTTCTTATAATTCTTATTTTTAAAATTCATAATTTTTAACCAAAATCACAATTCTTTCCCCATGAATACTAATTCATCAATCCTTGCTGATCAGCCCAAATTCATAATTTCATCATTTCATTACGCTGAACACAAATTCGTATATCTTGCGTGATGAATACAAATTCATAATTTCTTGCCTATGACTACAAACTCATTTCTCAACCTTCTTATCTTTTAATCTTTACAAATTTATAATTTCTTATCAAATTCATCATTCGTTCCCGATGTTTTTTACTACTCATTCATCAATCCTTCCGCATCAGCACACATTCATCAATTCATCAAAGTCTCAAGTCAAAGTCATGTCTGCCTGATGAATAGGAATTCATAATTTCTTCATTCCATTACTTAAAATTGTTTTCATTTTTTGCTTTAAAAATGTCTTTAAAATATATTTTTGAAAATCATCAATCATACTCGATTTATACAAAGACTTCATTTCTTTCGCATGAAAACAACTTCCTGATCAACACAATTTCTGCCTTCCGAGTTCATTCATGATTACGACTTCATGACTCAAACTTCTAATTAATTTTCTATTTATCTGTTCATATTGTTTACAAATTCATCATTCCTTCATGATTGTTACAAAGTTGACATTTCTTCTCTATAAATATAGATTCTTCAGTCGTTTAATCATCATCATTGACGCATAATTTCTTCTCCGTAAATACAAATTCATCAATAGTCCCAAAAATCAACCATCCGCTGAACGCAAAGACATCAATTCTTCCAGACAAATATGTACCATATCAATCATCATTCATCAGTCATCATTCCTTCCCAATGAATAAATTAAAAAATCATGCAACCTTTTCGATGATTACAAATTTGTTTATCATTACTTTTACTTCGTTATTATTATTAATTTTTTATTTTTTTATTTCATCAGCCTCTGAATCCTTTCAAATTTTGTTCATTTTGTTTATCATTCCTTTTAGCTTTTATTTTTATTAGTATTAGTATTTTTATTTTTTTTTATTTGATCAGCCTCTGACTACGTTCTAATTTTGTTCCTTTAAAATTTATGAACTTTTAACATTTCTAAAAGTTTAAATTCAACACACAGAAAAATGCCTTCAGTCTTTCCTCCACCTGTTTTACATTATTTTCCATTGAAATTCATCAATCATTGCATTGGCGTCAATCATATTTTCATTCACTTTTTCTTGGTTTTCTTGGCCTCTTTCGGTTTATCATGCAACGTTCTTGCTGCATAATCCTTTCAATTAATTACTCCTTATCAATCCATCATTTTTTGCTGCTCACAGCAGCGACTGAGACGCCACAGCAGTGTCGGTCTTGGTCGGCTGCTCTGTTGCTCACACGTGTGTCTGGCGAGCTTTTGCCGCCAACATACGCACACCTGCAGCCGCCACTGCGCATGCGCAGCCTGCATCTTCCGCCCAGTTGGCAGCTGGCCGCTGCAACACTTTTAGTTGGCAACAGTTGCTTGTTGGTTCCTGAGACAACTCATAATTTTTGCGCCTCTCTGCACTCTGAGCACTTTCTGTGCACAATTCAATTATAGTTCAATTTATTTCCTTTGCCAGACAGGCAACAACAACAACAGCTCGTCGTGGTCACTCGCTGGGCTGTTGTCCATTCATCACTGTAATGATGGCAGAATTTACACGCTTCAGCGACAACGCCGTGTCCGTCCAGTGTCTCGTTGTCAGCGAGGCCACTTATGTGCGCACTTAGGTGAGGTCAAGTTTGGGCGTAAGGCGTGTTTCGGCGAATCAGGCGTTGTGTGCTTTCTTTACTGATTTTCTACGAAATGTTGCGCAGCATCAATGGCAAATGTCGAAAATAGCTATGAGGGGGTAAGGGGCTGCGGGCGTTGTGCCAATACTTTTGCCATTTGTTACTAAACACATAGAAGCGCTCGTTCGGTTTACTCTTTACTTTGCTTCCGTCTCATTGAACACAAAAATATTGATTTGTAGCTCTGCCTCTAAGGACCTTTAAGGATTCGCCATCGCAGCGAAGTCTTAGAAACAAGCCAAGTGTGCGTTCGCTTTTTGTGGAGGCGCGCTGGTGCACGCGTGCGGCTTACAATTACAGTAGCAGTCAGCATGTGGGAGTTGCTGAGTTGTTGATTTTGTGTGTGAGTGTGTGTGTGTGTTGTTGTTGCTGCTGCTTACAACACTTTAGTGCTTTACGTGCAACAAATGATGGCACTAAACGTTCGCCAATGTGTGGTGGTGAGGAAAATGAGGAAATTTAATGTAACGTAATAAAATTTAGTGATAGCACAATTTGTTGTTATTGCGAAAATCATTTTGGGGACTTTATTGTAGACAATCTGCAATTTTTTTTATTGATTATTTTGTATTGTTGATGAATTGATTTGATTTCTGTTTTCGGCTGAAATAAGAATTCCTTCTTTTTTTATTAAACAATTTAATTTAATATTTATTAAACTACAAATTTATTGCATTTCAATGAACGTATTGGCAAAGTCATGCTCGCACGCAATCACTGTCGCTCGCAGCGGCTGTCGGCACTTATCGCAAATTTTTATAAGTGGCGCCGACTGGGTTCGAAATGCGCTACACGCCCATCATTTATTTTATATTTAAATACAATGACATTAATTTTGCGTGGCAATGTTTGTTTGCTAAATAATTGCAAAGCTGTTAAGAGGAGAATGACAACATTTTGTTTGTGTTTGACAATGTATGGAGACAGTGGCGTGTTAAGAAAAATTAAACATTCATGAAAATGCGAAAAACTCAAAAATGCATTCAATTGTGCTTGAGATCGAGTCTCGTTGTGAGCTGAGTGGTTTATAATTTTTACAAAAATATTTTTTATATATATTGCCACTTCACAACTTAGCATGACAGTCCTATAAAGAATGCAGGTCCAGCTTTTCGCAACCATTATGAAGTATAGAAATCTATAACTATTAAAAATCAACTTTCAATGCCTGATTTGTAGCCTTTCAACAATAATCTTACGGGTTTGTCCTCAAAAAGAGTCTAGTCAGCAGTGTTGCTTCTAAAATAAAGTTCATTTCCTCCTAAAAACTAAAATTTCCCCCTGTCTGTAAAATATTTCCCTCTAATTTTCCCCCAATCCAAACAAATAAGCCCCAAATCTAGGGAAAAAATCCCTAATCTGGTAACTCTAGTCCATAAAAAATAAAATAAAGTTAATTTCCTTCTAAAAACTAAAATTTCCGCCTGTCTATAAAATATTTCCCTCTAATTTTCCTCCAATCCAAACAAATAAGCCCCAAATCTAGGGAAAAAATCCCTAATCTGGTAACTCTAGTCCATAAAAAATAAAATAAAGTTAATTTCCTTCTAAAAACTAAAATTTCCGCCTGTCTATAAAATATTTCCCTCTAATTTTCCTCCAATCCAAACAAATAAACCCCAAATCTAGGGAAAAAATCCTAATCTGGCAACTCTATTCCATAAAAAATAAAATAAAGTTCATTTCCTCCTTACAACTAAAATTTCCGCCTGTCTGTAAAATATTTCCCTCTAATTTTCCCCCCAATTCAAACAAATAAGCCCCAAATCTAGGGAAAAAATCCCTAATCTGGCAGCTCTAGTTCATAAAAAATGATTTAAGTAGGGTTATCGAAGGGATATGGGGACGTGGTTCAATGTAATACTCTTCATTTTAGAAATGCGTTGCCCTTCCTTATCTGTTGGTATATTTTGGGTCTTTGCGAAGAAATTTTATAGCTCCGTAATTCATCGATCAGAGTCCATCGAAGACCCTAAGAGTTCAAAACCAGTTCTGAATTGATTCACTGTTCCCTCATGTCTATAGCTTTTGGCCATTTGCATAACATTACTGAACCTCAAAGACTGTAATATATAATCTAAGACACAAACCCTTGTACCATGGCAACAACCACAAATGAAAATACTGCATAAACCAAATTATTGCAAGAAAATGTCATTATTTCCTCATGCAACACCGCCACTGCACATCAAACTGAAGTGCCACATGGCTTTGTTGTCAACTTCATCAAGTTGACAACACTCGAACACGCACTTGTCGTCACATATTTCTGTCTGTGAACTTAACAAATTACTTTTAAATGCTTTTCAGTTTTAATTAAAATACCACAAATGAATTTATGATGTGCTCAAGGATTCAACATTTTGTTGTTGACAATGAAAATTCTGTGGTTGCCATAGGAAAGAATAGTCATTGAGGAAATTTTGTGTTTTACTGCAATTTAATGTTGTCTAGAAAATTATAAATCAACAACAATTTTTTACGAAAAATCAAACATCTATCTAAAAGCAATATGCATTTCATTTAACCCTTTCGACCCCAATGTTGCCTGAGAGCAACTTCACCTATTTGTCATCTTATAGCAAAAGCTACGATTGATTTATGGGTTTAATTGAAGTAGGCAACAACAAATTAATATTTGTAGAAGTGAATTCAAAGCAAACTACAAAAGTTTTACTGTTATCTCCCAAAATAATTTCCAATAATTTTCAGCGATATCAGGGAAAGTTTGTGTTCTAATTGAAGTCTACGAACTGGGCGCGTTTGACCAAAACCCTGAATCTTTAATAATTGGTTAAATAAAATCAAAAAGTGATAATTCTGTATTCTTCTATAAATATTAAATAATTTTTCTGTAATTAAAAAATATTGATACACAATTTATTTAACCCGTTTTGAGCTAAAATTGTTCAAAAGTAAACTAGCTCTAGAACTATAACAAAGATTCGTGGCGAATTCAAATGTCGTGTGCACAATTCTTAAGCAATTTTTTCATGACTTAAATAGAAAAATGCAACATCGAGACACAGGGTAAAATTCGGGGTCGAAAGGGTTAAGCACCCAAATTACACAAACATGCTCACAAAATCATTCAGTACATTCCAAAATTCTGAAGGAAAAAATCAAATAAAAATTAGTCCATCAAATTAACGACAACGTCAAAGCATCCTCAACCGTTCATCAACAGCAAAGCAGCAGCAACATGCGAAACGTGAGTTGAAAACGGAAACTCCTTTTCGGAAACTCCTCCAGCTGCATAGCGCACAAATTGTTGTCACCGAATCCTTTTAGCATATTCAACCGAACATTGCCAATAAAAAGCAGCGAACAACGAGTATGTTGTCAACTCTTTCCGGCCACCCGGACACGGACAGACGCCTAACGACAGTCGCACATATGTTGCGGCCGTTGCCATCAGTCTATGTAACTGTCTGGTCGCTTCACACACATACACATTCATCTGTCTTTTCAACTCACTGCCTGTCAGTCGGCTGCCTGTGAGTTTTTTTGTGTCTGCGCGTCACTGACTCAACTCACTACTGTCTGCTATGTCCCTGTGCCGCAGTCGCAGTTCCTGTGACTTTCGCTGTTTTCGCGTATTGAATTTCAATTTCTGCGCGCCCGTTTAGCGTTTTGTCTAGCTGTCGTATATGTGCATGTGTGTGTGTGCCATTTTTATGTGTGTGTGCATGTGGCATGCAAATGTGTATAGCGCTGTGCTCCTGCCCGACAGTCAACCCATCACTGCTCTGTGCGAATGTGTCAATATGCAAATTGACTACTTACATACAACACTTACACCTCACCCTCCCCGTTCTCCACTTTTGCATTGGCAGTATTCAAATTTCAAATGCGTGTTGAATGCATTTCTCCAATTAAATTCGCCAACTTGCCTCGCGCTCCATGTGAGATTCCCCCGATAAGCGTGCAGCGATTTATGAATTTTGATGACTTTGGCGCAGTGTTATTTTTCAATTACAACATTGTGAGAAAAACGAATATTTATAGTTGTGCATAAATTTAGATTGAGTTTTGTTTATCGAGTCTAGCTTACAGTGTTTGTTGTTTTTGTTGGTAGCTAACCCAAAAACTTATGGAGTTTCATAGTTGTTATTAATAAAAGAAAAAACTACTGTTTACACCTTTCAAAGACGCTTAGAGTAAAATTGTTATGAAAAAGTTCCAAAATTGTTCTTCGGAATCGATTTAAAACTTTTGAGACTTTTTCAATTGTAAACAAATTCAAGCCCGCATGGCAAATAGCTGCCGGAAGTTAAATCTAGGACTCGTTAACGGACTGTTTTTAAAAATTTTGTATGTATTTTTAAGCCTTCTGTCAATTCGAAAAATTTCCTTCTATCACACCGTGCGACAACAAATTTTACACACGAAAAAATCGATATACTCGCGAAACTAGGCGCCAAATGTAGCAAAACTGCGTTTTTAGTTTTTCTCTTTGACGTCAGGTTTTTTTGTAAAGGACTTCGAAATTTCAAGGACATGTTTATTTCAAAAAATTATTTAAAAAATTGAGCGTATTGTAGAATAACAATATGGACATCAAATGAAAGAGAAAAATCCTGAGAATCGTAAAAAATTTAATATTTTCGTGCAAAAGGAAGAAGAAGTTTGGAAAATGTCCTTTTAAAACTTGATCCTTGAATATCCTTGCAAATTTAAATTTTTTTTTAACAAAATATATCTTAAGAACTTAAATGTAGCCTAGTACATCCTTTAAATTCGTCTTAATTTATTAATTTAAAATATAAATAACTCAATACTTCTCTATCATGAACCATCATCGATACGAAGGTATTCAGGTACTTTCGTATAGAACAAAGGGATAGTGTTCAAAAATCGGTTCTTAAAGCTATCCTTTAAAGTTTTGTTTCTTTTATGAGATATCTAATAGATAGTCAATTAATTTTTAGGAAGATATTAAAAATATCAGCACAGCGTTCTTTCGGCAAAAGTAGGATATTTTTTCCTCAAAATTGCAAAAAGTACCCAGGTACGTTCATATTGACAGAAGGGTTAGTAATTGTAATGACTTTTTATCAAAAAAGAATTGACAACTGGCGGCAATTAGATACATGTTTCTTCTCAGTGAAAAATCGGCCGTGATGAGCAATTAACCATTTTAAACTCATTCATCAACATATCTCAGAATGAACATGAATTAACACTAGAAAGACAATTGCAGTAATTTTGATGGTTTTTCATTTCTATTTTTATCAACTTTTGCTTTGATGCGCTCTTTCTAGTGTTAAAGGATAACCCAGCGCTGTTTTGATAAGGATTTTATTTTTTAGTCCCTTCCCTTTTCGAGTGGTGTGGTCCATATACGATGCGATACAATGCAATACGGACAGATCCCAGTTGCTTGGAAAATTGGGCTGTGGTATCTACTCAAAGGAATTAAATCTCAATTTGTAACTTCAGATCACTGTAGCATATGTCAGGTCAAGATCACAGCAATCTGCAGAGCTTAATCTGATACTATCGGACAGCCAATCCGCTCTTGGAACACTGGATGAAATTCTAATAACGTCAAAGAATGTTCTAAGCTGTAAGAAATCGCTTAAAAGAATTGTTCATCGGTGCTGGATTTCGGGCCATAGGGACAGTCAATCCATTCTTAGAATTTTGTCTTGTGTTTTAATAACATCAAAGACTATTATAATCTTTAGAAAAGCGTTTATCGAGACTGGCCGGCAAATTTGTATTAAGCTGTGCTGGATTTCGGGACATAGGGACATTCAGATACTATCGGACAGTCAATCCATTCTTAGAACTCTGGATTCTGTTCAAATGACATCAAAGACTGTTCCAAGCTATAGAAAATCGTTTAACGAGACTTTCGGGCAGATTTATATTTATCTATGCTAGATTTCGGGACATAGAGACATTCTGATACTATCGGATAGTCAAACCCTTCTAAGGTTTTGGTTCTAATAACATCAACGACTGTTCTAAGCATTAGAAAAGCGCTTAACGAGACTGTCTGGCAGATTTTTATGCTGGATTCCAGGACGGAGGAGCTCGCTCGACAAGGTACGACAAAGCAGTTAGGTCAAGGCATGAAGGTTGATAGTTTGCGGTGGCTGCCTCTGTATGAGACACACTTAGGCCTCTTAACGGGCCCGTTGTGAAAGGCATGAAAGCGCTTGGTATAATTTTTTAACCTGTATGCTTTGTACTCATAGAAGCTTCATACAACCAACTTGCCTTTTAGGCTGAAGGCCACAAAGGATTTGTTGCGTGCCAACCTTCAACTTCCATCGTTCTAAAGAACTTCTCTCACTAAAAAGGAAACCAGATATAAACCATGTGTGGTGTTCTGATGGTTGACTGTGTAAACGGCATCGATGCAAGAAGGTTGGGTTTGGTTTTTTAAGACTTCTGTCGTAGCTGTATGGATGAGAAAGAGAAAGGAATTGAGCTTCACTTTTTATAAACTTCTCTTGCGTTATCATGAAGAGTTTAATGTCTTACTTATCTGGGGAACTTCTTCTTCGGTAATCTAGGTGATCTAGTCTAGGGAAGAGAACTATTCACAGTCATCTAGTCCTCGTAAGGTCCTCAAACTGGTTCAGTGAGTGAACTTTAGTTCGATTGAGTTTGGTATCACAATGTTCCTTTATGGCCTAACTAGGCGCCGCCTTTGAGTAGCAATTTCCACCTATCAGAAAACAAATTTAACATATCGCTCGTTTTTTTAAATAGGGTCATAACTAAAAAAAAAGGGTGGAGAAAAAGTCTTTGGAAGTTTTAAAATAAGAGATATACGATGAAAAAGACACCGTTATGGTTCTTCAATACAAGATACAGCGAAAAAGGTAATTATTTCTGTATACTTAAAACAAAAATTTTTTGGAAGCTATGACATTATTCAGGGAAACGTGCGATATGAACAAATGTCAATGGTTAATAAGTTCGGATACTAAATAAAATTACATGGACCCAATTCTCAGTTTGCATTAGACTAAAAAATACATAGTGCAAGTCTACGATTGATACATTGGAGCACTAGTCAAAAGGTCACTGGTTTGAGTCTCGGTTCTCATGAGACTAAACAAATATATCTTTCTGCGTGAACAGTTAAGACATTCGACCACTAGTTTAAATGCTATAGGTTCAAATCTCAGTAAGCATGTGACTAAAGATTATTTTGTTCTGATTTCATTAAATATTTAAAGCAAGAAAGTGTCAACATTTAACATTTTTCTTTATACTCTAAACTTATTTTAGCTTTAAATGTGTTGGGCTATGTTGCCAGCTCGACATAAAGCAGACAAAAATGACAAAACTCCCAACTGTGGGCGAGTTGTTAGATGGGGGAAATGGTAATGAAATATAAGTGCGGATATATGTATGAGTAGTTGTTGGCAAGTGGTGGTGCAACAAGCTCTGTAAGCCATGCAAACAATTGCAGACGAAATTTTGCCGCATAGCAGCGAATGATATGGAGACACGACTTGGAGCAGTGAAATAAAGTAGGGAGCGGAAGAGTTGAGTAGGGGCTGTGAGGAGCCAACGGGAAGTTACAGCATAATAATGCATACTTTAAAATGTTAAGCAAACAATTCTGAACTCGCTCAAAAGCGTGGAGAACAATAGCCAAAGTTGAAGTTGGAGGCTTTTCAGTGGCAGGATGCGAGCGAGCGCCGTAAGGAGTAAGGAGCGAAGTCGGCATTGGCTGCGGGCTGTAAGGACACGAACGCCAGAATACAATTGGCGAGCAGGCGTTACTCGACAGCAGTTGGCTGTCTGTTTTTTCTTTTGGCCATACAAATTTTATGTAGTTTTATTGTTTGTATGATTTTTTTGTTGTGGAAATTTTTTCAAAGACATGGCGCGCCGTCGGGAAGTAGTTGCTTTAGGATTCGTTTTTGGCCTATTCTGAGTTAAGAGAATTAAAACATAACTAAAAAAATACAATGAACAAGTGAAACTAACAGAACTGTGGAGCTGTTGCCAAGCACGTTGCCAGCTTTTTATGAAAAAAATGATTAGCAAAATAATGCTAAAAATAAAGTAAAATGTCGGCCTGCGCAAAGTTTTGCTTGTCTGCCATTGCAACTTGTGCCGCAATTGATGCGACAATTTGCAAACTCTGGCGCCCGTTCCAACTCCAAGTTGCCGGGCTCCAACTCACTTTCGTCTGCTTTCGCTGCAGTTGCAATTCTTTAATTATGCCTGCATACTTCATAAACGACGAGGATCCTGCGCCTACGGCCCACTCAACTCGGCGCCTACACTCCCAACCCAAACCTCCAACTCATACCGCCCCTCACTTCCATCTCGCCCTACCCTTCCAACGGCTCGCGCTGTGTTGCCACTTGTCGCTTAGTGCGCCTGCACCGAGCAGCGCAACGACTGAGGGCGAGAAAACGTGGTAATTGTGTTGCTGTAATGGCGTTTGGGGCGCGGGAGCTGCAGTTCAGCCTGAAAGCGAGCTAACAAGCGCCCACAGTGCAGTCGGTCGGTGTTGATGTTGGTGTGTGTGTGTGTGTGTGTGTGGCCAGGTGGCCGGGTAGGCGCTGTGACGGCGAACGGGGGGTGTGTGAGCGAATGTCTGGCAGACTGCAAAAATGAATTGAAAACGGAAACGAAGTAAAATAAAAATGTACACAAAACCGAACAGCAGCAACAGAAACAGAAATTGCGCTGCCTGTGATTGTCACAGTGTGTGTGTATGTGAGTGTCGGTGTGCGCGTGTAATAGGCCCACGTGTGGCTTGTTTGACGTTGTACGAGCGCATTGCACATGCACACACACACACTAATAGACAGCGTTGTCTTTGTATTTGTGTAAATTAACAAGTGACAAGCCGACTGTGCACAATGGGCGCATTGGTGGAATGGGCGCAAATAGGTTAACGCACTTGCCTGACGTTCGACTACGGCGAAAGAAGCGAAAATGCTATGAAAAGCTGACGGAAAATTCTTTGCAGAAAATGAAAACCTCTGTGAAACTGGTGGAAAATATATATAAATATGACTTTAATTGCAATTTTTAAAGCAATTAGCCATAGAGCGCGTCGCACTGAAAAGGAGAAGCAGAAATTGTTGGAAAATGTTGTGGCGCTATTCTTCTAGGAATGTGAATGAAAGAAGAGTGGAACGATTTTAAGAAATATTGTTGCAGCAAAAGTGAATAAAAAGCTTTAATATAGCAAACAGTGTTATAAATAAATTTGTTTTTGAGACTTGTTATTTTCAATATTAAGTATGAACAGTAAGTAAGGTTAGGTTTGAATGGCTGGATGGGCCCTGCTTTCTGCAATTTCTTCTAAATTTCTTCCAAAATTCGGTTTTTGCAATCACAAAGGCACACGCAAAGAGTGTTTTGGGTTTTAGGTAGAGGGATCGTACAAGAGATAAAAGGATTCATTCTGAACAAAAAACTATTGGGAATGTGAAACTAAAGGACTCAGTAGATAGAAGTGAAGGAAAAATAGAGGAAATCTTTGCGGAAGAGAAATGTGAGGTAGAAAATTGAGAAATTTAGTTGAAACATCTGGGATAAATAAAACGATTCATGGCAATGGTAGGAGATTTAAATCAAAGATGATTGAGAATATGAAAATTATCGACTTTCTGGACACTAGTGAAGGAAAGTAAGAAGAAATCAAAGCAGTCGGGAAATCTGAGGCATAAAATTAAGAAACTGGTGTTCAAACCCCCCAAATATCGGTTTATGTGGAGGGTGGCAAATATGGTTTCAAATGGCTTTAGACTCAAACGTTGTGTACAAAAGTCCCTCAAAAATTACATCCTGAATTGTAGTCTGTAGCGCTGCCTGGCTTTCAGAGAAGATAATGACTTGCTTCCTTCTGTCAGACATTGGATTAAGGTTCAGAATTTCCACTCAGATGGTAATCATTCCCACTTGACACATACGACAATGATCCGGGAGTTGGAAAACGATTTTAGTTCTAGGTTTGGAGAAAAGATGCCACCTTCCAATCTTTTGTCGAATTTCGGAGAAGACAAAAGATATTTAAAAAATATCACTTAAAACGAGATTAACTTTATAGTAAGCATACTGAAAGTATGTGGATATTTACTACAAAAAAAAATACATTTTAGAAACTTAAATTTTGACTAAAAAATAAAAATACTCAAAAAAACTTTTTAATACGATTTTTTCAATTTGTAAAATCAAAAGAAAAACGATAAAAATAAATAACAAATGTTACCCTCAAGTGATTAAAAATGAATGAATGAATGAATAACACTGTGCGACAAAAATTAAAAAAAAAAATCACACCGGAAAAAATCCACATGGGCGTGAAACTACGACTTTTGTTCTTTAAAAAGAACCTCAAAATTTTCGTTAAAATACGGCGATATGTATATCAAATGAAAGAAGAAAGTCTCAAGAATTTAAGTAAAATTGATTTTTTATCTATTTGTAAAAAAAGGATATAAAAAAGGTCCTTTGAAAATTGTAATCCTTTATATCCTTGAAAATGTATGCAGATTTTTTTTTTTTAAAGTAAGTATGTTAAAATCTAAAATCTCCTTGATCACGTGTTGAAATTTCATTATTCTCGCTTCATTGATTTCATAGTTACTTAAATGGGTAAAAATTGGGTAAATAAATAAATAAGAATATTTTTCTTCATTAGAATTGTAGCTTCCGCTTTTTTTTTAATAACTTATGAACCAATAGTCAGAGTTATTTAATATTTTTTATTTTCTATATTTGTTTTTTTCATAATTGAAAAAATTTCGGCCACTTGAAATAGCATTTTAAAAATAGAAATTAAATTGCCTTGATGCAGCAAAAAATACAGAAGTAGCACATCGAAAACACATAAAAAAAAAATTCAATAAAATACTCAAAGCACCCCGAACACTGTCAACGCGAATTGCCGCTGAACCTGGGTCAATAAATTTTCACCCGAAACTGTCGCCACGGCCAATTGTCTGTCAATGGTTTGCGCCACGCCGAGTGACAACGCGTGCAACGCACACACACACACAAAAGTGCCACAAAAACTGTGTAACAAAAAAGTCTCCAGTACCCTCATGGAGGGTGCACAGGCGACAGAGAGACAAATTAAAGTGCCATGAAAAATACAAATTATATGAAAAGAAAATATTCACCTAAAAGCAACAACACAGGCCACACACACTTGAGAGCATCGCAAACGTGGCGTGGCAGCGCGTCTTTGGGGTGTGGAAAGCCACGAAGGCCTGTAAGAAAAAATTAATTTGCATTATTTATTGCCAAGCAAATCACAGTGGCAACACTGGCTGTAAAAATGAAAAAAAAACACACACACACATAGACAAAACACTGACAAAGGTGAAAAGCAGAAAAGTGTGGAGTTGCTAGAATACAAAAAGAAATAATTTCATGACGCTGAGGTGTCGCAGGGAAAAAAACACAGCAGAACACAGTGCTTAGGGTTATTGGTGAAGCAGTGCGAACAAGCAACCACAAATTAACCGCCATACAATGCACAAATCACCGAAAAGAAAACAAACCAAACCAAACAATGTCGCATGCAGACAATGAAATTATGTGCACAGGTCTCGAGCGAAATACGCTTCTGCACTCCCAGACGGAACTAAGCGACGAAATATGAGATAATTAGTGGTCTAAAAGAATTGCAACAACAAAAAAACAATAACAACCACAAAAGCGGAAATGTGAGCTCAATTGCAAAAAATGCGTCGGTCAGACTGTTCGAAGTGTCAGTTGGGCAGCAGTGCAGTTGGGTCAAGGAAAGCGTTGCGCTGAGGAGAGCAGAGCACTTGAAATGGCGCTGAAAATTTCACTTGAACATTGCGTGTGGTCCAGAAGGTTTCTGGAATTTGTCTACGTATTTTCAGTAGAAGACAAAACGGAACAAATTGAAATGGGAGCAGAAGAACATTGAATAACTAACAGGTTTGGAGTTAGTTTCTTATTAGTTTCTTCTGGGATCAGACACCATGCATTACGCGCTCTGATCTTACGACAGTAAACTTGTCGATGATCAAAATGTAAAAAAAAAACTAAAGGACTCAGTAGATAGAAGTGAAGGAAAGTTAGAAGAAATCGTTGCAGAAGAGAAATGTGAGGTAGAAAATTGAGAAATTTAGTTGTAACACCTGAGATAAGATCAATTTAGATCAAATCATGGCAATGGTAGAAGATTTAAGCAGAGTATGATTGGACTGAATAAGATAATGAAGCACTTAGTAAGCAGAAGTAATGGAAAGTTAGAAGAAACCAAAGTAGAAGAGGAATCTGAGGTTTTAAATTCATAAAATTTGTTATAAGAAATGAGATTATGAAACCGAATCATGGCACGGACCGGAGTTTTAAACAAAAGATGATTGGGAATATGAGAATGATAGACTCAGAAGACAGTAGTGAAAGAATGTAAGAAGAAGAAATCTAAGCAGAAGAGGAATAAGAGGTAGAAAATAAAGAAAATCGAAGCAGAATTGGCGTGTGAGGTAGAAAATTAAGAAATATAATTGTAACTCTTGAGACAATTAGAACAAATCGTGGCAATGCTAGGAGATTTAAACAGAAGATGATTGCGAATATGAAAATGAAGGAAATGGAAAACAAACATGACGGGAAGTGAGAAGAAATAAAGGGTTTTTCAATAAGAGCGCTACAAAAGTTTTTTTAAATAAAACAAAAACGGTTTTGGATATCAATGAAATTCTTTATTCCTGTGAAAGTACATTCGATGCCATTATGTATGGAACTCGATTTCTCTTGCATGGCCACCACGGGCACGCTTGCAGAAGTCCAGACGCTGAACCCAATTTTCGACGGTTTTTAAGCATAAATCGGCCGATACTGCCGCAATTTCACGTTCGATATTCGTACGAAGTTCATCAATCGTCGCTGGCTTGTTGGCATAGACCTTAGACTTGACGTAGCCCCACAGGAAATAGTCCAACGGCGTCAAATCGCACGACCGAGGCGGCCAATTGACTGGACCATGTCGTGAGATAACACGTTCACCAAACTTGGTTTTCAATAAATCGATTGTGCGATGCGCTGTGTGGCTTGTGGCGCCGTCCTGTTGAAACCACATATTGTCCAAGTCCATATCATCCAATTCGGGCCAAAAATATTCGGTTATCATTGAACGGTAGCGATTCCCAGTCACAGTAACGTGCCGGTCTTGATCATCACGAAAGAAGTACGGCCCAATGACGCCCCGGCCCATAAACCGCACCAAACCGTAATTTTTTCGGGATGCAATGGTGACTCATGGAGTACGTGTGGATTGCTGCCTGACCAATAACGCATATTCTGTTTGTTGACAAATCCATTGAGCCAAAAATGGGCCTCATCGCTAAAGATGATTTTACGGTGAAAATCTGGATCATTTTCAAATTGTTGTTGAGCCCAATTTACGAATGTGCGTCGCTTCAAATGGTCCAACGGCTTCAGTTCTTGCGTCAATTTGATCTTGTAAGGATGTAGGCCAAGATCTTTTCGCAAAATTCGCCACAACGACGTCACAGAAATGCCCAATGCTTGAGAACGACGTGTGAGAGACACATTTGGGCTTTCTTGAACTGAAGCCTCAGCGGCAGCAATATTCTCGACACTACGGGCACTTCTTTGTCTCACTGGCACGGGAACATTTTGTACTGTGCCTGTGGATTGAAATTTTTCCACTAGACGCTCAATTGTTGATCTGGCAGGACAATTATGACGACCATATATTGGACGTAGCGCTCTTAAAGTTGAGGCCACTGACTCCGAATTTCGGTAGTAAATTTTAATAATTTCGACTCGTTGTTGGACCGTATATCTTTCCATGATGAAATGGCAAACCTTACTGAAGAGAAATGTCAAAAGAGCGGAAAAAAATATGGCGTCGTTTGCTGTCCCTATCGGTCTACTTTTGTAGCGCTCCTTTTGAAAAACCCGTTAGAAAAGGTTAAAGTTAAGTGAATTGAAGTGAAGTGAAGGAGTGAAGTGAAATTCTGAATTTGGATTATAATATCAGGTGTACAACTTTGCTTCCGCCGTTTTTTTTCCAAAATTAAAAGCTTTATTGCGAAAAAGTGCTTACAGATGTATTATTCAAAGTATTGTCCGTCGCTAGAGACAACTTTCTCCCATCTTTCCGGCAATTTTCGGATCCCGGCTCGAAAAAAGGAGTCCTCTTTTGACGCTATCCATGAAGCAATCCATTTTTCCAATTCTTTGAAGGATTGAAAATGTTGATCTGCCAGGCCGTGTGCCATCGAACGGAATAGGTGGAAGTCAGAAGGGGCGACATCTGGGGAATACGGCGGGTGGGGCAAGACTTCCCATTTCAGCGTTTCCAGGTACTTTTTGACCACTTTTGCGACGTGAGGCCGAGCATTGTCGTGTTGGAGGATGACTTTGTCATGTCGCTCTTGATATTGTGGCCATTTTTAAAACGTTGAAACCACTCCCGACACGTTCTTTCACTCAGAGCAGCATCACCGTAAGTTTCTGAGAGCATTCGATGCGCTTCAGCTGCATTTTTTTTCGAATTGTAACAGGAAAGTAAAACTTCCCGCAAATGGCGAGAATTGGGCACATAAACGGACATTTTCGAGCGTGAATAATACGAAAACAAGAACAACTGTCACTGAAACGGCGATGACAATTCGTTAGGCACTGTCCACACTCACTTTAAAGGCATTACCATCTATGTATTTCAACCAGCCTCAGCCGGTACAGCCACCTATCGGAAAACGGCGGAAGCAAAGTTGTACACCTGATATTAAACAAAAAATTATAAGATTTTAAAGAAGTAGGTACATAGGAAACAAAAGGAAGGAATGAGTTCGAATCATGGCAATTTTAGGAAATCAAACAAAAGATGATTGGAAATATGATAATGAAGGACATATAAAACAAACATAATGGGAAGTGAAAAGAAATAGAAAAGAAGTAATGAAGTAGCTAGTACGATTTTAAAGAAGTAGCTATATAGGAAACAACAGCAAAAAATGAGACCGAATAATGAAAATTTTAAGTTTAAGGGTTTAACCCTTCGTTCCATGATTTAATTTCCGTGAAGGAAAAACATTTTTGTTATATAATTCTTGTTGCTTCTGAAGTTCTGATGGTAAAAAGAAGTTTTGTTGAATTCCTCTATCTATGAAAGAAGTTTTACGAACATGTTCCGTATCCTTGTGAGACCGCTAGCGCCGAAATGAAAGTTGGTTTTATCTATGTTTTAGTGTTGGCTACTACGGGGAGTCGAACAGAGGTCAGGCATCACTGTATACTCGTAATTCAACGCCTAAACAGCTGAGCGACGGCCACCGCCATATCACCATCGCCATAAATAACCAACATTCTTTCACCAAATCGAAACACTTATTGTTTTTTCGATTCTTTTGAACATACTTCCAATGTTAATCGCAAAATTCTGTTAGTAATCAAATGTTTTACCATAAAAGACACAATTGAAGAATGAATGACTGTAAAATAGTGAACAGAATAGTTTCCAAATCTATTAAAAGTTAACATTGCATATATGCAATGCCATGCAGCGAAGGGTTAACTAAAAGATGATTGAGAATATGAAAATTAAGGACATATTTAGTAAACAAACATGACGGGAAGTGAGAAGAAATAGAAGAGGAGTAGAAAGAAGAAGTGAAATTTTGAATTTCGATTAAAGGATTTGAAGAAGTAGATACAGTAAAAGATAGGAACAAGTTTTCAGAAATATAAAGAAAAAAATTAAACAAAAATAGTCAAAAATGAACGAAAATCTAAACTAAAACTAAACCAAGGCTGAACTTGAAAGAAAAAAGAACAGTTTGAAACACAGTAGAGGCATTAAAAGATAAGAAACAATAGGTGTAGATAAGAAACAATGGGTTTGGGAACATAATGTTAAAAAAAATGATATAAAAATAATGAAGTTTCGTTAAAAAAAAATAATATAAAAATAATGAAGTTTTAAGAGCGAAACAAGGGCAGAACTTGCAAGTAAAATTAAGAGTTGAAAACTCAACTGAAGCATTAAAAATTAAAAAAAAAAGATTGAAAGAATCTAAAGTGCAAATGGAAAAATTAAAAATTTTTTAGGAACATAATGTAAAAAGTGAAAAAGAAGTTATATAAAAATAATGAAGTTTTAAGAGCAAAACAAAGGCAGAACTTGGAAGAAAAATTAGGAGTTGAAAACACAGCATTAAAAATTGAGGAAAAATTTTAAAGGAATCTAAAGTAAAAATGAAAATAAAAATTGTTTGGGAATATAATGTCAAAAGTTTTATAAAATAATATAAAGATTAATGCAATTTTAAAGTCGAAGCAAAGGCAGAACTTGCAAAGAAAATTATGTATTAAAAAGGGAACCTAAACTCTAAAAAATACGGAACAATAAGAATCAACTTTGAAGGAATATAAACTAAAAATGGAAAAATTATCATAAAACACAAAATACTAAGTTTTAAGGGTGAAATAAGAAATAAGAAGTTGAACTTGAAAGGAAAATGAGAAGTTGAAAACATAACTGAAACTCCAAAAAATAAGTAACATCGACGAAATATTTTGAAGATTTGAATTTTTGAATGTAAAGTAAAAAATGGAAAAATTTAATGACTGAAAACTGAATTTTTTAGAGCGAAATAAAAGGGGAACTGGCAATGAAAATGAAAAGTCAAAAACATAACTGAAGCTTCACAAAAATAAGCCAGAAAGACGAAAAATTTTTAAAGAATATAAACTAAAAATGGAAAAATCAAACGACAGAATACTCAAGTTTAAAGAAGAACTTGCAAAGAAAGAGAACAGTTTGAAATACAACTGTGATAAAAATGGGAATCGATATTAAATTTTTTAAGAAAAACTGAAGGTTTCTTGAAGAAAATTTACCTCAAATGTTAAGTAATCATTGCTAACGATTTAACTAATAGAACCAGCCAACAACATTTGTGCTGAGGTTTTTCATAACACTGCATTGCTTAAGTTTTCATGTACTTATTTCAACACATTTTGTGTGGGTGAGCATCAAACATGTTTGATGTTGCAACGCAACACAAGCAGTTGGAATCGATCCAACCAAATGTTGGTGCGCATGCGTGGCTGGTGTTTGTGGTTCGTTGTGTTTGAGTATTGCAGACATACCGTCATCTCAGAGTACGAATGTCGTATGTTCCATTAAACCTAGTAAAACATACGACATTTGTTTTCTGAGGCAACGATACACCAAACAAATAGAACGTGCTTGGCTTGCCTGATCGTTTTGAGCAGCCCAAAAGGGGGTTGAAACTGTTGGTGTTATTTTTAATGTTGAGCATTTTCTGTTTAGTAACGAAGTTCATTTCGAAACGACAGGAAGTGTGTGTAGCGTGTTGGTGTGGCAAATTTTCGTGTAAACGTTGATTTTTCGTGGTGCGTTGGTATAAGAAAACGCGACCGTATAGTGAACGTTGTGGGGATGAAAATGAAATCCATAAATTGAAAATGTTTGTGAACAGGAAACGAGTGAAAATGTTGAAGGAAAATATGAATCTATTGAATTGAAGAGAAATGTTCAAACTGAGTGAAATGTTTCAGCAATATTTGAATTTTTGAAAATTCGAATTTGTGTGCTGTGCTGATTTGTGTGTTTGTATGGGAAAAAGTGCAATCAGTTGTCTACCTGTGGACAAATCCTTACTTACAGCAAACGTTAATGACCTAAACAAACAAAAGAGAGATTAAAAAGTGAGCAGACTTCAAAAGGATATACGAATTCTTATTTTCCGTTGAGGGAAAGGAAATTATAGTGTACCTGATTTGTTGCTTTTCTACGTGACTTGTGCACCTTTGGTAGTGAAGCTATTAAAGTGGCCCCTGGACTACCTGCTGCCAGTCGGTACGCACTCGAAACGCATTAGAAAAAAACGTTTGGCTATTTGGCTGAGCAAAGCAGAGATTTGGATAAATAAGTAGACATAAATAAGTAGGAAAAGCATGAAGTATATAAGCAGCGGCCATAAGGAATCGTACACGCTGGTGGCACGCAAGAGATACATGAAGAAGATGCTGTACGTATGACAAGAAATTTTTAGAATTTTTTTAAATTTAAATTATATTCACTTTTCCTTTTTTTAATTTTTTTAGAATTTTTCTAAATTTTTTTTATATATTTTTTCATGAACTTCTTATACAGATTAATTTTTAATTTTATTTCTCAGAATGCAAATTTTCACACTCAACTGACAGCTGTCAATTTTGCATGACATCCACTCAAAACCACAGCCACTTGAACTATGCGAATTTTATGCAAATTTTATGCAAATTTTATGTTCACCAAAAATGTTTGTGCGCTGAAAAGCAAATAAAAATTAATGGCAGCAAAAAATGAACGACTCACATAAAATTTAATTAGGCTCTTAAAATGGTAAAAGTGACAGCCCACATTGCGCCTAGCAGACGACAATGTAAACACAATGAAAAAAAAATGAAACCACTGTGCATTGCCACAAATTATGCAAAAGTGCACTGGTTGGTGTTGTTGGTTGTATGTATGTGTGCAAGTGTGAGTGTGTAATGGATATTAACACCGCAAAGCGTTGAATTAATAATAACATTTGGCATGCCACTTGAAAACGCCCAAAAATATGCATTGCCATATGCAAAAAAAAAATGAACATTAAATATGCAAATTTTAATTACTCGCGCTAACTGCTTTTGGTGCGCACAAATTGCCATCAGGCGTGCAGAGTTCTTTGCAAATGTGCAAATGCGCAACTGGCGCAAACAGTGGCAATCGAATGCGAGGAGGTCAGGGTCAGAGCCAGCGGAAGTGGCGTTGGCAGTGTCAGTGAAACTGAATGAGGGTGACAAATGAAATGCGATTTGCAGCGCGCAGTGGCTGAAAGAAAGAAAAAAAAATCAAAAAACAACAACAACAATCATACTGAGCACAATGTGCAGAAGCAAAGTGAGAAAATTGCTGGTGAAGGAGTGAAGTTGAAATCACTTTGAAATGCTGAGAGTATAAAAATTAAATCATAACAATGAAGAAAAAAATGCAAATATTAAGAATATTAAGAGAGTCAAAAGGAGCTGAACCAGTTTTGGTTTCAATGAATTTTCATTGCATTGCAGAACTTTATAGCTCTTGAAGAATCCCACCTCAGATGTAATGTTGTTGACGATTCGAAATTTCGGCTCATTACTGAGCATTTTCAACACTCACATGTATCCCGTCTTAGCCAAAGAATCTTCTCCATTACAACCTCAACTTTTTTATATCAAAACTCAATCTTCTTTGCTTTCACTAGCATTGCTACAATATTTCACATGCAGCCAACAACTAATTGAGAATTTGATTAATGATGCGCGCCAGTGTCGCACAGACATTGAATTCAGCCTACAACGCCCGCTTGATGAGTTTGTAAAACTTTCTTAGGGCGCTGCAATATTTATTTTTCATAACTTGTCTACTTACAAAATAACAAACAGCTGTTTTGCTTCGCATTGTAAACAAGCAACTTTTCATGCTGCCACACACTACCTGAAAGACACCCTTGACAGCGCCGCCTTTGCCATACATCACATCACCCTTGAGAGAGATTTCAATGTAGCGCTCACCTCGTCGACCGCGCCCAACTGCAGCCGCAGTATCATTTTACACTTTTCAATGATTTTTCAATTTTCTTTTTTTTGCACTCGCTGTAGCTAATTTTTTGACAATTTTCCTCTAACCCTTTCAAAGTAGTCGGCTCACATAACTGCTCGCAAAATTCGTTCAGTTTGAAAGTCAGACGTCATATCGGTTTGGTAAATATTGGGTTTTTTTGCCAATGGTTTTGTCAGCTGTTGTTTGCAAAGATGTTGTTGTGTATTCATGGCGTGTCAAATAATGTTTTCTGAGCGCATTAGTTTCGCATTAGCTTGTTATTGTTGTTGTTGATACTATGAAAGAATGAGATAACATTCACAGTTAAGGTTAAAGTTAAATCTTTAGATCAGTGATAACCAGTGAGTAGCAGCAAGGACTCGGAGATACAGAAAACAGAGGGACTCGATAGATGGAAATATCTATCTATATATTCTTGATAGAGATAAAGAGGACAAAGTGTGAAGCACATCCAGCGGCTGGATAGGAGTAGTGGGATGAGGATTGGAGAGACAGAAAGCATACAGACTCCACAGAAGGAACTGTCGAGTCTCGATAAACGTAATGAAGATAAAAAGAAGAGCGTATCTAAGGGCTGGATATGCGGAATGAGATAAGGATTGGAAAGACAGAAAGCAGACAGATTTGATAGATGAGACTGTCTTTTCTTGAAAGACGTAATGAGGAGAAAAGGAAATGAAGCGTATCTAGGGGCTGGATAGGAAGAATGAGATAAGGATTGGAAAGAGAGAAAGTACATTGACTGGATAGAAGGAACTGTCTATTCATGAAAGACGTAATGAGGACGAAAAGTAGAGCGTACCCAAGACAGAAAGCAGACAGGTTCGATAGATGAAACTGTCTATTCTTGATAGACGTAATGATGACAGAAAGTAAAGCGTATCTGGGGGCTAGATAAAAGAAACGAGATAAGGTTTGAAGAGACAAAAAGCAGACAAATTCGATAGATGAAACTGTCTGTTCTTAATAGACGTATTGAGGAGAAAAAGTGGAGCGTATCTAAGGGCTGGATATGAGGAATGACAAGGATTTCAAAGACAGAAAACAGACAAATTCGATAGATGAAACTTTTTTTGATAGACTTAATGAGGACAGAAAGAAAAGCGTATCTAGGGGCTGAATAGAAGGAAACAAGATAAAGGTTTGGAGAGACTAAAAGCAGACAAATTCGATAGATCGAACTATCTGTTCTTGATAGACCTAATGAGGAGAAAAAGGTGGAGCGTATCTAAAGGCTGGATTTGAGGAATGACAGACAGATTCGGTAAATGGTACTGTCTATTCTTGATAGACGTAATGAGGACAAAAAGTAGAGCGAACCTAGAGGTTACATAAGAGGTGCTGAATGAGGATTGGAAAGACAGAAAACATGCAGACTCCACAGGAGGAACTGTCGATTCTCGATAGACGTAATAATAATAAAAAGCAGAGCGAATCTAAGGGCTGAATAGGAGGAAAGAGATATAAGGTTTGGAGAGACAGAAAGCCGACAAATTCGATAGATGGAACCTCTGTTCTTGATTGACGTAATGAGGAGACAAAAGGAGCATATCTATGCGATAGAGAAGAGGAGTGGGATGAGGATTGGAGAGACAGAAAGCAGACAGACATGATGGATGGAACTGTTGATTCTTAAAAAATAAATGAGGACAAAAAGTAGAGATACTGGACAGGAGGCATGAAATAAGGATTTGAAAGCAGACAAGCTCAATGATAGGAACTATCGATTCTTGATATACATAATGAGGATAAAAAGTGAAGTGTACCTAGAGTCTGGATGAGAGGAGTGACATAAAGATTGGAACGACAAAAGTCAGAGAGATTTGTTAGGTGGAACTATCAGTTCTTGATAGACGTACTGAGGACAGAAAGTAGAGCGCATCTAGGGGCTGAATAGGAAAAGTGAGGATAAGGATTGGAACTATCGATTCTTGATAGACGTAATGAGGAAAAATAAAATGTATCTTGACGCTGTATAGGCTTAGGTGTATAAGAAATGGAAAGATGAATAGTAGACAGAGTAGTGACTGTCAATTATGGGTAACTGTAATGATTGCTGGCTGGCTAATGATGGAAATTATAGGGAAAAAAGCTTCCTGTCCGAGAACGAATTCCCTTCTCAAACACATACACGGACAGCGCCCATTAATTTCTTCGACGTATTCATTGTGAAAGGGCAGATGGCCAGTTATGAATACCATTTGGCTATTGAAGCATTTGCATAAAAAAATCCATTAGAAACGACTAGATTCGTGGAAGAACATGACGTGTTTCTTACATGACGATAATATGCCATCGCATAGACCGAATGTTCTGATCGAGTTTGTGGCCTAAAACATGACAAATATCATCGATCAACTACCGTATTCATCCGATCTGGTCATGTGAAGCTACTTTACGTTCTTCAGACATTGCCGACAAATCCCGGATATCTGTTTTGACTCAATTTGTGAATGGATCTGAAGGTTATAGCGAAAAGAGGTTAATTGAGTGTTTCACTTGAAGATCATTTATTATATGAAACAAATGAACCAATGGACCAATGACTGTTAAACATGAAAAACGCTTTAGTTGGTGATTCGGGTGGTTGACTGAGAAAAATTCTCTTGAGTCAGAACTTAGGTTAGGTTAGGTTGCGGTGGCTGCATCTGTATGCTATGGGCCCGTTGTGATACCACAAATTCCACCCGTTTGAAATGCGTATGAAACACTGTTTTTTCAAACATGTGATACACCACACATTTCAAATGGGGGATGGGGAAAGGGAGGGGAGGGAGTCAGAGTCAGAACTTAATCGAAGAAAATTATTTTGCGAAGGAAATTCCTATCGTGAATGGTCATCATTGCTTTATACACTTACATAGATAGAATTTAATGTAACCTCTACAACAACAATTTATACACTTAGATAGAATTTATTCTAACCTCTAGAACAACAATTTATTAAATAGTTAAAAATATAAAACATTTATTAAAAAAAATATTGTTTATCTAAAAACGCTTAACTTCCCATTACTTCAACCTGGAAAGGCGACCAACTGCTTGTTGCCAACTTCCCACAAGTCAGTCGTCGCCACAGAGTCGCAATTGTGATTGTCATCGCCGGGCGACATGATCGCCGCTCACTGCTCGCAGCCAGACCGATCGCAATCGCGATCCACTCCATATTGGTGCGCACAGTCAGCGTACGAAAATGGCCAACTGCGCTAATGAAATACAAAAAAAAAAATAATTAACAATAAAAGTAAGAAACATTTGCAGTAAATCTAAAAGCTATAAATTCAGCGCTGATCGCCTGCAGATTTTCCTACACGCCTCATAATTGATCATGCAAGTCAAGTCAAGTCGAGTCGAATCGAGTCGGGCAGAATCAAGTCGAGCGCGCAGAACGATGGCAGAATGGCTCAGAATTCATGCGAGTTGTCATCGTAAAATGTAACGAAATGAAATGTGCGGCGAAAGCCATAAAAGTAAAATGCGCACGTAAATCGAATGGAGGCGATCGCTGGTCGAAACGAACCATGCGATGTTGCTACTTTTTCGCGCTGACAATCGGCAACGCGCGATCAATGGCTCAACATTGTTGTCAGCGCGCCCGCAAGCAATTTGCTAACAGCGATCGGCGTGCAGCTGTGACAGATCGAACACGGCGATCGAGCTGTCGGCGGTCGTTTGCTGCACGTTTATTTCATTATTGTTGGTTGCAATAGTTTGTTGTAGGTGAGACAGGCTTTGATTTGGTTTGATTTCATTTGTGACAGCGCCAACTGTCAAATTGTATTTGTCATCAATCAGCAGTTGATTGAATGAGCCGCTGTTGCTGCCTGAGCGGTAATGACGATTGACATTTCTTACTGGCTGACAAGTGCTGACAAATGACATTGCCAACTCAGCGGCGGAAGCGGTGGCCAGCAGTTTGCTTCTTTTAGCGTTCAGTGTCTACTTCTTGCACTGATTATGCCATGCGGTGTTGTTGTTGTTGTTGCCGCAAATCGCAATCGACAACATGCAACGCGCGCCCACTACGGCTCGTTGTTGCTGTCGCCCCCTCACGCCCGCTAATTGCAAATTAAGCAATCATATTGTTGCAAACAGTTGTTGGGCATTTGTTCGATTAGTGTTTACAACGGTTGTGGTTGCTGTTGGCTGTTGGTGACCTTGGCGTCTGTGTGTCGGTATGTGTGTGTGTGTGCGTGTGCAA
The DNA here is from genome assembly GCA_963971225.1 of Melieria omissa. Lineage (NCBI taxonomy): Eukaryota > Metazoa > Arthropoda > Insecta > Diptera > Ulidiidae > Melieria > Melieria omissa. The sequence goes on from OZ020267.1 coordinate 147,100,327, forward strand.
TCATTGCTTGGCGCCCACGCCGAAACGAAACGTTGACGTTGATTATGTGCAAAAGAGAAAAATGTTTATGACCAAGTTAAGCAATTTAAGCCGCGTATTATTAGTGGATTTTTTTTTCTACTTAAATCTGCTGTATTGTTATTGTTGTTGTCATAGGTTTTTGCACGCTCTTTGTCTACAAATTACACTCATGTTTAGGCACAAATTACTGTGCGGCAATTGCACACTCACTGCCCTGCTCCCGCCGCCCCCCGCTGTCCACTCATAGAGTCGGCTTTGTTTGTGTGTTGCTTGATTTGGCAATTTGATGGAAAATTTTAATTTAAATTGGTTTTTGTGGTAACGTTTTTTGTACAGTTTAGGCAAATAATTTTTTATTTTTTTTATATTTTTTGACAAATTATTTACAATTTTTTTTTTTTACTTTGCAATTATTGATTTATTGCAACCTGCTGTTGGTCGCCGTTTACGCTTTGTAATGTCGCCATTGCCGCACTTCCTTCAAAACTTGACTGCACAGCTCTGCCCACACAGCACAACACGACAACATTTAAAATTGGCAAATTGATAGAAAATAAAAAAATCCTAAGCATAAAGTTTAAACGTTTAAACGCCATTAACTTGCCGCCAGTTCTGTCCGCCAGCGCAGACTGTGGCCGCTCGGCAAACTGTTGGAAAGCACAACAAAGTGCGCCAAATTAAGCAACGGAAATAAATACATTGCCTCATGTCCGCCTGGGGAGCACTTTGGCGTTTCTTCGCAACAACGAACACAAAAATAATAATCAACAACCAAAGCAACAACAAATACAGTAATTGACCAGTGTTGTGCGTAATACGGTTGGGCGGAAATTTGAGATGATTTAAAATTGAAATTAAATTAGAAGAAAAACAATGTGATTTATTATTGGGGCTGTGCGGCAGAGAAATTTCTCTTATCTGGCGGAAATTAACCCTAAAATATAAAATTTAGTTTGACAAAGCTTTTTGCAAAGAAGAATTCTGTTTTGTTTTGTTTGAAGAATTTGTTTTCCCAAAAATCGTTTGAAAAATTAGTCAAGTTTCGTAACTTATAAGGTAGCAAAAGGATATCCATTATTTTTTCAAAGCGTGGTTTTATGAATCTGTATTTAAATGACTTCAAAATCATAAGATTTTGTACTAAAAAACTTCACAGAAAGTTGTCTTATTGCTTGACTGGGTTTTCTATGGACATGAGCACAGAAAAATGTCAACATATTTTACAGTTTTTGGTTAAACATTTGAATAATGTTTATGTTTTTGATACTGTTACAGTCAACCAAAAGGAAATTGAGTCGTCATGGCGTACCAGGACCGACTGCGGCACCTGCCGGGCACTGTGGCCCTCCCTCTCTTTGACGAAAACACGATTCGTACTGTCCCTGAGTCGTACCTCCATTCGGAAGCTCGTTGAAGTCATCACCGGACACTGCGCTATTGGATCCATGCTTGTCAAATGGTGCCTCTCGTCCGGTGATGTCTGCCGTAGCTGTGGAGATGAAGAAGAAGTAGAAACGATACAACACTTCCTGTGCCACTGCCCGGCTCTGCAGGAACGCCGACTCCGCACCTTGGGGTCAAGGTTCCTGACAGACCTGGCTTGCGCGGCGAAAGTCGAAATTTCGAATCGCTCTCCTTCATTAAGAGGTAGAACTGATTTCCCCTTGATTGAGACTATTAGTTAGCTCCAGAATACCATAAGAAAGGATTCACAATGGGTCATTCTGGATTCCGAGTGGAAGTGCCGTCCTGCCCTTCCCTGCTTAACCTAACCTAACAGTCAACCAGATTTCGTTCTGGTAATTTTGGTATCAAAGATGCATATAGCTCTAAAAGACCAATCTTGAAAAATGTTCATAAAATTTAGGAAATCAACGAGTCCCAACGTCATGTAAGAACTGTTTCGACTACTCAGAAGCTTAACTTTGCAAAAAACCCGAACCACTTGAACGAGATTTGGATACAAATAGGAACTCGACGTACAGAGCCTCAAGGACTGAATTTTCTATTTGTAAATTGCTGCTGAATCGCAACAAAATTGTTCTGATGAAGAAGATAGTGACTGGTAATGAAAACTTATTTTCATTACCAGTGATGTAAATCACTTATGGTAACATCGAGCGAAAAGGGTCCTGGTCGAAGGATCCTGGTTGAGCTAGAGCAAGTGGTGGCTTAAGTAGAATTGACGTTCAGGAAGGTGTTGCTGTGTATTTGATGGGGTTGGCTGGAAATCATCTACTATGAATTGCTTTCCTACAGCCAATATCTTTATTTGGACCTGTACTGTCAACAATTGGACTGTTTAAAGAAAGCATTCGTCCTGAAGTGACCAGCTTTGGCCAATAGAAAAGGAATTGCGTTCCATCAGGACAACGCCAGACCACACTTATCGATAGCGATTAGCCCGAAGCTTCGTGAGCTCACTTGAGAGGTTCTTATGCATCCACCTTCTAGTGCGGACTCGAACCAAGTGATAATCAGCAGTTCCTGTCTATGGCGAAAGCTTTTGCTGGTGAAAAATTTCCTCAAGAGAAGCTTGTGAATAGTGCGGACTCGAACCAAGTGATTACTAGCGGTTCCTGTTTATGGCGAATGATTTTACCGGTGAAAAATTGCCTCAAGAGAAGCTTGTGAAAGCTTCAGGAGCTCACTTGGGAGGTTCCTATGCATCCACCTTATAGTGTGGGCTCGAACCAAGTGATTACCAGCTGTTTCTGTCTATGGCGAAAGGTTTTGCTGGTAAAAAATTGCCTCAAGAGAAGCTTGTGAAAGCTTCAGGACCTCACTTGGGAGGTTCTTATGCATCCACCTCATAGTGCGGACTCGAACCAAGTGATTAAAAGCTGTTCCCGTCTATGGCGAATGATTTTGCTGGTGAACGATTTTCTCAATAGAAGATTGTAAAAGCTTCAGGAGCTCACTTGAGAAGTTCTTATGCATCCACCTCATAGTGCAGACTCGAACCAAGTAATTACCAGCGGTTCCTGTCTATGGCGAATGATTTTGCTGGTGAAAAATAGCCTCAAGAGAAGCATGTGAAAGCTTCAAGAGTTCGTTTGGGAGTTTCATATGCATTCACCTTATAGTGCGGACTCAAACCAAGTGATTAAAAGCTGTTTCTGTCTATGGCGATTCATTTTGCTGGTAAAAAATGGCCTCAAGAGAAGCTTGTGAAAATTTTACTTTACCAGTTTGTTGCCAATAAAGACGAGAGTTTTTATGAGACAGGAATGGAACCTTTAAAATGGTCGAAGAGGACAATGATTATATAACCTAAATAGAATCATTCTTACCAGTGGCGGATTCGGGGGTGTTTTGGGGGTTGAAACCCCCCCCGAAATATTTGGATCGCCTATAAAACTACATACAAATTAAAAGGCATTTCACAAATATTAAAGAATTACTTTTTGAAACCCCCCGAAATATTTTTCTGAATCCGCGCCTGATTCTTACTATACTTAAAGCCTTGAATTTCATGCACAAATAATGAATTTGTAATGCTGCATGTTTCAGTGTTGATGTTGTTGATATTGAAAGGAAATAAATGTTGTGAAAAAATTTTATGAATTCCCAACAAAAATCCAAAAATTTGGGATAAAAATCCAAAAATTTCAAAACACACGAAAAAATCTGTATCACCGCGAAACTAGGGGCCAAATGTAGTAAAACTGCGTTTTTAGTTTTTCTTTCTGATGTCAGGTTTTTTTTAAAGAACTTTGAAATTCCAAGGACATGTTTATTTGAAAAAATTATTTTAAAAATTGAGCGCAATGTAGAATAACAATATGGGCATCAAATGAAAGAGAGAAATCCTTAGAATCGTAAAAAATTTAATGTTTTGGTGCAAATGGACGAAGAGGTATGGAAAATGTGCTTTTAGAACTTCATCCTTGAATATCCTTGAAAATTTTCAAATGTTTTTTTTTGTTTTTAAATAAATTTTAAGGACTAATATGCACACTACCACATATTTGAATTTCGTCCTTCTAACATTATTAGTTTAGGATATAAACAAATTAATACTTAGGAAATAAAGAAAATCCATGATTTTTCCAATAAGTTCCCACATTTTTATGACTAAAAAAACATAAACAGACATTTTCAACCAAAAAGAGTTAACAACTGCATTGAACAGAATTCAATTGGACAACTGGTGCAGCACTTCCGCCACGGTTGAACGTCACTTCGGGCGTACGCCAAGCGCGCCAATTTTCTCGGCAGCGGTCACTTGCGCCACACTGGCGCAACCGGCCCAGGCAGCAGGCGGCAAATTATGACGACATGATACGCAAACGTAATCAGTAGACACAACAACACGCAACAACCACAAAGAACCAAAACGGTTGTAATAAAAATAATGAAAGAAAGAAAAAAATAACAACAAAAAAAACAATCTCTCATTAATATGCAAAACGCTGAAGAACACAAGTTGTCTGGCGTGGTGTCTGCATGGGCTGAGTTGGCTCGAGCCGTGGTGTTCGACACGAGCACCGGTCAGTTGAAGAGTTGTTGTTGTTATTGTTGGCGATTGCGCTAATCTAGTCAGTGAACTGGCCGCCCGGTCGGTCGGTCGGTTGTAAGTACAAATTCAAGACAAGGAAACGGGTTGTCTCGCAGCAACAACAAATATAATAATTACCAACAACAATAACAACTAAAGCAACAAAATTTAATAACCGCAACGCGTCGTAGTTGCACGTTTTAGCGGTTATTACACACCGTTGCAAAACTTGCGCCATTTATTTGCCCATCGTGGGGTAACGGCGACAGCGACAACAACAACGACACCGACGCCGCTGTGAAAGTGGCTTACGGCGCAAAGAATAAACGAATTTTTATTGCCAAGATTTTATTGTGGTGTTTTTGGCCAACATTTGGCATTGAACTGTCAATTTGGGCCACACTGGGCGGCAGCTCAACTTAGCCATAGGCAACTTTTTCATAAGCAAATTCTTCGAGGAAGCCAGAACCACAAAATTGAGTTTGAGAGCTCTTCGGTTAAGTCTTTTTGTTTGCATAATTCTCAAAATTTCTATAGACCACAAGTTGCACAGTGCAGAACTTCGCTGGCGTCACCCTGTGCCAATCGGCCATTTTCATTTCCGCAATTGCCACAAATCTCCATTTATGGCTGTTCATAACTTTTTCGTTTTTGTTATTGTCGGTGTGAGGCGTTATAAATTATATTGTACGCCCCACTGTGGGCCTACTGCGCCTTACAATAGCAACAACAAACAACAAATACAATTGTCTTATTTTAGCTTCAGAGAGTTGCTGTGTTGTTGCTTTGTGTGCGGCGCAAAGTGTGTAGAATTCTCAACACGCCATTGTCCAAGTTGTTGTTGTTGCTGTATTCAAACTGTCACCAATGGTCAACTTTTTGGACAGTTACATGCACTGTTGCTGCATAAATATGCGTATGTGTGCGTGTGGTTTTATTAGCGGAAATGCAGTGACCAAAAATTGTATACTCCTTTTTGGGCAAAATTTATACATTTTTTTATTGGTTTTTGGTTGTTGTAATAATAGCTGGAAAATAGGTGACACTTATAAGGCAAACTTTGAGGCATTCATATGTGTATTGTCAGCACGTTTGTCGAACAAGTAGGTGCATGATTTGTTGGTGTTGTTGTAAGTCAAGAAAGTGACATGTTGTGGGTGTTGAAATTGTTGAGTAACGGTAAATAATTTAATGATTTGCTTCCGTTCTTTTTGATGTGAAATGTTTCATAACATAATTGGATTACTAGAATGATTACAATATTAATGGATAAACTTGTATATTCATAACAGGTGCTTTTCAAAGTAAATATAACTTTTAACCCTTTGGACCCCTCATTCTACCCTGTGTCTCGATATAACTTTTTTGTATTTAAATTGTGAAACAGAAGTGTCTAAGAAGTGTGCACACCACATTTCAAGTCGCTACGCCTATTTGTTAGAGTTCTAGAGCTAGTTTACTTTTGAACAATTTTAGCTTAAAACGGGTTAAATAAATTTTGTATCAATATTTTTTAATTACAGAAAAATTATTTAAAATTTATAAAAAAATACAAAATCAACACTTATTGATTTTATTTAACCATAATTAAAAAAAAAAGGGTTTTGATCAAATGTGCTCAATTCGTAGACTTCAATTAGAACACAAACTTTCCTTGATATCGCTGCAAATTATTGGAAATTATTTTTGGGATAACGGTAAAATTTTTGTAATTTTCTTTGAATTCCCGCTCCAGAACCTTTCTGGTATCACTATGGACCAACATGGTCTATGTGAGACCCCCCCGTGGGTCAGCCAGCCTAACCTAACCTAACCTAACTTTTGAATTCACTTCTAAAAATATTAATTTGTTGGTGCCTACCTAAATTAAACCCATAAATCAAACGTAGCTTTTGCTATAAGATGACAAATAGGTGAAGTTGCTTTCAGGCAACTTTGAGGTCGTTAAATGGTTAAAATGGCATTTTCTGATGGCGTGTCCTATATGTGACTTGATGCATTGTAAAGGTATATCTTTTCTCGATTTTTAGTCAAAATTTCATAACATTTGGTTTACTGGAAGCGGACTTATGGCTTTTGAAGTCAATGGTACAGAAATGAGCATCGAACAGAGAACCAATATGAAGTTTTGTTTTAAATTTTATAAAACTTTTAGGAAAAACATTCAATTTATAAACCAGGTCTAACGTGATGATTGTTTGCTCCTTGGCTGAGTTTATGAATATTCTAGGCGATTTAAAAACACGTGAGGACTTAAGGAATTAAGAACAACTTGGTGACCCATCGAAATCAGTGAACACCAAAGAATTCATTAAAACTGATCGGCCAAAATCTTAATGGAAATGCTTTTCATTGGAGTAAAGCATTTCAATTGTATCAAATAAAAAATTTTTATAGAAATTTTAAAGTTAATTTTTATAGTTAAAATTTCATAACATTTGGTTTACTGAAAGCGAAGTTATGGTCTCTGAAGTGACGGTTTTTGTCATTAGTACAGAAATGAGTATTGAACAAAGAGCCAAGATTAAGTTTTTACGAAAATCTTTCAATTGATAAACTTAGCTTAAAGTGATGATTGTTTAGTCCTTGGCAGAGTTCATAAATATTTTAGGCGATTTAAAACACGTAAGAACATAAATTATGACCAACAGTGAGCCATCGAAATCAGTGAGCACCAAAGATTCCATTAAAACTGATCAGCAAAGATCTTAATTGAAATTTTTTTCATTTGAGTAAAGCATTTCAATTGCATCAATTACAAAAAAAATTTTAGAAGAAATTTTAGAAATTTGTTTTGTTTTTTTTTTGAAAAACTTTTACGAAAACCTTTCAATTGATGAAGTAACCTTACGGTGATGATTGTTTATTCCGTGGCAAAGTTCATAAATATTCTAAGTAATTTAAAAACAGTCGTGAGTACATAACGATGGCCAAATTGTTAGCCCATTGAAATCAGCAATGACCAAAGATTCCTGATTTGGATGAAGGGTTGCAAAAATACAGTTAGGTCTCTCTTCATGTCAGAAGTTTGATGCTATTTGATCGCTGCAGCTCAAAGCAAAAGAGTCCTAACTCAAATTGTGACACTTTTGACGAAATAAATTTTTGTTCAAGTTACTTTTAAGCAAAGTTCTGACAATTTTAGTATATATTTTCCAATAAAAAATTAATTTCGAATTTTCAAATTTTTTCTTTCGACTTTTTAACTGTCATTTATAATTATAAAACTCAGCAAAAGTGACATAACTTAAAATAATTCCGTAAGTATTGAATTAAAATATCATCAAAACAGTCATAACTCCAGATGAATTTGGAGTAAAGCATTTCAATAACATTAATTAAAAGTATTTTAACAGAAAATTTTGCTACCGAAAAGTGTTTTTACGACTTCTTCTGGACAAGTTCTGATCTGATTGATCTGTTCTGATTGATCATTTGACTAAAAGTTGCATATTAACCATTAACCACTTCCTGTATTCACCCGATTTGGCTGCATGCAACTTTTACCTTTTCGGAGAATGAATTTGTCTATGAAAGAAAAATCTTTTGAGGACCTAGAAGCCATCTAAAAGACTTGTACCGACATCCCAAAGGACATATCGGCCGACAAACACTCATTCGACATGCTTTTAGACGATACATATAGGTTATTTGAGCCCAAAGGGAACTGATTGAATGGATGAATTGGAATTGAATAAATTGTTGTGGAAAAAAGTTTTTTTTATTATTTAAAATATTGGTTTCTTTTGGATTGCATAACTATAACAACAGTCCGAGCAGCGAGACTGAGACTAATGAATTTCTTTCCATGAATTTGTACACGTCTGAAATGGACCTACATGCAAATTGGTAGATTTTTCATTGAAGTTTGACTCTTAAAAGTTTGACTATTTGTGTCAAGAAGACAGGCGTCGTAAGATAAACTATGCCATGGCAGATAATTCAGCTTCTTCAAGGATTTGCAGTCCAAAGCACCAACTAACTGAGTCATGCTGAGCGCTCGATATGTTTTTTTTTCATTCTTTTTTATTGCTTTCCTTTTCCACATTAAATCCAAAACAAATCCAGTCTCACATATCAATTACCAGAAAATGTTTAAATTGCATTTCAAAGAGCACCAAACGTTCCCATGTTTCATGTGTCTGTCGCTTGCCAAAGTCGATTGGCCACTTCTCATTTAAGCCCAGACAACCATCCAACCCATCTGTCTTCTGCTTTTCCTATCTCTCGCTTCCCTAACCGACGTACGAATCGATCAATTTAAGCTGTAACGCAATAAATTTCTGTCTTTTGCTGGAAAATGTACTCAAATTACAAATTTTTATGCAGACGCATTTGCACTACAATCAATTTAAACAATAACAAAAACAACAACAACAACAAAATCAAAGACAACACCAAGACATAAAAATACCAAAAAATTCACCCAAAAAATAACCCAAAAGTTTGTCTTATAGTCGTAAAATTCTGCCTATAAATTTTATGCAAATGTAAAACAATAAAAATTGCCTCAGGTCCTCTATCACCTTTTTTTTTTGTTTTTGCTGTTGGTTTTATGTCGACTGAGTAAATTTGCGGGTAATTTACATACTATATGTGTGTGTGTGTGGAGGAAAGTAATTTTTCAACCAAATTTGCGGCTGGCGGGCATGATTTTCTTTAGCACACACACACACACACACACACACACACACACACACACAGAAATAAACACCGAAAGAAAGCCAACTGCCTGAGACTTTGAAAGGGTTAAAAAAGCAAAGCAATTGCCAACAAGCAAAACTAGTTTTTTTTTTAGATTTTGTATTTGCTTTAAGGATAATTTTTGCTTTAATGCTATTGCCACCTTGCTTTGTATGTGAAAGTAGCAGCAAAGGAAAAAGAGAGAAAAAAAAGAAGTGCCAGGGAAACCAGTTTGCATTAGACGCTCGTTTCAGCGCTACGATTATTTCCCCCAAAAACTTGTGGCAACAAATTACAATAACAATTACAACAATATGCACCGAATTAAAACAACAACAAACAACCATGCATGAAAATTAAGCACCAAAGATGCCAAGGCACGCTGACCAGCCTACACGCCAAAGGATAATGCGCGCGCAGTTTTCTTACGAGCGGAAATGAAACTTGTATTTTCCCACTTTTCATTGCTGTACTCAGTGTTGTTTTTGTTTTCGTATACAACCCCAACTCTTTCGCTAAACGTGCTTAACTGATTTTAATGACAATTCGTGCCAGTTCCACGCCACGTCTGGTTTAGCCCATCAAAGCGCATTTGAGGCTCCTTCGCGCCTTCGTCTTATGATGTTGTTTTTGTGCGCGAAGCAATATTGCGCGCATCAGCGGATATTAATGACAGCGAAATTCCACCCCGTTTCCGGTGCACAGAGCGCTCTATCTGTGTTTGTGTTTATGTGTGTGTGAGTGCCCAAGGTGGATCGCTTGGATTTTCAGCGTTTCTTTGTTTCGCGCATTTTCTCACCGCTACGGCTGTCGCTGCTTTCTTCTTCTTGTCGACTGCAGAGTACAGTTATTGCATCGCTAAAGGGTTAAACTTGGGCATCCTGCGGGCCAGCTTCATTCATTTATCACGTTGCATTTTCACATTGACAGTTTGCTGTTGCTATTGTTGTTATTATTATTGTTGTTTTTGCATTGTTATTAAAATAGTTGTAATTGTTCTAGCGCCATGAAAACTCTGTCCGCATTGCAATTATTTGCACTTTTTTCCCCCTAAAAAGTTCTCAATGCTTTTTCGCTTTCGCTGCTTTTCTGCTCCGCTTCCAGGCGAAAGTGTCAATTAAGTGAACTTTGACATGTCACACCGCATGGTGGCCGCGTCAACACGCTGACTTGAGAACTGTAAATGAATTTTCATTTGAATTTTCATTGCTTTCAGCAGATTTTTCCGCGGCATATATCTGAAAACTTTGAAAATTTGCTCAAAAAAGGGGCAAAAGTTGCCAAGGGTAACAATTTTTATTTTTTTTTTGTATATAACATTTGGCCGCTCACTGAGGCCGTTAATTAGCTGCTCGTACATGCTGTCAGCGGCCTGTTTTGGCCTATCAAAAGTTGCTCTAATGTGACTTTGGCTGCTGGTATCCTGTTGGCAGCGCTGTTTTGCTTATCGGAAAGTGCATCGTCCTGTCACAATGTGTTTGAAATGTGTGCCAGTAGTGTGCGTGTGCGTGTCCCAGCGGGGTACATTGCCTTCATAAGTCACACACACAGCTCGTTGCGCATAGCGGCGCCCAGCTTTGTGTGTGTGTGTCTGAAAAGTGTCGCTTGTCGCTTCTCGTTTGCGTATTGTCCTTGCGATGCTTATCGCTGCTGTTCTATTTCCATTGCTTCCTTTTGCCTGCAACTGTTGTTACAACTCGCTCAACACTCAATGCACCGTTTCGGTGTTGTTGCATTTCATTTGTCGCTGACCCATTATTAGCAGCAAAACGCCTCACTGCTTTTGTTCTAAAAAAACATTGTTTTTCTCTATCTCTCTCTTTCTTGTGGTGCCAGTTACAGTGAATATTGTGTAATGTGCCGTTGGTCGTTGACTTTTTGTGTAGTTGTTACAGCCAGTTGCGCCGGCATTGAGTTGTTAACAAGTGTTTGAATACAATTTAATTTTTGTGCTCGTATCATGGAAAATGTTGAACAGATCTAAGTTGAACTCAGAGGCTTGGAAATTGTGAGAATAGTATTAATTAGGTCAATCGGGGGAAGTTGTCATAAAAGTTGTGCAATTTCAAAAAACCCGATATGATAGGAATGGAAAGATTGTGTATTTGGAAAATAGCATAGTGATTCTAAACAGTATGATATTTTACTCACTGATTAGAAACTTCAGTGCGACTTGGACTAATGGACACAAAACAAACAGTTGATATGGTTTTGTGGCAGGAAATGTCTCTGGATCATAAGGATTTTTGAATGAATTATAGTTGCGAATATATTAAATATAATGACGCAGTCATATTTGAGTATCTTTTAATATTAAAAACAAAATATTAAATATATAAAATTTTTATTTAATGTCTGTTCAGACGCTTGATGCCACAGAAGGATGGTATGTTATGTTAGTTGGTTATAAGAGTAAAAGTAGATACAAATGTTAAGAAAACCTGATGATTTTTCAATTAATTTAAGTTGTAAGTAAATCTCGTATATCAACTAAGAATATAAAAAATAATTTAGAATTTTTTAGAAATATTTTTGGTGAATCTTTTGCACGTTCGGAGGACTAATTGAGTTACTGATCTTCAAGCCGTTGTACGAGATAAGTTAAGAATGTAAATGGACCTTTGTGATTTTTGAATCAACAATGGCATAGTTCAAGTTACGAATACGTTTTTCAAAACATTTTTGTCCATTCGGAAGCCACTGACGGATGGTACTTTCTTGTTACTTATTACTAGCATTCAGTTGGCTGTAAGATTAAAAGTACGAATGTTAAGGAAACCTGATGATTTTTCAATTAATTGTAGTTATAAACTAATCTGATATATCAACTAAGAATATAAGAATTAAGAGTTTTTTAGAAATATTTCTGTTCAATCTCTTGCAAGTTCCAACGTTCGATGGCACTAATTGAGTTACTGGCCTTCAAACAGTTGTACAAGATAAGCTAAAAATGTTAATGGATCTTTATGATTTTCGAATCAACTGTAGCTGTATTCATATTCAATACACTGACATAGTTCGAATTAAGAATTTTTGAATATTTTTCAAAACGTTATTGTACGTTCAGACGCTTGAAGTCACGGAAGGTTGAGATTATTACTTATTATTGGCTTTCAGTCGGTTGTACAAAGAAAAGTACAACTGTTAAAATATATTTCGAAGATATTAAAATTAAATCTAATTGTAGTCAAATCTAATATAGCGATTAAGTTTCGGTTAATTGATTCGTAAAACCATTTTTGGTGAATCTTTTGCACGTTCCGACGTTTGATTGCTAATTGAGTTACAGGTCTTCAAACAGTTGTACGAGATATTCTAAAATTTCCAATAAATCTTTATGATTTTTGAATCGACAGTGACATAGTTCCAGTTAAGAAGAATTTTTGAATATTTTTTAAAACACTATTGCCCGTCCGGACGCTTGAAGCCATGGACGGATGCGATTTGTCTGGTTACTTCTGGTTTTCAGGCGGTTGTACAAAGAAAAGTTGTTTTTCTTAATAAATTTTGAAGATATTTCAATCAAATATAATTGTAGTCAAATCTAATATATCGATTAAGTTTCAGTTAATTGATTTGGAAAAATATTTTTAGTGAATTTTTTCAGTCTTTTGAGTTAGTCGCCTTCAGACAGTTGTACGCACAGAAACTGCAAATGTGAATGGATCTTGATGATTTTTTCATTAATTGTAACTGTACTTGTGTTTAGAAGATTCATTTAGTTACAGTTGCATATTTTTCTATATCTCTTTCTAATCTTTCCTTCGTCTGGGCGCTTGATGCCAACAAACAGGCAGTTTGCAAGAAAAAGAACAAATTTTCATGGATCTTAATGATTTTTAGACATACTAAACCCACACTATTGTGCATATTTTTAGTGAAATTTCAATGAAATATAATAATTTTTAATAATTTTTAATCTCATTCTCATTAATTTTTAAATCTCATTCGTTCATCCACTGTCAAACGCAGGACGGACACAAATTGTCTTTTGATTGCTGGCGTTTTTAATGTACAAATTTTTGAATAGATCTGAATCATTATAGAACTAATAATGTTGTGAGGCCGTATATATGTAAAATTACAAAAACATATTTACAACGTTTCTTGAAAATCTCCTATTCCTACATTCTTCGAAGCATTAAACAGAATGGACATAAAAATTGGCCTTTATTACTGACTACAGACGAGACGTTTTTAAGTGTGAATTTGTGTGTAGATCTGAATGATTTTGGCACTTAAAGTAGTGGTTTTACGGTTTCTGTGAAAATTTAATCAAATATTTTGAATTTATTTGTTTGAGCGGAATCTTCTCAAGGTTTTTCATTTTAATACTTTTCACATTCAAGGAGAATATAAACAAACAATCTTTTATCTTTTCAAGGTGTTTTTTAATTGTAATATTTCATATTTTCAAAAAGAATGTAAACAAATCGTTTTAATGTTTTTTTTTAATTTTTAATATTTTCTAAATTCAAGGAGAATATAAACAAATAAACTTGTTTCTTTTTCTAGTCAAAAATAGACCGAAAAATGTGCTCATACAAACAAAAGGATTATATTACATTTTTGTAGCACAAATTATAATATTTTATTATTTTATATTTTCAAAGAGAATATAAACAAATCGTTTCCATGTTTTATTTTAATTTTTAATATTTTCTAGTTTTGAACAGAATATAAACAACTAAACTTGTTTCTTTTTCTCTCAGTCAACAATAGCCCCAAAAATCTGCTTAAAGAAACAAAAGAATCATATTACATATATGTGACACAAAGTATAATATTTTATAAAATTTATTATAAATTATAATATTTTTTATTTTCAAAAAGCATAACAAAGTTTTTTAAATTTTTTTTTATTTTAATAGGATAAAAGGTATTTTTGTGACACAAATGATAATATTTTATAAAATTTTTTATAAATTATAATATTTTATATTTTCAAAATTTATTTATTTTGTTTTGAAATTTTTTTTTTTTAATTCTAATATTTTTTAAATTCCAGAAAAACAAACTTGTTTCTTTTTCCAGTCAACAATAGCCCAAAAGAATCTTCTTATACAAACAAAAGGATTCTATTAATTTTTTTGTGGCACAAAAGAATTTCATGAGTGCGCAAACAGCAGCAGTTTTTGCTGCGTCAAGAAAAATTAACGCTAAACACATTTCCTGTCATTTCTCAACTCAGTTAGCTGGTCCCAAAAGCGGATATTTTGCCCCTCGCGGTGTTGTGCAACTTTGACAGTTTCCGCAGCAGCAGCAGCTCTGGGCACAATGGCAACACTCTTAATTAGTGTTTGGGGACCCAACTTCGCCTACACACACACACCCGCACACATTTTTTTTAACCATTCTCAGTGACATTCTATTGCTGACAAATTTTCCTACTATACATCTTTCTTATAGGTGTTTCTTTTTTTGTTGTTGTTTTTTCATTTATCTGTTGCTGCAATGCCACAAATCACTTCCTTTCGAGTCCCTCGGCAACATGGGGCACATTGGCGCTTGTGTGGCCGCCAGTTGACTGGAAATTTCCCACAGCCAGAACAAAAGTGCGCGAGATCTCGTTTGATTTCCTCGCGCCGCTGCTGCGAACTGAAGGAAACCCAATGGAAATCAGCCAACTGCACTCGACTCATTTCCTTCTCACGCACTGCGCGCCAACAACCGGCTGCGAGTATTTATTGGTGTCGGCGAGGCATTTGTCTTGTGCGCTGTCGACACAGAAAAAACAGCAACCAGAACGAACACCAGAACACGCGGCAACACTCGGCACACAACTGTTGCATAATTGCTGGCCGCGTCTGAACTCTAAACACGTGCAATGTTTAGCATTTTAAATGCCAACTCGATGGTTGCGTCTGTCCGGGCGACGGTAATGCATGCAAATAATATCAGAAGTGTTGTTGTAGTGGTGGCGTGTGTGGTGGTGTGGTGGTGGGGTGGCCGTGCAGTGCCTGAGAAAAGCAGTGAAAATAGTGGAAAAGTGTGCGGCACAGCATAAATTTGCATTTCATTTTTGGTTCTCAAACGACCGGAATGGGTGGGTGTCATTGCTTTTTTGTATGCGATTTGTTGTTTTTGTTGTTATTGCTATAATATTATTCAGCAAGTGAGGCGCTGAAAGGTGCGAAATTCGATGCGACCATTATGTAAAAATGTGTTTTGCTCGAATAATGTTAAGTGCAGCCACGCGACTTTTATTAGAGCAAAACAACAACAACAAAGAAAAAAAATGGGGTTGTTGCGGTGAATTGGCGTAAACGACGGAAATGTGGCCCGCAGGCAACGGAAGGTAATTAATTAATGTATTTGCCGTGCTGTGTTGAAATTAAGAAGGAGTGTTTTAATTAAAAGTTTTTGTTGTTTTCTTTACTTATTTGTTTGTTTGTTTGTTTTTGATGCTATGAAGTGAAGCGGAGAATTTAACCTTAGAAAGGTTCTTAAATTTTTCAAAGAATTTTCATGTTTTGGGAAGTTGTATCAGTATAGGAAAATTGTGTATAAACTGTGGTACGGATACTTTTAGATTTTGAATAAATCTAAATATTTGATGCAGTAAGTGAAGTGAAGAATTTAACCTTAGAAAATTCTTAAATTTTTCAAAGAATTTTCATGTTTTGGGAAGTTGTATCAGTATAGGAAAATTGTGTATAAAATGTGATACGGATAGTTTTAGATTTCGAATAAATCTAAATATTTGATGCAGTAAGTTACTATCTGCGAAAAGTGGGGTTAGGTTAGATCAGGTTAGATAGTTTAAACTGTATTTCTTTATTTGTTTTCTTAATCTGGAGCTCGATGTATTCCGATTTATTTTCTTATGTGTTACGTGGTTGACGGTCGGTTTAAGAAGGAAGGCAATCACTTAGTTGCTGAATTCTTAACCAGCTGACCGGATAACTCACATGAATCAAGTTATCGGGTGTTGCCACCTTACAGCAGATTACAATAGGGAATTGTGTGTGTGTGCGGCATTGATTGCACTTTCACTCAGATGCCTAATTAAGCGATGTTCTTCTGCTTGTTTACCTCTAAAACTAGACAACCGTTTTAATCCGGGGTGAACCAATTCCTATTGAAAGAAAAAAGATCCAAAATTGCGACACAGTTCGACAGGAATCTTGACTACTGGGTTTGAAGTCGACGTTCTTGCAGACCTGAGCAGTGGCACAGGTATATTCTTCATATCCACAAATTCTGCAGACATGACTGGGGAAAGACTGGCGCCACTTAAAGAGCCTTAATCTTTTGACGTAGGGTCCGGTGATGACTTCAACAAAGCGCCGAATGGATATTTAACTCAGAAAATAAACAAATAAACTTGTTTCTTTCTCTCACCAGCAATAGCCCAAAAAAATCTACTTATCCAGACAAAAGGATTATAATAAATTTTTATTTTCCTTGATTTTGAATAAAGCGAAATATCTGAGAAAAGTGAGGTTAGGTTAGGTAAATAGGGAAGTGTGTGTGCGTGCGGCATTGATTGCACTTCCACTCAGATCGCAAATTAAGCGATGCTCTTCTTCTTGTTTACCTCTAGAACTAACCAACCGTTTTAATCCGGGGTGAACCAATTCTTATTGAAGGAAAACAGACCCAAATTGGGACACAGTTCGACAGGAATCTTGACTAATGGGTTTGAAGTCGACGTTCTTGCAGACCTGAGCAGTGGCACAGGAAGTATTGTATCTTACCTATTCTTCATATCCACAAATTCTGCAGACATGACTGGGGAAAGACTGGCGCCACTTGAAGAGCCTAAATCCCTTGACGTAGGGTCCGGTAATGACTTCAACAAAGCGCCGAATGGATATTCAACTCAAAAAATAAGCAAATAAACTTGTTTCTTTCTCTCACCAGCAATAGCCCAAAAAAAATCTGCTTATCCAGACAAAAGGATTATAATAAATTTTTATTTTCCTTGATTTTGAATAAAGCGAAATATCTGAGAAAAGTGAGGTTAGGTCAGGTTAGATAGGGAAGTGTCTGTGTGCGCAGCAATGGATGCACTTCCACTCAGATCGCAAAGTGAGCGATGCTCTTCTTCTTGTTTACCTCTAGAACTAACCAATCGTTTCAATCCAGGGGAAAAAAATTCTTATTGAAGGAAAGCAGATTCAAGATTCGTCAGGAATCTTGACTACTGGACATTAAGTCGGAGTTTTTTTAGAGCTGGGCAGTGACTAAGGAAGTGTTGTATCCTTTATACTTCTTTTTCATTTCCACAGCATCTATAAACATATATCACTGGACAAGGACTGGCGCCATTTGATGAGCCTAGATTGCGTTCTCCTCAAGAATAAGGAGGGTCATAGTATCATAATTGGTCTTTTTACGCCATATTTCTTTTCCATCTTTTATGCTCAACCTGTCAATTATTGAGAATAGTAATGGAAATATATAAATTTTATTGGTCAATGAAGTTCTTTTTTAAGATTTTTTGAAATCATTTTCAAAGCAAAAACATCTCCTACTGTTGTTCAATAGAATCCTTTGCCATAGAATCCTTTTATTTGTACTAAAATTATCTAAGCTGTTACTGGCTAGAAAAAGAAATGATTTGACTTATGTTTTATCCTCCCTACAAATACTAAGAAGAGGAAAGGGCAGTCATGTATTTGTTCACAAAATGTGTTAAATGCAGTTTGATCTGAAGGTTATTTGATTTCTAAAGTCTCTAATGTTGTCTAATTTAAGGTGATGTAGATCCCTGAACATTGAGGAAATTTTGTAAATATTTTGTATTAATAATAATACTTCGATCCGAAGTTAATTTGATTTCTGAAGCCTGTAATGTTTCCTAATTTAAGGTAATGCGGATCCTTACACATTCCAGAAAATTGTTTAAATATTAAATTCAACTAGTATGCATTCAATCACATCTACTTGTTAGTCCAACTTTTGCCTCTTACGATCACTTACCAAGCACTTAAAATTTAATTAACGCTGTCGAGTAAAGTTTTTTCATTTTACCAGAAATTTTAATTACAAATTACATTCTTCAGTTTCAGCTCACTTTGGCAATTAAACTGAAAAGAAAATAAGAATAAAGCGCACTTTCCTTAAACTCCTTTCACTTGGTATCCTGTTTTTTTGTGCTGTTGTTGTTGTAGTTTACAGTGGGCCCAGTCATAAATTTCCAACAAGACAACGTGCTCAACTTTAGTGGGCACTCAGTGTGTGCTCATTTTTCTCTGTTTTGCTACTTTACCTCAATTGTCATCGTTGTTGTTGTTGTTGATGTTTTTACAAGTGCGTATCCTTCTCTCGCATAACTGTCAGTTCATGCTTCACATCGTTGTCATCGTCGTCAACGCGCCATCAACGTTGTCTGCTTAAGGCGCACGCTTTTTCTCATGCTGCAACAACAACAACAACTACAACCCACTCAATTGCAATTCAACTTCATCTGCATCGCATTTTCTGCTCCATTTCGTTTGTTCGTGTTCTTGTTGGTGTTGTTCTTGTTGTTATGTTGCGTGATGTGCGTGTAGGTGTTAATTTATTAGTGTCGACGCGCTCGACACGCCAACTCCCCAACGAACGCATTTTCCTCCAGCAAGCCGAGTGCGCAAAGGACATTGCGGCTGTTTGGGTTGTTGGCTGCTGGCAGACAATTTTCGGCAGCACAGCGTAAAGAAAACAAAAACAACGAACAACGAATGCTATCTCGAAAAATTCGTAGCGCGTCTGAGGGCGCAACAGCAGCTGTTGTCGTCGTTGCCGTTGCTGCAAAGTGCAATAAACATGCAAACATCCGCCTTGTGCTGCCGCTTCTGTGAGTATTGAAGCAGTTGTTGGTGGAGGCGGAGGGAGGCATGGTGTGGAATGTGTGTTTGTATGTCAACAGCACCACTAAAAGCAGCAAAACAACAACAACAACACTGACGCTGCGACAAATGTGCCTTCAAACCATAAAAACCAACGACTGACAAATGGACTACATTTTGAGGTTAGGTTTAGTGTTGTTAGTAAAGTTGTGCTCATTATACAATTTTGAAAGGGTTAATAAGAAAATATTATTTTATAAAATTTTTATAGGAGTGACCACTGTTTGACTAAAAAAATTTATGTGGTGGACAATGTAAGAATGAGAAGAATATTTTTTTTATAATTTTGATAGATTGAATAACATATAAATTGTTATAGAAACAGTAAAAATATTAAGTTATATAAACTAAAATTTTTATAAAAATATATATAAAAATATAAAATTGTGAAGTATATTTCTTAGAAAAAATTTTATAAAATTTGTATACGAGTTTGACTAACAAAATTTATGTGGTGGACAAAGTACGAAAGAGAAGAATATAGAAGAATATATAAGACAAATTCATTCAATTTAATTCAATAAAAATTATTATAGAAACAGTAAAAATATTAAGTTATATAAACTAAAATTTGTATAAAAATATATATAAAAATATAAAATTGTGAAGTATATAATTTTTTAAAAAAATTTTATAAAGTTTTTGTACGAGTTTGAATAACAAAAGTTTCTTGGTGGACAATGTAAGAATGAGAAGAATATTTTTTTTATAATTTTGACAGATTGAATGATATGTAAATTGCTTTAGAAATAGTAAAAATTTTAAGTTATATAAACTAAAATTTTTATAAAAATATGTATAAAAGAAAAGGAAAAATTTTATAAAATTTTTATACGAGTTTCAAAAACAAAATTTTCTTGGTAGACAATGTAAGAATGATAATTTTTTTAAAAATAATTTTGACAGATTGAATGACATATAAATTGTTATAGAAATAATAAAAAATATGTAGTTATATAAACAGAAATATTTAAATTAAAAGATGTATAAAAATATATAAATGTGAAATATATAATTGTGAAATATATAATTTCTCACATTATACAATTTTCAGTATGGTTGCTACTTAATTACAACAAAACCACTAAAAAATCTCGATAATTGTTTACTAATATTTTCATATTTTGAGATATAACATTTGCTACATTTTTACTACGAAAGTTTTACAATTCTGCTGACATATTTTTACTGCCTTAACCATAATTTGTTTCAATAACTTATGCGCTTTCCACCAGTCTTCAGTTTAGAGCTCGAAAATCACTTAAACGCTTTTTTTCAAAATTTAACGTCACTTCAGCGCCAATCTTGCGACCAATGCAACCTATTCTCACAATCATACAATCAAATTACATACAAACATTCATGCAATGTACAATATGACGTCCACTTGATGTCTGCGGTGGCCTTTTCGACAGTTTTTTCTATAAGAAGTTTTTTGTCCGAATTTGTTTCTTAACCCCTCGAGTGGCATTTGTGCCATTTCTCCCTCTGCTCATATGGCACTCGGCTTGAGTGCGTCTCATAAACACACACACACATATACACAGACAGAGACAAACAATACACACGCAGTCTTGATAGCGAGAAATCAAAGGAGCGTACTTCCTTCTTGCAATTTCCTTTGGGCCATGCATAATAACCGCAAATACCAGCAAAGTAGTTTTTTTTATATTACAAAAGTATATATAATTTGTTTTTGTTCGCATTGGGTTGTCAGTCAAGCGTCAAGACAGCAAACTTGAGATTTTTCGTACCCTTTGCGATTACACTCGACAAAAGGCAACATTGTGTGCGCGACCACTTGAGGATTCAATTGCTTGGACTGCTTGGAAAGTGTGGTTGTTGTTCTTGTTGTTGGCGTAGTGCAACACAGTATGAGTGAATTAGTGCACAAAGCGTGAAAATTGCGTGCAAAATGCTGCAACGTTGTACAACTGTTGATTTATTGAGCGAGTGTCCCTTTGGTAATAACTGAAAAAGCATCAAAAACAAGTCTTAGAATGTGAGAATATATGCAGTGGACTTAAATAATTATTACCTTTTTCCAAGTTGCTCTTCTCATTTCTCGCTTGTTCTCTTTATTACTTTTCGTTTAGTTTTTTTGAATTTGTTTTTAAATTTATAATATTTTTATTACTTTCCAGACGCCAGCACGCGTTCATGGCGGGTGCGCAAAAGGGCGGTGGCGGCGGCGGCGGTGTTAGCAGTAGCAGCGGCAGCGCCACACACAGTCCGGAAAAGCTGCGCGGCGCCACGCAGGATCTGTTCGAGCTGCTGGAGCGTGTGCAGTGTTCACGTCTGGACGACCAAAGATGCGTTTTGCCCGCGTACTTCTCACAGGTAGGAAGATGCAGCAGCTGCACTCAAATTTTATAGTAAAAATATTAAATTTATCTTGGTAAATTGTTGTTGTTGTTGTGCGCATTTCATACAAACATAAACCGAGAAAAAGCCATTAAAGTTGCCAAAACATTATTGTTGTGGCAATTATCTTTAGGACAGCAGGACCGTAACGTTCATATCTCAGCGCCACATTGCTCCGGTGGCGCTTCTCTACTCGGAACAAGTCAAAATGACACGCTCGTAAAATTTACGACACTCCAATGCATACACACACACACACATGCACACAAACAAATGGATGTCACTGTGTCAGCGCGCGCACATAAACATGTCCCAATTGCTGCAAATACTACCAAAAAAAGATCAACAACAAGAGCAACATGACAAAAAAGTTATTTAATCCCGAAAAATCAACAATTCGGTCGGTTGGTTGTTGTCGCAATCGCATTTTACTGCCATGACCTACGGCAAGTTGAAACACATTGCATATGGGGCGCCGGAAGCCAAACACGAGCATCATGGGAGCCATCAGCGGCTGCCAGAGTGCGATCCCGATATTGGTTAACGTGTGCAGCAGCAGGCGTCGTTAAAATCTACGAGTGCGCTCAACAACAACGACAACAACAGCACCAGAAACTAATAAAACGCTAAAAGTGTTTATAAAAGCCTACAACAACAACAACAACAAGGACAGTAGCAATAATACAGCGACAACAATAATACCTAATAATGACTATGTCACAAGAAATCGTCGCCTCAAAAAACAAATGTCGTATGTCATACGAGGCTCAATGGAACATACGACATTCGTTTTCTGAGGCAACGAAATGCCAAACAGAGTTTTGGTGTGGGGCGATTATTTTCGGCAACAGTAACTACTGTTCGTTGTTTGCGCTTCTAGCGAAATATGCTGGAATGATTGAAAGGTGCTGTCAGGCAGGAAGGAAGGAAAGAAGGTGACGAGGTGGCAGGTGATGTGAGCAGAGAATATGTGTAATTACTTCATGTTCGTTGATGTGAGCTATTTGCAGCGTTGCGTGTTGTGGGTAGACATTTCCAATTTTGCACTGCTTTCTGTTTAAGTTTAGTTGGAGCACAGATTGTTTAGTCTTCTGCTCATCAGGGACAAACATTGACACATAAAGTGCTAAACAGTTTCTTCTTATTACTCAACAAAAGTCGCTGTGTAGCAATGATAGTCTACCAGCATGACTGCCCTTTCCGTAAGCACATCAACCAGAATTGTTGATTTAGTTCCAGTTGAGTAGCTCTTTAGATTGTCTTCTGTTTTTTTATTGGCCAGCTTTATCTGGCAATATTGTTGTTGTGTTCTTTCGCCCAGCGTTGATTGTCTCTAACACTGTTTGAAGTAACGTTTAACCGAAAGAGGGGTCCACAAGGTCTCATTAACCATTACACATTCCCAGTCTTGCTAATTTATTGGCCTCAGAACTGCCTATGATGTCTTCTGTATCTCGGCATCTCGGCAAAAAGGGTCATCAGCAGTAGACTTTCTGTATAGAGTTTTCCAACAAGAGGTGTTTTTTTGGTATTCAAAGAAAAATGCCATTTTTTGAGATAAATGATCGGATGTTTATTTCATAATAAAGAGGAAGGTATGCCGTTAATAATGAAAAACAACATCACCCAAATGGCCACCACGACCACGCAGGACCATATCCTTTTCATGAAATTTTCCATAACCAAATCGCAAAGTGGCTGCTCTATGTCCTCGATAGCCTCACGAATTCTATCTTTGAGGTCTTGAATCGACGCTGGGCTGTTGGCGTACACCTTATCTTTCACGTGTCCCCAAAGAAAGAAGTCGCAAGGTGTTAAATCACAAGATCTCGGTGGCTAATTGTGATCACCTGTTCCAGAGATAACACCCAGAGGACCCAATCAGCAAAGACACGACGTTGTTGATGATCGGTCCGCTTGAGTTCTTGTGTTAACTGAACTTTATAAGCCTTAAGACCGAACTCTTTATGCAAAATACGGTGTAATGACGTTTTTGGAATGGCCAATTCCAAAGAACGATGAGGAATCGACAAACCTGGGTTTTCTTCAACACTTTGGGCTACAGAAGCAATATTCTCAGTTGTTCTTGAGCGACGTGCACGGGTTTTATTCTTCACATCACTTACTTTGTCCCAACAGCTCGAATTTTTCCACCAATTTCTGTATTGCGGTCCGACAAGGTGCTTCACGACGACCCAAAAATGCTTTAGTTTTGCGAACTGTGACTGCAAGATTTTCACCATTTTTGTAGTGAATTTTAATAATTTCAATGCGTTGTTGAAGCGTGTATGGTTCCATTTTAAATAATGGCGTAGTTTCTACTTGTCACATGTCAAAGAATAAAAGCTTCAAAAGTGACAGCTACCGAAATACCGGGTGATTCAAAATAACACCTCTTGTTGGAAAACTTTATATAGGGTGTTTTTTTTAGAGGTATAGAACTTCGAATTGAAATAAAACACAAGAAAATCGTTTTAATGTCCATCAATTTGGCTTTATTGAAAGGATAATTTTATGCCATTAATGTTTAAATATGATTTCGGGCATGTGGCCGCCGCGGCTGGCTCGAATAAAGCCAATTCTACAGGTCCAATTTTCAACCAGCTCCAATTGCTGTGCACGGTGGCGAATCGATTCATTCGGGTCCTCTTCAACATTTTGCTCTACAGCGGCAATTGTTTCTTCGGTGCGCACTGTTCGACGTCTCTGCGGTTGCGTATTATCACATAGAGTAAACGTAGTGCGAAAACGACCCATGGTTAACCGAATTAATGATGGACGATGTCGACCATAAAATGGACGGAGCTTGCGGTAAACTTCGCGAACTGAACCATTATTTTCGAAATAAATTTGCACGATTTGCAAGCGTTGTTCTTTTGTCAACCTGTTCATGATGAAATGGCAAACCAAACTGAACATAAATGACATTAGAGTTGCCAGATTTGACCACAAAATGCCAGTTTTATCTCTATTCGAAAAACAAACCTCTAAAAAAAACACCCTATATTTAGTTTTTTGCGTTTCCTAAAAAATCCAAAAATTTGAGTTGTGTCACTTTTGTAGTGCGTGTGCGATCTGTATTAATATTTCCTTGTTCACTCCTCTCTGGAGCATAGGGTCTCCACAAGACTCTTCCATCTTACACGATTCTGGGCAGTTGTTTTCGCGCCGTACCATGTGGCGTTGACCGCGGCTTGTTCGCGTAGGGTCGACCTTCTCCAGGTGTTTTTTGGTCGATTGCGACTTCTACTCCCCTCCCCGGGTTCCAGTACATACCATTCTTGTGATGCTGTCTGCTGGTTTTCTTAGTGTATGACCTATCTGTTTCCATTTTCTGCGCTTTATTTGCCTCAGAATTGATTCCTCTTTGATATATTTATAATGCATTAATATAGTTAGTTACTTAACTGACCAACTGATCAACTTCTTACCGGGCTACGGTCTACCGCAAAAGTTCCCATTAGACGCTTCTGCTTTGTGCAATTGGTCACATCAAGAGATTATGAGAACATTCGCAACTTGGTGCTTCCACGGTAGACACGGTCTCTCTTTACATCGTAGACCACCAAATACTGTGTCAAACAATCTTTCGCCTGAAGTTTCATTGTCCACAGGGGCGATATGGCCAAGCCAGAAGTCTGTGGGCATCCAGGTTTGGCCAGACCATATTGAACTTTGGGCCCAGTTATAGTAATGTTGTAGTAAAGCTGATCCTTTCCAAACACAAAAAGCAATGGCTCGTAAAATTAAAGTTTATGTATTTATACATATTTTGTAATTAATGTAAACTTACCAAGCAAAAATACCACCACAAATCACACGTTCAGCTAACGGTTGTAACTGTCAAATTGCACTGCGTTTTGTGGTGAAAAAGTTGAAATGCGCCATCTGTATGTGAAAAGTGCTACAGTGAACTCACCGTGGTGAAGTTACCATGTTTTGGTGACTTCCATTGTTTGATGTTTGTGTCTCGACTAAATTTTGCTGCATGCGTCTAGGAAAATGTATTCCATGCGGTTGCGATATTAGCTAGTCATACTTTGTTTATGTTCGAATTCTATGTTATTTTCGAATACGTAACTGCTTATCGAAGACGCTACTTTTCGAAGATGTATTGGCAGTTTGGTTGTTATTGTTTCTTTTATTTTTTCATGTTTATACTTTTACTTTACTTTTTACTTTACTTCACTACTTTTATTTTTAATTTTTTGGCTTAGTTGCTTTTTTTACGCGCTTATTTTTGGAATTTATTAGAACTTTTTTCTAATACAGAAAATTAACCCTTTCAGTCACAATGTCCAATATATTGGACTACAGCCCATACAATTCGTACAGAACGGGTTTATTTTCATGTCGGAAGGAAAAAAATAAAATACAAAAATGTTCTTATAGTTGTTGTAAGAATTTTAAACGTTTTTTCTCTTTTCTTGCAACAAGTAGAAGAAGAAGAAGAACTCCCAAAAGACTTTTTCTTTGTTTTAATTGTAGTTGAACACAGAAACAGAAAATACACTTTTTGTTTTTTCTAACAAAACCTTAACAACTCTCAGTTCGTAGTTAATATTCCCCATTATTTCGTTATTCTTTCGCCTTTTTTTTTGCAAACAAACCGCCTTGCTGTCGTCTTATGGGCCAATAAAATGAAATGTGCCTCATTTTTTTCGCTACTCTCTGGGTGATAGAATTCCTGGAACTTGTTTAATTTATTTTCTGAAAGTATGACGATATAGCGTTGCCTGAGAAAACACTTGTCGTATGTCTTACCAGGCTCAATGGAACATACGACATTCGTTTTCTGTGGCAACGAACCCACTTGTTGTGGGTGTCTCTATTTGCATGTTTGTATGTTTGTGTGTGTAAGTCAAATTGTATCGCTTCCTCTGTGCACTTCCTGCCATACAAAACATTCGGCTGGCTAAGCAACCTCACATCGCCAGTGAATGTTTTTGTTGAATGTTAATTAAATGCAAAATTACAACACAAAACTTGCGTTGCATGCATTGTGTAAGGTTTGCTTTTCGTAGTTTAACAAAAGTTCTTCAACACGCTGCAATAGTTTGCGAGCGCAATGGTGAATTTGCATTGCGATTGCAAAAATGTTAGGTTATGTTAGTTTGTAAGGTTAGGTTTGGTAGGACAGACAGTTGTTTGCATGGCTAATTCGCTCAAGAGATCGTAAGACCTCCATTGCAATGTTCAAAGAGTTTGGGAACTTTAGGTAAGGTTCGATTACAAAGGATGTGTGCGGTACCAGCTGCACTTCCGTTCGTCAATTCGAAAAAGGATCCTTGTGAGTTCCTTCATATCTCACTCCATGCTCGGTGATTTGGAAGTCAAACTAATTTCAGTCATCTTTAGCATAAAATATGCATCTCGAATCAAACTAAACTATAGTTTGTTGTTGTTATTTCCTTTGCGATGTCATTGAATTTTCAATTCAATTATTTATTTATACTTCTTAGTCAACAAAAAAAAAATAATATGTGCAATTTCCGACTGGCTGCTAACGCCAATGCATTTTCAATGCCCATTTAGCATTGTTGTTGTTATTCTTCTTCTTGTTCTTCTTTTTTCAGCGCCATAAGCAATGCAACGGCCGCTACTGCTTTCGGGTCACTGAACAATTCGCTGCTGCTGTCGTTTGATTGCATTTCATCGCCTCAGAAAACAAATGTCGTGTGTCTTACTAAGCTCAATGGAACATACGACATTCGTTGTCTGAGGCGACGATTTCTAATGCCACATGAACAACACAAATCACCACACAAACGTGGCGCTATACCCTTTTACCCATTGCCATTTGATAAGAACAACAACAACAGTAACAACAACAGCAACAATAAGAAAAGTTCAGTTGCTGCCCCCACACGTTGGCAGCTTTTCGCTCCTCTTTCATGAGCCAATTTTCTGCACGTTATTGCGCTTTTAGTTGTTGTTGTATTTTATTTTCCTGTACCATGCTTGCAAGTTGCTGTCCTAGTAACACACACATACACATACATACATATACATACATATAAACACATTAGTGTAGAGCTGGTTTTCTTGTTGGCTGCTGCTGCTGTCGACAGGCTCATTCGGCTGTTGGTTGCAAATATTTGCCATCAACTTTGTGGCCATACATGTGTGTGCGTGTGTGTGTGTGTTTCTCTTTCTTCTTCTTGCTTTTTGTCTGGCGCCACTGCACTACTTAACCGGCTTCTGTAAGTGTTTGCTTAGTGGCGTCTTGCAGCAAGTGGCAGAAAATTTAATATTGCTCACGATTTTTCACACCTGCTGCTGCTGCATCAGTTCACATACACACACACACACACATACACATGCATATGATTTTCTCAGCTCACTAACTTTATTTGCATGCGTCTAGTTGACACTAGAAATTAGGTTAGGTGCAACTTTTTTGTTTGTCGAAGAGCGAGAAAATCTTGGCGCCTTTTTTTTGCAGCGACAAGTTGCAGTCGGGCGTTTGTGTCTGTGTGTGTGTGTGTATCGTAACAATATCCTGTTGTACAGAATAATTTAGTTGCTGACATAGTGTAAAGTGTCAACTTTCTGCAAGGAAGTTTTGTTGTATTTGTGTTAGATTTCCTAGGCACCTTTTCAACTTCAAACTTTTGGCTTAATACATACAGTTTGAAAGTTTTACAATTTTAGCTTAAAACGAGTTAAATAATTTTTGTATCAATATTTTTTAATTACAGAAAAATTATCTAATATTTATAGAAAAATACAAAATTATCACATTCTGAATTTCTTACACATTGTTGTTGTGTTTGTGTCTGATTTCGTTTTCATCTTCTAAATTTTTGCTTAATACATAACGTTTTACAATTTTAGCTTAAAACGAGTTAAATAATTTTTTCAATTTATTTATCAAGATTTTTTAATTACAGAAAAATTATTTAATATTTATAGAAAAATACAAAATTATCACTTTCTGAATTTCTTACACATTGTTGTTGTGTTTGTGTCTGATCTTCTAAGCACGTTTTCATCTTCTAAATTTTTGCTTAATACATAAAGTTTAACAATTTTAGCTTAAAACGAGTTAAATAATTTTTTAAATTTCTTTAACAATATTTTTTTTAAATACAGAAAAATTATTTAATATTTATGGAAAAATACAAAATTATCACTTTCTGATTTTCTTACAGATTTTTCTATAATTTTTTTATAAAAAATCTTGACCTTCAAATTCTTAGTTACACATTGTTTTTTCTTAAAGCTCAAAAGCCTTTAAGCACTTTAACCTTCTAACCTTCATTTCAGCCACTTTTTTGTACCATATGTGCCTCAAGTGTTCATATGTTGTCACTGCTTTTCCAATTGTTGTTGCTCAAGGTTGTTGCTCTATTTTTGCCATTTGGCTGCCAGAGCTTCTGCCATCTTCCACCACCACTTCTTCCACTTCTACTGCTGCTTCTTTGTCCTTTCGCACCACTGCAACTTGTGCCAGCAACGCACACAGATTGCGCTGCGTATAAACAATATTACAATTATTATTGTTGTTGTTGTTTTCTTGTTATTGCTGCTGTTGATGCCATTGTTGGGCACATTCGCGCACAGCAACTTTCTCGAGTGTGCCAGTGCTGAGAACGCAGCTCGTGTACGCAGTTCATATTGTTGTTGTTGTTGTTGTCAGCATTACAAGCTTAATTTGTTTAAATGTTGAATTTGACATACTCAGAGACACACGCGTCCTCCGAGACACATGCAAGCAATGCACTGTGTGTCTGTGTTCGGTTGCGTGCAGACTTGCGCAAAGTTCAAGCACCTCTCTTGGTTTTATATTCATTTGGCATTGCATACTTCAAGGCTAACAAGCGGCCGCCATAAATGAAATGGCAAGTTTTATTTTTATTTTCTTTTTTTTGTTTGGACTTATTGTTTGCACGCCGCTACGTATTATTTGTTGCCTAAATTAACGTAAAAGTTGCCCCAACTTGCATTGGATTCAGACGTTTTCGGTCTGCTGCCACTTTGTTTGTGAGTCCAGAGAGAATAGCACAGCAGACAAATTAGATGGGGATTTAATTTATGTGGTTATTTTTTGTTGCCTACTTTTTTGGTTTATTGAAGTTTGGCTAAAAGGTCAAAGTCATTGGGACAAATGTCCTAACGAAGATAAATGTTTTCTCATTTTACTCTTTCAATCAACTTGAGACTCATCGCAAGAAGACTTATAGAGACTTATTGCCAAATAATGATTTTAAATTTTATAAAATCAAACTGAGAAAAGTACTGAGTTGAATTTTTAATGTGGTTATGATTGATTTTTAAATAAAATTTTGAAAAATTGAACTGTGAAGTAAACTGAGTTGAATTTTTCAATGTGGTTTTAACTGGTTTCTAAAATTGAGAAAAGAATTTTACTCTTTAAAACAACTTCAGACTTATTACAAGAAGTACCGAGAGTTGCCAACTGGTGATTTTAAACTCTGAAAAATCGATCTGAGAAAAGATCTGAGTTGAAATTTTTAATGTGGTTATAGCTGATTTTTAGAAAGAATTTCGAAAAATTTAACTGGGAAGTAAGCTGAGTTTAATTAGTAGTTGTGGTTTTAACTGATTTCTTAAATTTAGACTAAGTTGAATTTTTTAATGTGGTTATAAATGATTCTTGGAATAGAATTCTATATAACTGAACTTTGAAGAAAACTGAGTAGAAATTTTCAATATGGTTTTAACTGATTCCCGAAAGGTCCTTCGACTAAGTTACCTGAGTTAAGGTTCAGTGCGAGTGTACGGAAATCTTGGAATCATCCGTTCGGAGCCACTGTTGCTCATTTGAAATGCCCAGTTTGATAAAAACTTGAAAACTGCCGTAAGTGTCTTTACAGCTTCAGTGCTAAGAAGTAAACTAAACTGTTCATGTTGCAAGTTTTGCTGATTTTAGTTTTCAGAGGTTTGTAGGAATTTAAAGTCGTTGATATGGTCTCCTGAAACCTTAAAGCTTAGAATAATTGTTCACTAATATAACATTGAGACTTCTAAAACTTAAATACGTAGTTGTATACTTTGAACTTGAAGTCTAAAGCTTATTGATGATGTCCTTGATGTCCTCTGAAAAGCAGACTGGGACAGTTTTGGCCTTAAAACTCAAATAGATGACTTTAAAATTAAACTTAAAACCCCAAATATTCAGATTAATTTCTTGAAAGACATAATTAGAACTAAAAACCATCGCTTGACCAATGACCTTGAACACAAATGTGAAGCCCTAAGATTTAGATTGGTGTTTTCTTGGATTGGACAGCAAAAGCTGAGTCAAGGATTGAAGCCCCATGGTTCAAGATTTCAATCAGAACTGAAAGCTATCGCTTGATCGATGACCTTGAATACAGATGTGGAGCCCTAAGATTTACATAGATTGATGCTCTTTTGGATTGGATGACAAACTCTGAATGAAGGATTGAAACTTTGCGACCCAAAACCACAATTAGAACTGAAAACCATCGCTTGACCGTTGACCTTGAACAAAAATGTGAGGCCCTAAGAATTAGATTAATGTTTTCTTGGATTAGATAACAAACGTTGAGTCAAAGATTGAAGGCTCACGGTTCAAGATTTCAATAAGAACTGAAAACTATCGCTTAACCGATGACATTGAACACAAATGTAATTAAGATTGATGCCCTCTTTGCTTGAATAAAAAACACTGAGTCAAGGATTGAAGCCTTAAGGTTCAAGATTTCAACCAGAACTGAAAACCATCGCTTGACCGATGACTATGAACACAAATGTGATATAGATTGATATTTGGATTGGATAACAAATGCTGAGTCAAGGATTGAAGCTTTGCGGCTCAAGACCAAAATTATATCTTTACACTATCGTTTGACCGATGACCTTGAACAAAAATTTGAAGCCCTTAAGTTTAAAGTGATGTTTTCTTGGATTGGATAACAAACGCTGAGTCAAGGATGGAAGACCCACGGTTCAAGATTTCAATCAGAACTGAAAAATATCGCTTAACCGATTACCTTGAACACAAATTTGATTTATGTTTGTGCTCTCTTGGTTTGGATAACAAATGCTGAGTCAAGGACTAAAGCTTTGCGGCCCAAGATCAAAATTAGATCTCAAAACTATCGCTTGACCGATTACCTTGAACACAGATGTGATTTAGATTGATACATTCTTGGATTGGATCACAAATGCTAAGTCAAGGATTGAAGCCTTAAGGTTTTTAAGGTGGATTTCAATCAGAACGGAAAACTATCGCTTGTTCGATGATCTCGAAGACGCATATACGGTTTTGTCCTTAGATTAACTTTAAATAACTTTATGAAAAAACAAATACTGAATGAAGGCCTTATGACTCATAGGAATAGAAACTTAAAGCCATTGCTTGGTTGATTATATTAAATCGAGCTGCAAAGTATTTGACAGCTGCCGACGCTCAGCTGGCTAGTGCGTTGGGTCGTGCGTCAAATGCGGCGCTCGAACCCAGGTTCAAGACTCCGTTGCTGCTAACACCACAAAAAAAGGAAAACAACAATTTTTCTTTCTAGCAGGAAATGGCGAACCTCTGAGGGTAAAAATTGCCTATGAAAAAACTCCCAACTCGCCGTTCGGAATCGGCATAAAACTGTAGGTCCCTTTCAACCTTGAAAAATTCACACGCACAACATGGATTTAGCCCCAAATCCATAACATCAAGTGAAATTTAATAAAAAAAAACATTAAACCAGAGATTGAGATGACTTATAAGTCTTAACCCTAATTCTTAGATTGATGACCTCATGACTGGATCAACAAAGGATGAAACAATGATTGAGGTCCTATCGTCTCTAACAAGAAGCACTTAGATTAAGAATGAAAGATCTGAAATCGAAAGCTTCGATTGATGAGCGCATCCTTTAAATGATTGACGACCGTGAATACAAATGTGAGAGCCTAAAAGGCTTAGATTAATGACCTTATCATTGGAATAACAAAAGCTGAATCAACGATTGAGATTCTAGAAGTTCAGTTAAGAACTTCTAAGGTTTTGAATAAAAGATTTCTACACAGAAGCTGGAATCGAAAGTTTGATTAATGACCGAATCCTTCAAAGGATTGATGACCTTGAACACAGAAGTGAAATCCTAAAAGCTTCAGATTGATAACCTCTTGATTTGAACAACAAAGGCTGAATTAGTGATTGAGATCCAAACGGCTCAGTTAAGAGCTTCTAAGCTTTAGAATAAAAGATTTCTATTCCGAGATTGGAATCGAAAGCTTCGATTAATGATCCCATCCTTCCAAATGATTGATGACCTTGAAGACAAATGTGAAATCCTACAAGGCTTAGATTAATGACCTTCTGATTTGAACAGCAAACGCCTCACTGATTGAGGCCTTAAGGGCTCAATTAAGAACCTCTTAGCTTTAAAATTAACTATCTTGACACAGAGTTAGAAATCTTAAGCCTCGATTTATGAGCGCATTTTTCAAATGATCAATGACCTTGAATACCTATTTGAAGCCCTAAAAGTTTAAGATTGATGACCTCATGATTAGAACAAAAAAGGTCTCAGTAATTGAGACCTAAACGGTTCAATTAAGAAGCTCTGAGCTTTTAAATGAAAGGTCCTGACAAACAGACTGGAGCCAAATGCTTCGACTGATTCTGCATACTTCCAATAAAAAACATTAATCTGAAAGTTAATGAGTTCGTGGCTCATTTCTCAATTAGACTGGACACTTGGATCTTTGAACTTTAGTTTTTGAGTAATATTTTAATTTTAAAGTTGCGATTAATGTTTTATTTTAAAATTTTTTCATTTGAGTCTGATTTTTTTCTTCATTCTTCCGCTTAAGAATCGTTTTTTTTTCAATGTTCTTCAGCCTTAGTAACTAAAGTAAATCAGTTTGCTTAAGATTGAGTTCAATTGAAACTTTTCTTCATTATTAATTTTAATTTTTTGATGCTTTGACAAAAACACTGAATCCTTTCAGCCTAAAAGTATACCATTCCAAAACTAAATAACAGCTGAAACTATTCCATGCGCTCAGTTGCAATGTGCTTCCACTTGATTTGGGGCACTTTGCCAAAAAGCGAATTTCCCAAACTGCATACAAAGGACCTTTTCAATTTGGTAGTAGTGCCACCACACATACATACACACACACACACACACACATTTGCAAATGTCGCTTTGCCGCAAATTAAGCGCAACATTCGTAGTTCGTACGTTTGTCGCAGCGTTTTTGTTGTGGTTTAATTGCGACCACAAAACGTTGGTCTCGCGTGCGCGTTGGTTGGCACCTGCAGCAGTCACAGCCACAGCCGCTGCCGCAACCGCGTCACTGGACTCTGGTCTCTGTTTGCCGCTTAATTATGTGGCCGCAACAAAGGTTTTTTGTTTTGTTGTGTATGCACATTTTTTTGATGATGTCTTTTATGGTTGTTGCTTCACACCGGCTGCGCGCACACCGCAGCAGGAAATCGTACAAGGTGGCAGCGATATTTCTTTCGGTCTCTTGGAAACGATGTTAATCTCGAAATTATGCCAGAATTTTTAAGGCATTTTCCCGCCTGTTGTCTACCTTTCATTGCTTTCTGTTTGTTCTTCATTTCTTTCATTATTTGGATTTTCAAATTTTTTTTGCACCAGAATGTTTCGCATACATTTCACGCTTCGCCGTGTACCTGTGTCTGTGTGTGTGTGTTTGCACATAAATTTTTCATTTTGAAAAATTTAAAGTTTTATTCCTTCGCACCCAATGCTGCTTGTTGGTTTTGTTGCTATGTACTGTTGTCGTCGTTGTTGTTGTTTTTGATGTTGAGTTTTGTTTTACGGCATCTTAAGTATTCCCAGCTTTCCCGCTTCGCGATCCCAGCGCATACGATATGTGTCTGGCATTGTTTATTTTATGCGGACCACAATAAAAGCAGCGCCGCACTGGCAGCGCAATTTGTCTGCGCGGGCTGACAGCTACGCTGGCCAAAACAACCAACACACCAACAACTAACAAACCAACCAACCACTCAGCCAACCAAGCAGCACACGGACCAGACCAGCCAACGTTGAAGTTGTTAATTGCCCTGTTCGTCGTCGTTGGCGCTGCGTTGGGATAGTCAGACAGACTCCCACAATGGCAATGCGGCAGTGGCATCGGTTGGCCTGTCGTATGTTAAATGCGAATGCGAAAAATTAAACTACACTTTGGGATTTTCTAAGCCAACCATAATGATGAGAATTGTGGCTGCGTTTTGTTGTTGTTGCTACCATTATTGTAGTTGTTGCGTTGCATGCGAATGTGGCTTTGACTTTCCGGCGATGTTATCAGCGTTGGCGCTGTTGTCAGCCTTATTACATGGTTGCACTCTTTGCTCCGCATTGGTCGCTGCCAGCGTTGAGATTCGCCAACTCGGCTACCATCAACTAAATTACTGCCGACTGCTCGACTAACCACTGCTGTTGCCAACGTGTGTCTGCGCACCAGCCGCGTATGTTGTAAATTCGTAATTATTTTCCGGCCATTTTAAAGCCCCAAATTGCAGCCACACAATCTTTTCATGCAGCGGAAATGCAATGAGAGAATTTCCGCGCACATTGGCCACAACCGCAGACGAACTGTCACACATATGTTTACACATTCTTACACAATCATTTGGAATTGTTGTTACTTTGGTTTGATATGTTGTTCAGCGAATGAATTCAGTCAGTTAAACTATTCATTTACTGCAAATTTAACTCATTTATGCGCATACCAGGCCCACTGTTATACAACAAAAATTTACAATGCACAGCAATTTCCACTAAAGATTGCAAAATAGCGACAGAAAGAAAGAAAGAAAGAAAGATTGAGTAGAAGATAGCGTAGCATAGGTGAAGGTGGAAGCCGTGAAGTTAGTCAGACTTCACAATCTCTGACCTGATGAAAGATTTAATGTGCTTTGAAAGCAAGAAAAAGATCATCAAACGCAAAGTTCAAAATTAAAGAAAATGTTGCATGAGAATGTCCGACAGTGGCAGATAATTTCTCATTTCTTTTTTTCATATTTAAACTTTTTTAATTAGCCAAATATGCTTTGTAGGAAAAGAAGATAAAAGGAAAAAATGGAAGTGCTGGATTTTTGTGTTTTTTTGGCATTAAAATTGTTGAAATAGGCAAAAAAGAGGAAAGTTTAAAATTTGTGTTTTTTTTTAGTAAAAACATAAATGAATGTTAACTGAATATTGTAATTGTTTTTAGCAATAATATTTTCTGAAATATTTTTCAAATTAAATTGAAGGAAAACATAACAATTTTGAAAACTTTTTTAAATAAAAATAAATACCTAACATAAAATAATAAAAAAATGTACTTTGTATTTTTTGTATTCTTTTTAATAATGAGAATTTAATATTATTTACATTGAAAGAAAAAAAAACAATTTTGATAAATTTTTAAAATGAATAAAATTAAATAATTTAAAGAAATAAAAGTAAACTGAACTTTGTAACATTTTTAACAATAATTATTTTTTTTAAGAATGGAAATTTAAAATTATTTGCATTGAAAGAAAAAACTATGTTTTGATAAATTTTTATAAAATAAAAATTAATAAATAAATAAAATGCAATAATTAAAAAGAAATTAAAGTAAATTATTTTTTTTAATTTTTTTTAACAAAAATATTTTTTTTTATAATGAGAATTTAAGATTTTATAAACATTGAACGAAAAAATAAAAGTTTCGATAAATTTCTTTTAAATAAAAATAAATAAAAAAAATTAAATAATAAAAAAATAAAAGTAAACTGAAGTTTGTTATTTTTTAGCAATAATAATTTTTTTAACAATAATAATTTTTTGTTAATAACGGGAATTTTATTTTTATTACATTGAAAGAAAAAATAACAGTTTTCATAAATTTCTTTTAAATAAAAATAAATAAATTAAATAAAATAATAAAAAAAAATTTAAGTAAATTAAACTTTGTAAATTTTTTAACAATAACAATTTTTGTAAGAATGAGAATTTAAAATTATTTACATTTAAAAACAAAAATACAAGTTTTGATAATTTTTTTTTAATAAAAATAAATAAAATACAATAACTAAAAAAAATTAATGTAAACAAATTTTACTAATGTTTTTTAACAGTAATAATTTTTGTTTAGTAATGAGAATTCAAGATTTAATGAACATAGAAAAAATAAATGTTTCGATAAATTAATTTTTAACTAAATAAAATAAAATAAATCAAAATAAAATAAAATAAAATAAAATAAAATAAATAAAATAAAATAAAATAAAATAAAATAAAATAAAATAAATTAAAATAAAATAAAATAAAATAAAATAAAATAAAATAAAATAAAAAAATAAAATAAAATCAAATAAAATCAAATGAAATCAAATAAAATAAAATAAAATAAAATAATAAAAAAAATAAAAGTAAACTGAACTTTGTAATTTTTTTAACAATAATAAATGT
This sequence comes from Melieria omissa, assembly GCA_963971225.1. Taxonomy (NCBI): domain Eukaryota; kingdom Metazoa; phylum Arthropoda; class Insecta; order Diptera; family Ulidiidae; genus Melieria; species Melieria omissa. The sequence goes on from OZ020267.1 coordinate 147,137,145, forward strand.
TGATATTTGTTTTTTACATTCAATATTGTTTCAATAATATTGACATTGTATGCTAAATATGCAATAACTGTAATTGCATTTCCCATAATCTACTCCACATCGCTCGTAATATTTGCTCCATTAGCCTCGCTACGGCCAACTGCTCCGTGTGTCACTTTTGGCCACAACAGCAGCCAACGGTTTTCACCTTTCACCGAGTTCTCGAGGGTAACGGTAATCAACTAATTTGCTGGCACTTCATTAAAAGTCAACAAAAGTCAATAGTGTACGCTTGGCCGCAAGCCAGACCCACTCACACACACACACACACATACATATGCAGTCACCAATTTACTCACATACGCCAACACTTTCGGGCACATTGTCACAAGCGCAACTCAAGCGTTGTGGCGTTTGCTGCCTACCTTCCCCTCCCCTCTCCTCCACACCACACACACACACACAAACCCCTACCTTGAATTCCAGCTGTTTGACATATCAATTTCGACTTGAACTAAAAGGAGCAAATTGTTGCCTGGAAATTTGATATGCCTTCCCCTCTTCCCTTCATCAACCACGTTCGCATCGGTGTGACACATCGTTTCGGTTGAAACTGTCACTAATGTGCTTTGGACGTAAGCTACATTTGTTGTTGCTGCTCAGCGCAGCAATTAAATTGTGTGGCCAAAACGCTTTCAGCACATTGGCGCCCAAAAACCAGGACTTTAGATTGAATTCTGCATATTTAATGCAACTAAGCGGCAGTTTGTGCTTTAGTTTGGCTTTTCAGCAGCTCACACACACACATACAAACACATACAGTGCATTGACATTCACCTTTCGGCTGGGCTGTTGCAAAGTTTGACGGCATCATCAGCGGTAAAATGATTTAACGGTTTCAGTCGCATGCCGACGGCAACACTGTTCTTCGTTGTGTGCATATTTGAAAAAGCGTGCAAGCGAAAGAATATAGAATAAGAAGAAGAAGAAGAAGCAGCAGCGTAGACAAGTCATTGTACAATGCTGCAATAGCGTTGTTGTTGTTGCATTGCCTTGGGGCTACATAGGTGGGCGCAAGAATGCCATCAACGAGCGCGCAGCGTGCAGCAAAATGACAAAAATTCGTCAGCAGTGTTGTCAGCTGCAAAAAAAAAAGCTGATGGGAAATGGTGACTGTTCGGGGGAAAAATCGTTGGCGGAGAATGTTGGTGTTTTTGACAGAAAGGCTGATGAGCAGCTGACTTTGCAATGAAACGACAGAACGTCAGGCTGTCAAAGTGACAGCGACTTGCAAACCGCAGTCTGAATTTAAATCATGTTTTTGTTTTTAGTTATAAGGCAAAATTTAGTCTAAAAAGTTTCTCAGGCAGATCTTTGGACTCACTACGTTTGAAAAATGTCAGCTTGTCAAAGTGACAGCGACTTGAAAACCGCAGTCAGATTTTGAATAATGTTGTTTGTTTTGAGTAAGAAGGCAAAATTTACTGTAAAAAGCTCCTCAGGCAGATCTTTGGACTCACTACGTTTGAATCTTTCAGTTTTCTTTCAAAACTGACCTTAGTAATTTTTTGATTAAAGAAAACTCGAAACGTCAGTAGTATGTTTGTGAGGGTTCTGGATCACCTAAATGAGGAGCAATGACGTCATCGATCAGGTTTGTGTCTTGGGTTGATCACGTCGTCGATTAGGTGGGTGTCTTGGGTGTGACATCATCGATTAGGTGTGTGTCTTTGGTTTGTCGTTAGATGGCGCTGGTGTATGTGTGTGCGTGCCTTGCGTATGTACCACTAGATGGCGCTGCAAGACACACTCAATTGATGACGTCATCAACCCAAGACACAAACCAAATCGATGACGTCATTGCTCCTCATTTAGGTGATCCAGAACTTTCACAAACTAATACTAACGTCAGAGTATTTGAGCATAAAAAAGTGACTAAACCAAGCAACCAGCCTCGATAGTCAAGCGAGTAGTACGCCGACTTGTCATGCCAGAGCTTCTGGGCTCGATTCTAAGTTATGGCCGGTTAAAAACTTCGTATTGTAAAAAATTCACAACTGCGCTCTTGACAGGTCATGGAAAAACCTTCAACTGTCATCCGGCAATCAAATTCGGCTTTTAACCGTAAATCTTCTCTATATTTCTGTTTGAAATATGTATTAAAACAACCAGTGTTTCATACATATTCCAAACGTTGTGGATCCTCAACAGGTCCTACCTACATCAACCAACGTTGCCTTAAAGATTTAACTAACAGAAATTTCAAAAAGCTGACAGTGCTTTGAGTGAGCTGTACGTCAGTCTAACTTTTCCATAGATCAAGAACTGGAAATGCTGCAAAAACCCGGTCGAAAAGGAAACCATCTTCCACTTCCTCAGTGACTGCTCAGCTGTATCGAGTAGAAAGCGGAAGAAGCCATGCTTCACCGACTTTGAACACATAGCAAAATGCACGCTGGGTTCGCTTCTTGTCTTCATTAATCGCTCAGAGTGGCTACTACGAGCAGATCGCCGAAAGGGTTAACCGAGAATAGTGGCAACAAAACGGTGCACATGCGCTAATTGGATGCCGGGGCATTGCCGCTCGAACCAACGAACCAACCAATACACCAGTCAATTATTCAACAGGGTTACAGTTCATAAATCTGACTTTGCCTTAAGGTGACCGCAGGTTAAAATGTCTTTTCAAAAGGTGCGCTAATTCTTCATTTACGGTTTAACTTGATTCTCAAAGGGTGACGATGGTGATTATGTTGTCATAAGAGTTTTCGTGTTGTTGCTGTTAGAAAATGTTGTTGTTAGATATGTGACTAGTAATATTCATCGAGCAATCAAGACACAGAAGGCTGCGGCTGACTTCTTCTTAAGTAAACTTTGTATGATTTTGTTATTACGAGACTTGGCCTATGTGCTGAAAGGATGCAGAGGTTAGAAGACAGGGTTTTGAATGAAGAAGTTATGGACACTTCGCTTGAACCCATCAAGGTCATAGGTACTGGGGAAAATCTTCGCAAGGAGCTAGTTTCATAACCGTGCAGTACGGGCCAGGTACGAACTCTGCGATGACTAGTGGGCAGGAACATCGGGTCAACGGAGAATGCACAAGTGCCAGTGTTTCAGGCCTCCTCGGAGTAATAACAGGTATCAGATATCAAGAGATTTCGAATTTTTGATATCAATAGAATATAACTTGATACTTTTGGTTGGTCTTGAACCCATGCCTGGAGCACATATTATGTCAAATAGACAGATGATAGGCAAAGCTGTGAAGCTAAGCAATGTAAAATAATGCTTCAAGGACCTCACGTTTAGCAGCTTATTGCATGCACCTAAAGATATTTGATAAAACATGTAGCTTCATTATGACATTTAATAGTTCACAAACCATCTTGAAAACTACTCTGAGCTGGTCTGTTTCAGCACCAATACATATTTATTTGCCTTTTATCATGTTCTCAGTCGGCACCTATCACTTTATTTGCTCATACATAGAATTGATACACTTCTCTACTCAGGCATTGAACTGTGTGCGCTGTGAAGCGATGCAACCATGTGCCGCAACCTTTCAGCACAGCTCACCACCACTCAGACGAACGCTGCCAGAAGACTGCATGGCCGCCTTCAGCGTATTTGTATTGAGTTATCTCAACAAAGTAAACAATCCCGACGGCGGATCTCAGTCTCGCTCACCCAACGCACTCACCCATCTCAAAGGTAGACGACAGTCGCACACTATCTACTACAAACACGCCGTCAGCGCGACTACTTTACTACAAACATCAATTTTTTCTCAACACCAATTTGCCTTTCGCTACGATTTTCACTACGCACACACGTCTGACATGTTGATTCCTTTGCTCCTTTGGTCTTGAACCTCTACACCGCTTCACGTATCTATCTCACAATTTGTTTACAATAAAAAATTCAAATAAAAATGCCTCAACATTTCACGTCATTGGCGTTCAAATGCACCAAAATGGAATTAGAACCAACCGACTAGTCGTAAACTAGATTTGCTTGGCTTTTCCTTATAAGAAAACCGAATGGCAAGGTCGGCTTTTCTTTTTCAACATTTTTTTTTTTCGATTCTATATACAGATTTTAATTTGTTTTGTGTGCTCACTTAATGCGTTTGGTATGAGTTTTTTCTGGTTGTTGTCGTTCTTTGTCACAAGGTCGGCTACTTTGGCGCTGCGACCATTTGTTTCAGTCGTAAATTAACACAGCTTGAAAACCAATTCGGATAAAACTCATCCGTGTCTATGAGTATTTTTGAAAATGACGCATGAAATGCCACACAAAACCAATGCTTATGAGTAAAGTTGATGTGCAAAAAAAAAAAAAATGAAGTAAGTGAAACCAACTTTAAATTTCTTAAATATTTGTGGCACTTTTGTGCAAACCAAAAGTGGTTTGAGAAATATTTAGGTTTCGGTTTTTTTTTTTAGTTGGCAGCGCGACTTCTTATCACAGGAAGTAATGAGTGTGCAGGAGCGCAAAAAATTGAAACCATTTGCAGTATTGAGTGATAAAATTTGTTTATTTTTGTGTTTTTTTTGTTGTAATGCAAAAAATTAGTAACAACATTTGGCGCTTATCGGTGTTGGGGTGCGGCTACTAACTTTATAAGTGATTTTAATTCCTTTCCTTTCTTTTCTTTCTCAATTTGTGGCTTTATTAAAAGTATTAGAGGAACAAAAAAAATGTGAGATTATTATAAAATTAAACAAATGAATTAGCAATTAATTTCCAAGAATTTCATAAAATTTGGTAAGTTGAAAGCTTCAAGGCGCATGTACGTCTGGAAGGACTCATGCAGCAAAGACATAGATTGCTGACTGCTTCTAAGCAGTTAAATATATGAAAAATATTCAATTGTAATTATTTTTAATAAAAAAATTTATAGAATTATTGACAAACAAAGTAAAATACATAATTTTAGTATCTACATATTTCAAAGTATTTTCTAATATTTCCCATATAAAAAAAATATGTAGTATGTAGAACGTTTGAGCAATTCAAACCATGAGTCGAACACTATTTCTACTTACTTCAGCCGGATATACTTAAAGAAAGGGCAGCTAGTTCACAATCCTTGAGTTCTATATTCTACATATTTAATATGAATTTTCGTAATTTGCAAACAAATTTATTAACGTTTTGGCGTCCGACTAGGAAAACACTGTTTCAGTTTTGACTTAATTTTGGCTTCTATGTTAAATTTTGGGTTTTGTTGTATTCAGACACCCATAGTAGAATTTTATGGCAAATATTTTTGTGGTATATTTTGTACTTAAAAAGTCCTGTTTCAAAGGATATTTTTGGCATTTTAGAAAAAAAGGGTCCGATTGACCCATACAAATAGGAGCTAGAGGGTTAAAATGTTCCACCAAAATGTTCCTCGTAGTATTTTACATAAAATTGCTGAACACATTATATATCTAAAATTTTAGGTAACACATTAAAAAGTCCTGTTTTAAAGGATATTTTTGGAACTTTAGGAAAAAAGGGTCAAATTGATTCACAAAAATGGAAGCTAGAGGGTTAAAATATTTTACCAAATTCCTTTTACATAAAATTGATGAACACATCATATATCTAAAATTTAAGATAACATGGTTATTGTATGCCAGGGTATGAAAAAGGGGGGACAAACAAAATTCAGACGTAAACATCCAAAATGCCCTTCAAGGTGTTTGTTTTGGTCCCCTCTACTAGAATCTGTTGTCAGAATCTTGTTGTTTTGGAAAAAAGTTGATTTTGTTGTTCAGTGTTACCATCAACATTGTCTCTTTTGAATTGCTGCCTGCTTCTAGGCGCTTATACTGTGTTATATTCTGCAGTGGCAGGCATCACTATATATTTAAACCCTTAAATTGATTATTGTTTAAATATTTAATAATAAATTTGTATTCTTATGATCTCGTACCCAAAAAATCTTATAAAATTGTTTTCTTTTTTTTCAGGTGCGTAAACTAATTCAAAAATCATAAAACAGGTAAAAATGTCTTATCCGAATATTGTACATGCTTTGACTAAAGTGTTTAGTTTACAATGAATCAACATTAGTAACAAAAATAAGTTTAAAATTTGTACCAAAGTGCTTTCGGAAATTGCGTGTATAACAACCCTGTTTTGTGTGTTGTAAAACGAATGCAGTGAATGCTTTCGCTCGCCGGCAAAGAGCGAAATCGAGACATGCTCTCTGTTTACTTTTTAGATGGAAACCCTGCGGGAAATGCTCTAACATAGTAAATGTTTTTTAAAACCTTCGAGCACATTATAAAAGTATTCGATTGGCTCAAATTGTTTCTCAGTTCAACACTTAAACTTTTTCTATAGCATGAAATTCAATTAAGTTTCACTTTATTAAACTTTACCATATCTTTGGTAAAGGATATAGGTAACTTTATCATATCTTCTGAACTGAAGATGCTTTGCTAAAGTCATTAAAAAACTTTCTTAAATGACTTAAAAAGCTGCACCTAGTATTTTTTGAGGTGAATTTTTATTGTAAAATTTTAAATTTCCTCAGTTCAGTAATAACTTTTGTTGAATTTTTTCTTCGTCAAATACCTTTTCACTGTTTTTGCTGGAAAAACCTTATCAGCAACAAAATTAAATGGATTCTGCGCCATTAAAAGGTCTAAAAAGTAAATATTTCTTCAGTATAAAACTAAAAATTTAAGTAATAAGTAATAAGTAAAGTATTCTAATTTAAGTTTGAAGCTTTCTACTAAAATGTGAATATTTTTAATAAAATTGTTTCTGAAATGTTCAATTATTGTATGTTTCTACAACAGGAAATTCGTAATTTTAGAAAGAAAGTTAGCTAGGTTTCAGAAAAATATCTGTTGGCTTTACTGACTTAAAGTTGAACATGTGTTGAGAAAAAATATTTGCCTCTTGTTTTATGAAATTTGTATTTTTTAATAAAAACAATAATGCAATGTTGATTAATTTTTGATACAAATGATTTAAAATGAAATAAAGATTATAATTTTTAATAAAAATGTTTTGAGAAAAATATATGCTTCTTGTTTTATGAAATTATAATTTCTAATAACAACTATAATGCAATGTCTAGAAATTTTTAATAAAAATTATGTGAAAATGAATGAAAGTTATAACTTTTAATACAAATTATAATAACAATGTCTAAAAATTTTTGATAAAAATTATAAAAAATAAAAATTTCAGTTTCTTTGTAAAAACTATAATGCAATGTCTACTAATTTTTGATACATTTTTACAAATAAATAAAAAATATAACTTTTAATAAAAATTACAATGACAATGTTTTCTAATTTTTGATAAAAGGTATATAAAAGTAAATAAAACTTATAACTTTTAATAAAAATTATAATAACAATCTCCACTAATTTTAGATAAAAGCTATATAAAAATAAATACAAATTATAATTTTTAATAAATTTTAATTTAATTTAATAATTTAATTTTTAATAATTTTTGATAGGAATTATATACAAATAAATAAAAATTATAACTTTTTATATAGGGTGTTTTTTTTAGAGGTATAGAACTTCGAATTGAAATAAAACACAAGAAAATCGTTTTAATGTCCATCAATTTGGCTTTATTGGAAGGATAATTTTATGCCATTAATGTTTAAATATGATTTCGGGCATGTGGCCGCCGCGGCTGGCTCGAATAAAGCCAATTCTACAGGTCCAATTTTTAAAGTTGATGGACAAAGCTCCAATTGCTGTGCACGGTGGCGAATCGATTCATTCGGGTCCTCTTCAACATTTTGCTCTACAGCGGCAATTGTTTCTTCGGTGCGCACTGTTCGACGTCTCTGCGGATGCGTATTATCACATAGAGTAAGCGTAGTGCGAAAACGACCCATGGTTAACCGATGGATGGACCGATTTTGCTCTGATGGACGATTATGTCGACCATAAAATGGACGGAGCTTGCGGTAAACTTCGCGAACTGAACCATTATTTTCGAAATAAATTTGCACGATTTGCAAGCGTTGTTCTTTTGTCAACCTGTTCATGATGAAATGGCAAACCAAACTGAACATAAATGACATTAGAGTTGCCAGATTTGACCACAAAATGCCAGTTTCATCTCTATTCGAAAAACAAACCTCTAAAAAAAACACCCTATACAAATTATAATGGCAATGTCTTCTAATTTTTTATAAAAATTATATAAAAATAAATAAGAATTATAATTTTTAATAAAAACTATAATGACAATGTCTTCTAATTTTTTGATAAAAATTATATAAATTAAAAAATTATGATTTTCAATAAAAACTTTTATATAAGGTCTAATTTTTGATAAAAATTTTAGTTTAATTTTAATTAAAAAAAAAAATGTTTGTAAAAATTATTTATAAATAAATAAAAATTACAACTTTTAATAAAAATACATTAAAATTCAAATTTTTAATAAAACTAATGTTAAAACAAATTATATAAAAATACATAAAAATTATGTCTACTAAGTTTTGATAAAAATTTTATGAAATTAAATAAAAATTTTAACTTTTTATAAAAATTAGAATGACAAAGTCTTTTAATTTTTGATAAAAATTTGATTAAATTATATAAAAATAAAAAAATTATAATTTTTAATAAACTCATATCAACATAATAAAATGAAATTTCTATTAATTTTTGATAAAAATTGTATAAAAATAAATAAAAACTATAATATTTAATACAATTTATAATGAAAAAGTCTTCTAATTTTTGATAAAAATTATATAAAACTGTTCATTTGTATCACTATTCTTTATTCTGTCCTGGATGCGCAGATGAATGACTGTTAAAATCTCCTCCTCTCTTCATTGCTATAACTTCTAAGTCTCTGAGTTTCATGTCGAAAATTTTCCCACTGGGTCTTTTGTTCGGGCACTTCACGCCATCAATCCGAGTTGGAGCGGCAAATGCATAGCAATGACCGATAAAAAACACCAGCAAAACGCAAGCGCCGACTGGCCGAATGCCGTGCGCGGAGCGGGAGAGAAAAGTCTCCGCTGTGTTGCGGTGACGACTTGGCTCCGGCACGTTGTGTGCGCTGCGTATCCATGAGATACACTTGGCGAGTGCCGAGTGTTGTTTTATTCGTGAATTAGACGTGTTGCGGAGCGGAGTTGTTTCGGTTAGCAGCGAACGGTTGAACGGCTGAGAAGTGTTTTCGTCAATGAAGTGACAGCTTGTTGTTGGCCAATAGCGTTGAACTAGTCTTGGCTCTGCGGGGCCTTGTGTGCGTTCTGGGCTTTCATTGAGATATTTTTAATTTTGCTCGAATTGTTAATGCTAAACTAAAAGTCGTTGCTTTCGAAGTGTTTGGCTGCGAGTACTGAATGCTAAATGCAGAAATCGAGGCGCGACCATCTGTGAGTGTGCGTGTGTGTGTGGAAGATTTTTTCGAAAATAAACGGAAAACGCATAAAACGCGCGCTGCATCGCAGCTGCCGAAAATAAACACAAGCAGCATTTGAAAGTTTTTAGGTAGTGAAAAGACATGCAATGGAAATTCTTTAAAGTGAAGTGAATTTTTTGGAAAGATTTTTAAATTTCCGACAACACAATAGTTAAATGGTGATTTTTGGTCTCGCGCCCTCAGTGCGAATTAATCAGAATTCGTAATCCATGAAAAACCAGCACCCTTTCCGCCTCGGCAAATAGCACAACGCAAAAAGTTGGCGTAGAGGAAAAAACTTGAATCGAAATCGACCTCCCAGCTTTGATCATTCGACTCGAGCTGAGCTGAGCTGAGCTGGAAACTGTGAACACGACAACGACAACAGCAGCGACAGCGACAGGCAAAAACCTGCCAAACGAGTTGAGCGAAAACTAAAGAGTATAAAACAAAAACAATAATAAAAAACACTACACAAAGCGAAAAACAAAAATCTGCAAAAACACAAAATAACAGCAACACTAGCAAAAAACAACAACAGCGAAAAAAACCAAACAAAACAACAACGTAAAAATTGCCCATAAAAAGCACAAAAAGTTGTGTGCAGCAGTGCAGAGAAACCAAAAATTATTAACAAAAAAAAATAAATAAAATTTCGACTTGCAACGGCCGCAAGTTCCCTCAGTGCCCGCGTCTGCTGCCCAAACACACTTTTTGCTGGCTGGTTTGTTGTTGTTGTTCTTTTTGGACAACGGCAGCACAAAACTGGATTCGCTACACGACTTGGCAGCAAAATTGCCAAGTTGCGCGCCCTCCCGCCCACCTTGCTGGCTGCCTTTCTATAGCCGGGCCGGCTCTTCCGTGCCGAGCGCGGATTGAAGGCCGCGCGCAGCCCAAAGCGTCAGCAGCGCGAGTGGACTGAGTGCATTTTTTGTGTTGTTGCCGCCCACGTTCAGTGCATATGGCGACAGTGCAGTGTCGTTCTTGAGCGTTGAGCCGGCAGCCAAATTTGCGTAATTTCGACGACGACGTATTGTGAACTGTCGCCGACGAAACGTTGAGCCGCAGCGTGAAGGTGGCATTTTATAGCGAAGGCGCCGAACGTCGTTGGGTGCGTCAAGCCGTCATGGGGGTGTTGCGCTGGCGCGATCTTCCCGGATCGCGAGTCTCGGTTGGGAATAACAACAACAACAACAATCACAATAATAATGGAACAAATAGCAACAACAATAACAATCGCGAGGTGAGTAAGCATTGCTGGGTTGACGGTTGTTGTTCAAGAATTCAAGAATTTACCAGAAACAACGTTTGGCTGGTTGGTTGATTGTTAGAAAATACATATGTGTGTGTGTGAGAGTGTGTGAGTATGTGTGTGATGGCGCATTTAAGTTTTTAATTATTGAAAGTGTATTGCCATGTAGCTGTTACTATCACATTCGAAAAAACCCGACTTCTTGAAAGATATGTGCAGCATTTTTAATGCGATATGTGGTTCTGAAATGGCGGTTTGTTAAAATTATTGTAAATTATATGACATCATATACATATGTAGGTATGTGTGTCATTGCTTTTGCCTTGAAACTGTACAACTTTCAAAATAAAATTGTTTACATTCTTTTCATTTTTAATCGATTTTACACAAATGCCTAGAAGGGTCTACTACTTCAACTTGATTTCTCCAATATTCATAAATTTTTAAGAAACATCTGTCTGACAGGTTCTATAGATGATGTCGTCCTATGATGTACATAAATTTTTAGAGTACATTGGTCCTAAAGACGTTTTATAGATGATATCGTATCGTATCGAGACTCTCTTATGATATCCATAAATAATTATCCAAAGTCAATAAAACAGATTCTATAGATGAATGAGCTGACGTCAGTCAAAAAGAAGTTCTATAGATAAGATCATTCCAGAGATTTATAAATTTTCAGGAATGGTCTCCCTGAAAGAGATTCTATATATAAGATGTAGTAAAGAGGTCCATGTAAAAGAGGTTTTATAGTTGAGATCCACTTATAATATCCATTAAGATTTAGTTAAAGTGAATAAAAGAAGTTCTATAGATGAGATCGTATATTGATAGAAAAATTGGATCTAAAAGAAGTTTTCTGAATAAGATTGCCTCCGATGTCGGTCTGACAGAGGTTCTATAAATAATATTTTCTTACGATATTCATAGATTTTTAGCTGACAACAGTCTAAAAGAGGTTCTATAGATAAGATCTTCTTCCAATATTAATAAATTTTAGCAAAAGTTTGTCTAAAAGAGGTTTTATAGACCAGGTCGTACTCAGATATTCATAAATTTTGTAGTAGAAATTCATGTAAAACAGGTTTTATAGATGAGATCTTCTTATGATATCCATAAATGTTTTGAAGAAGCCAATAAAATGAGTTCTGTAGATGAGATCGTAAATTGATAGAAAAATTGGATCTAAAAGAAGTTTTCTGAATGAGATCGTCTCCGATGTCGGTCTGACAGAGGTTCTATAAATAACATGGTCTTCCGATTTTCATAAATTTTTAGCTGACGTCAGTCCAGAAAAGGTTCTATAGATGAGATTTTTCTATTTTTATTAGAAATCCATGTAAAAGAGGTTTTATAGATGAGTTCCTCTTATGATATCCATTAAGATTTAGTGGAAGTGAATAAAAGAAGTTCTTAAGACGAGATCGTAAAGTTAAGCAATTAGGTTTTATGAATGAGAACGTCTTACCGTATTTATTTGAGCAGATTTCGGTCTGACAGAGGTTCTATAAATAACATGGTCTTCCGATTTTCATAAATTTTTAGCTGACGCCAGTCAAACAAAGGTTCTATAGATGAGATATTCTTCTAATATTGATGAGTTTTGAGCAAAAGTTTGTCCAAAAGAGGTTTTATAGATGATATCGTTTTAAGATATTCATAGATTTTGTAGTAAAAAACCATGTAAAAGAGGTTTTATAGGTGATATGCTCTTATGATATCCATAAATGTTTAGAAGAAGTCAATAAAAGAGGTTCTTTAGATGAGATCGTAAATTTTAGCAAGGAGGTTTTGTGAACGAGAACGTCTTACGATATTTATTTTAGCCTATGCTGGTCTGACAGAGGTTCTATAAATAACATTTCCTTACGATATTCATAGATTTTTAGCTGATGTAAGTCAAAAAGAGATTCTATAGATGAGATCATCTCCTAATATTCATAAATTTTTAGTGTGAATAGTCTGTCTAAAAATGTGTTTGATCGTTTTACGATATCCATAAATTTTTAAGAGCACATTCGTCCCACAAAGGATCTATAGAAAAGATTGTTCTTCGATATTCATAAAGCTTTAGCAAAAGTCTCTCTAAAAGAGGTTTTATATTTAGATGAGATCGTTGAACGATATTCAGTTTTATCAGTTGTCGGTCTGACAAAAGCTCAACAGATGGGAATGTTCTTGTTCTTGCTATAACAACTTTTTATAAATCTAATCTAATCTCATCCAGTTAAATCGATTTATCTGACATCAACATCAAACGTTTTGTGATTTTGTTGCATCCTAAAATTTTTATTACAGGATTCACTGAATTTTATACTCGATTTATACGTTATTTGGGTTTTAAAACCTAATTAAAGTATTTTTGTATTATGTAGAACTTATCTCGTGACTATAAATTGCCACACTTTGCTTCCAGAGATATCTTTTTACACATAAATCTCTGTTTATATCCACTTTTATTCCATGTTCTACTCAACAAAGCCCATTTTTATGCTTTAAAACTCACACCAAAGTGTCACAAATATGTTGTGTGACACATTAACACACATACAATGCAAGCTATTAGCAAATTTTCTAAAGTTTAGTTTAGTTTTATGGGCACAAAGTTCTTTTAAGTATGTGTAGCAGTTGTCAGAAATTGTCAGCGTTTCAAACTACAGTAACAACACCACAGATTGTCTGAGGGCGAGTAGGCTTTAGTCGATGGCAATCTTACGTCTTTCAATGCTTTTCTCCTCCTCCTCTTCCATAAAAAATAAGTTGTTTTCAATGTACTAACTGCTTAGTTGCCCATTACCGGGTTTTGGCCAACATTTCCCTTCAGGCATTCACACTAAACGCGTTGACATGGCTTCCTCTCTTAGCTCCTTTCATTCACTATCAATGTTTGTGTCAATGTTATCGCCAACTTTTGCCATTGAATACGGTTTTTTAAGTATAAAGAGAAAAAAAGAGAAGAAATAAAACTGAAACTAAAGCCAGAACTTCTTGTAGTTTCTTTTGATGTTTTCAGCTTCGGTTGAATGTTGGCGCATTTTGATTTTCCGCCGCCGATTACACACTTCCGAACCACAAAACGGAAGAGAAAGCCAAACGCATCAAGAAAATTGCGTTTTAATTTGCATAAAAGAAAAATTTATCTGTAAATGTTTATCAGCGCCGAACAACAACAACAGTGCCAATGCAGCCCATTGTTCCATGTCCAATGCAGAGTGTGACACTTTGTCACACCCCTAAAAAAATCAGTCCCATTAACGGCGTTGAGCCATAAGCAGTTTGACCTCCTGTTTGCCTGTCCGTCTGTCTGTTTGTTTGTGGCAGCCACATTACAAGCACTGCACGTACAACTTTGAGCCTAAAGTTTTATGACAGTTGCATACAATGTTGTTGTGATTTATGTTGTTGTGCCTGTTGTTGTCCGAGTGTCAACACGCGCGTCACTGCAATTAATTGTAATGTGCATTTTAACGGCATTAAATGTTTGACAACGCTTGAAATTACAACAAAACACTTGAATAAAACATAAAAATTTATTAAATACTCTCGACGCTCGAGTGTCCGATTGCGGTTTATGTCGCTTATCAGCCAAAAGTATCGACAGTAATTGTCAAAAATACAACAACAACAAGAGAATTTTGTGTGCTTTGAAAGTTGTTTGTGGCATATTGTGTTGATTGTTGATTGTCTGTTGTTTTTTTTTGTGTTTATTTTTTTTTCTATGCTTATCACTCAACAACGTTTTAAACTTTTAATTTTCGACTTTTAATTATTTTTTTCATAGTACTTTGTAGATTTTAGTGTAATTTACATTTGAGTGAATGATAGTGAAACGAAAATAAAGTTTTTTAATGAGTTTTTAGGCGGCACGGCCACGGCCCCCTGAGCCCCTGACGCGCTGATAAAATGTTGTGTTCTCTTGGTTGGCTGTGTTGCGTTGCGTTGCGTTTGCTGTTGTTTATGTTAATTGTTTGGGTCTGTTGTGTTATTTCAGGTTGATTTTGTAATTTACAAAAACAAAACCGAAACAACAAGAAACGCTTTTATGCTTTGTGTGTGCCGCAATGCATTCGACTTGACGATAACCTTAACAGCTTTGGGGAATATTTGAAAAGCGATCATCATTATTGTGTTCTGAAGTTAAGCGGAAATAACTTTTGAGTTGTTGTATGAGAATGTGTATATGTATCTCTATATATGTGTGTGTGATTTTATGTACTTCAATGTGGCTAAAGTGTTATTTTAGGTGAGAAGTTGAAGCCGAAACTTTTGGTAACAAAACAAGGTTTTGTTTTTTTGTATGAAAAATAATTCTTCTGTTTTTTAGATTTTTTTTGAAATTTTTTTTATGTTTTAATCAAACTAAACCTAAATAATAAATAATTTTAAAAAATATTTAATGAATTTTAATTACAAAAAAATGATTTTTCTAATAATTTATGTTTTTATACATTTTTTTTTGTTTTAATCAAATTAAACTTATAAGTTTGAGTTTCAAAATAAAATATGAAAAAATAAAAAAAATATGGAAAATATTTTTTCTAATAGTTTTTTTTTGATTTTTTTATAATTTTTTTATGTTTTAATCAAAGTAAACCTAAACAAAATAATAAATTTTTGGAAAAATTGTTAATGAATTTTCATTATAAAAAATTATGTTTCTAATAATTTATGTGTTTTTTTTACATTATTTTATGTTTTAATCAAATTAAACTTATAAGTTTGAGTTTAAAAATAAAATATGAAAAAATAAAAAAAATATGAAAAATAATTTTTCTTACAGTTTGATTTTTTTTAATTTTTTCATGTTTTAATCAAACTAAACCTAAATAAAATAATAAATTTATGAAAAATAATGAATTAATTTTAACTATAAAAAATATTTTTTTTAATAGTTTATTTGGGTTTTTAATTTTTTTAAGTTTTATGCAAATTAAAAATAAAATATGAAAAAATAAAAACAAAATTTTTTAAAAGAATTTTTCTAATAGTTTGATTTTTTTAATTTTTTTTGTTTTAATCAAACTAAACCTAAATAAAATAATAAATTTATTAAGAATAATTAAGGAATTTTAATTATAAAAAAGAATTTTTCTAAATATCGAATACTTGTATTTTTATTTTTTTTACATTATTTTGTGTTTTAATCAAACATGAAAAAAAATCAAACTATGAAAAAATTAAAAAAATTTATATGAACAAGAATTTTTCTAATAGTTCTACTTTTAATTTTTTTATGTTTTAATCAAATTAAAAATAAAATATTTAATATTAGTTTTTTCAAACACAATCTAATTTTCTTTACCAAATTATTGATTGAAATTTGAAATGATGACTTAAATCTGGAAAACGATTCTCCTCCTCCAACTATATCACAAAAGTTTCACTTTATTAGTTGTATCCACTTTTATTACCGTTTCAGGGTTAAATCTAATTCCCTTTGACACCACTCAGAGCTGCCAAAAGAAAACATTTGGTTATTTAAAAAGAAAATTTATGAAGCGATCATTTTAACACCATCATTAAACATTTATTTTTATCAAAACTTTTGCTGTTTTCTAACTTAATTTCATCAGCCTGCTGCTTGCTTGTAATTGCTGCCAGCCAACAATTCTCCTATCTCCCACATAGTTCTCATAATTTCCATGTTAATCATTTCGTTTCCCATAAAACTGGTGCCCACACTTATAACTTCCATTCCACAAGACACCACAGTACACCTTCGCCTATTTTATCTTTCAAATTGTTTGTCTATCTGTCGGTTTGTCTATCTGTCTTCATTTGTGTGAAAACTTTCTCTTTTGCCGCTCCGTTTTGTTTTAGTTATAGACCAGTCTTCAATAAATTATGACCGACCGTATCTCGGTTCTTGGCTTGTGGACTCTTGTTGTGTGTGCGTTGCACAGCTGTTTCTGTCGCTTGGCCGCTGCACTTCGTTTACTTAATTAATTTTTTCACTTATCTTTTGCGCTTTCATTTCATTTCTTGCATTATTGATGCGATATTGCCACATTTTTTTTCCTTTCAATGCCCACACTCACACGCTCCACATACGCGCAGCGCCAACAGCTGCTGCTGCTGCCGCGTTCGTAGGATCGCTGCTCCAACAACAGTCGCAGCTTAAGTTTCAATTTCAGTTTGTATATAATTCAATAATAAAACAGAAACACTGCCACTGATTCATTGGAATGATAAAACAAAACAAAGAAACAAAAAACAACTACAACAATGCCATGGTGCGGCTACCTACTTCACTACTACTGCAGACTCCGACTTCTCTGACTTCTCTAAGTTAAAAAGTAACCACACTTTAGGCTGTGTTTTTTTACTTGCTTCCTACGGTCTTGTATTTGTTGTATTTGTTATTGTTGGTGTCTGTCGTGTTGCATTCTCCACTTGAAAATTGTTTCTTTAATTCTTCTCAACTTTATTGTTGGCTGTAGTAGCTCACATAATCTGCTTATCAGCAATCGGCACCTTGGCGCGTTATGTTCAAACGCTGCCGTCTGCAATACAAACAACAACAATACCAACAACAACAATAACAACAACATCTAATGCTTTTCTTCCTCCAGCGCTTTTAATTTTGTTCGCTATAACGACTTCAGCAGTAGTTTCAATTTTCTTGGGGATTTTTTGATTTGCCGGCTAAGTCAACACACAAACACACATACACAGATACGCCCACATAAACACATGCAGCTTTTTCTAACTCGCCATGGCGTTCACCATTTTCTTGATCTCCGTTCTGTACCGTTATTTATAATTTTTGTAGTACACTTTCAACGCCACAAGATGCGTTGGATGGATGGCTCAGCATTGCAGCTCACAACTCATTCAACCAGCTGACGCTTGCAGCAGTCATCCATCTCTACGCAGCTATTCAGCTGTCTGTCGGCATTTTTTTGACAATAAATTCACAGTTTCGGGTATAATTTTTTTGTGTTATTGTCTTTTTTGTTGTAGGGTAACTCTTAAATTTATGGCTGAGAATGCGGCGCACGAGTTTTTTCGAGCTCAACTCTACTTCAATCGAATATGGCTTTGTTGTTAGATTTTGCTTTTAAAGTACAGAAAGATTTCATTTTTAAGAAAATTTGAAAAATGTTTGCAATGGTTTCACAAGAAGTTTGCAATGTTAATCAAATCGAAGAAGGGATTCACAATTGACTCAATAGGGTGTCCGGTGAATGCAACACACTCCCTTTCTTTAACTTAACCTGATCAAACCGAATCGAGTTGACTACAAAGAAATTCGAGTTTTATTTTCAAGAATTGTTATGGAGAGAATTCATTGGGTTATCCTGGTTCTGGTAGAACTTAGAGATTAGAAGAAAGAGTTTTGAATGAAACTATTATGGACTTTTCACTTGAGCCCATTCTTTTGCTCTTGTGATGGTTCTGGCAGAAAACAAGGTTCTTCATGACCAGTTTATGGACACGTGACTTGAACCCCTTTGACTTCCCCACAAGTTTCTGAATTAAAAACTTTATGTACACTTGACTTGAGTCCATTTTGACTTTGGGTTTTGCGTTGATCCTGGCAGAAAAGAGAGTCTCAACGACCAGTTTATGGACACGTAACTTGAATCCTTTTGACTTTCCCTTAAATTTCTAGTTAAAGCATTGCGTTGATTCCAGCAAGATTTAGATGTTAGGATACAAGGTTCTGAATGATAAATTTATGAACTCTTGACTTGAGTCCATTTTGACTTTGGGTTTTGCGTTGGTTCTGACAGGGTTCTCAACGACCAGTTTATGGACACGTGACTTGAACCCTTTGGCTTTTCATTAAAGTTCTAATTAAAGCATTGCATTCGTTCTAGCAGGATTTAGAGGTTAGGATACATTCTTCTGAATGATAAATTGAAGAACACTTGACTTGAGTTAATTTTGATTTTTGCTCTTGCGTTGCTTTTGGCAGAAAATAAGGTTCTTAACAACCAATTTATGGATACGTGTCTTGAACCCTTTTGGTTTTCCATTAAAGTTTTACTTAGATTTAGAGGTTAGGTTGAGTCCATTTTGACTTGGTTCTGATTGGTTCCTGGGGTTGATTCTCTTCGTTGATTCTCACTGAAAACAGGGTTTTCAACGACCAATTTATGGACACGTGACTTGAATCCTTTTAACTTTCCATTAAAAATGTAGTTCGATTTAGAGGTTAGGATACAAAATTCTGATTCATAAATTCATGGGACAGTGACTTCAGCCCATTTTTACGTATTGTACTACCAGAGTACAGTTTTTAGGAGACTGGGTTCTGAATGTAAACTTAATGGACCCTTTACTTCCTGTCCATTTTCACTTTCGTTGAAAGTTCTAGTTCTCGGAGTTAGGGTTCTAATTGTTGAATTCCTTGACACTTGAGTTGATTCTATTTTGACTTTCGTTGAAGGTTCTAGTTCCTGGAGCTAGGGTTCTAATTGTTGAATTCTTTGATACTTGAGTTGATTCCATTTTGACTTTCCGAGACTGGGTTCTGAATAAAGAGTTAATGGACCCTTGACTTTCTGTCCATTTTGACTTTCGTTGAAAGTTCAAGTTCTTGGAGCTAGGGTTCTAATTGTTGAATTCTTCGATACTTGAGTTGATTCCATTTTGACTTTCGTTGAAGGTTCTAGTTCTTGGAGCTTGGGTTCTAATTGTTAAATTTTTGGACTCTTAACTTAATTCCTTTTTGACTTTTGGAGACTGGGTTCTGAATGAAGAGTTAATGGACCCTTCTGACATTGGACACTCTGTCCATTTCGACTTTCGCTTAAAGTTCCAGTTCTCGAAGCTAGGGTTCGAATTGTTGAATTTTTTTGGACACTTGATTTGATCATTTAAACTTTAGTTGAAAGTTCTAGTTAAGAATATATATTCAGATGTTAAAATGAACCTAAATATTCAAAAGAGTCAACTTAAATCAATTAAAATGAAAACAACTGATCGACTTAGATAAGGTCTAACTTTCCAACAGTCCTGAACTTAGTTAACATTCTATAATATTTCATTTAAAAATATTCAAACACATATGAGCATCATTAAAAGTCTCCAAAAACTCCAGATAACTGTCCAACAACCACACTTTTTTCTACTCAACTCACCAAGTCATTTATTTTCGTCTGCTTAACTCATTAACTCACTCACATTGTTAGTTAAAAACCATTTCTTTGGCTTTGTTCTTTGTCACTTCCTTTGCGCCTGTGTTGTCTTTCCTCGGCCATCTGACTTTATCATTGAAATATGCACAAATTCGAGACCTGCCTGGAAAATTAAATACGCATGTACAGCGTTGCATTCGGCATTTCAGCTGCAGAAGACATTAAAACAACCGAGCGAGAGTAGTCTGAAGATGGCACTTACTCATGCCATGTGCTCATATGTTGTCATTTGAGGCGCTGTTGTTGTTGTTGTTTTGGTTGTTTTGCTGCTGCTGTAAAGTACCTACACACAGCGTTGGTCATTCAAGGGAAACGGTTCAAGCGCCGAAATCAAGGACTTTTTAACTTACAGCACCAACTGCGCTGCACTGCGGTTGCGGCCAGCTCGCAGCTCGCGTATCTGATTACTTTATTGATTTTTGTAATAAGTCGAAAGGCGCTTGTAGCAATTTTTAGCTGCCTTTTATCTTTCGACAAGTAATTTCAAAACGCCTTTTAAAAACATATATATATGACTACTTATATAAGCACCTAGGCGTTCAACAACAACTGCAGGAACGAGCAGCAGAGCTCGACTTGTGCAAATCTTTGTCAATTGTTTCCGCTCGCTACCCGCCGACAGGCCAAGTGCCCACTGCAGCAGTGTGTGTCTGCAGCTTAAATTGCCGCAGACGATTGTAGAAAATCGTTGTTGGAAAAAAAAGAAATCAAGAATCACTAAAAACGACGTTTACAAATGCGAACGATTCGTGGTCGTAGCCTGCGAGTGGCCCAAGGGGCACAGATCGGCACCAGTGGGGGCAGGGACGCTAGGCGCGTGTCATGAATAATTCAAAAGAAACGTTTCTCGCTTTTGGTTTGCGCTACTCTCGGTGCAACACTTTTTGAGTTCGATTCGTTTATGCAGTTTTAGTGGCCGAACGACCACCAACCAGACTTGAGAGCCGAAATGTTGAAAGTTGCTGAATGAAAACGAGGATTGAAATGAAGACTGAAAAAAAATTATGAAGAAACTAAGTAAATCCTTCACCTGGTCGCAGCGCCCACATGCGACACACACTCACACACACACACATACACGTACGCAGCGCAACTAACTCTGGCGGGCTGTGTGACGTGCCGTAGGCTGGCAATTGACTGTTGCGGCCGGATATGCGCGCGCGTTTAGGATTTAAATGCACAAATTTACGACTGACAGCACAGACGCTGACAGAGTGCGCACAATGCACAATGGAAATGTTGGCGTTAAAAATGTTGATGCATAACAATAATGCTGCCTGCCTGGTGATAGGAATAATCATGATGGCAATGCTGTTGACGATGATGAGCCATTACGCTGCCGCGTCTGGCAACTAAAAACCCAAATGAATACATAAAAATTACGCCAATGAAGAGAGAGAAAATAATTGAGAAGAAGAACTGACAAATGCGCACGTTCGGAGGCCCAAAGAAGCTACAAATTACCATGAAAAGTTTAGTCGTGGCGCACGAAAAGTGGTCCAGTGATGTGCTCTGGGCAAGTCAAGACGCAGTAAAGCAAAGTCGGCGCATTGCAGCGACGGCAAGGATTGTCAATTGTTTGAATTGCGTGGCGCAGCGCTGACAGCTAATAACGAAGGGAAGCGCCGAAGCATACATTCGCATAAGTCACAGTAGTCATCGCTGAAGGGGCACAGCGACGCGTTGATGTGTGTGTGACAAAAATTTATGGCAACATATGAGCCAGTCACATGGCAGCAGATTGCCGACGGGGTAGCCGATGCCACAGACAATGCGCGCACAATGCAAACAATGCGCAATATTTCGCCTTTCAAGCAGAGTTTTTTGTCAGCTTTGTGCGGCTGGTTTGTAATTGTTTTGCTTGGGTAAGCAAAAAAAAGTTGATGAAAACCATTGCAATGCAAGTTGCAGGCATTTTTGACAATGTAATACGGTCCCAAAACTAGTTTCGACACAAAAAGTAAGCTGCAATAATGTACGCATTAATTTTTAAGCTTTGTGACACTGTCACACGGTGAAAAAATTGTCACAAAACGTATTTTTATCGATTAAATTGATAAAATACATACAAATAAACTGTTTTTGAAAGTTTTTAAATATTGTGACTATGTCACAAGATTATCAAAAGTGTTTTTATCGATTAAATTGATAAAATACATAACGTACGTATTAATTTGCAAGCTTTGTGACACTGTCACACGATGACAAAATTATCACAAAACGTGTTTTTATCGATTAAATCAATAAATTACATACATAGACATTGTTTTGCAGGGTTTTTAATATTGTGACTATGCCACAAAGTTGTCAAAAGTGTTTTCATTGATTAAATCGATAAAGTACACACATAGACATTGTTTCGCAGGGTTTTTAATATTGTGACTATGCCACAAAGTTGTCAAAAGTGTTTTCATTGATTAAATCGATAAAGTACATACATATACATTATTTCGCAAGGTTTTCTAATATTTTGACTATGTCACAAAATTGTCAATTGCGTTTTATCGATTAAATCGATGAAATACATACATATACATTGTTTTTAAATATTTTGACTCTGTCACACAAATGTCAAAAGTGTTTTGCATCGATTAAATCACTAAAACACATACATATACATTGGTTTGAAAGGTTTTTAATATTGCGACTATGTCACAAAATTAACACACAAAATGTGTTTTGATGCATAAAACATGTTGCCGTAGTCAAAGTGTTGACAAACGAGTTTTATAAGTCTTTTAAGTGTCCCAAAGTTGTCACAAGTATATTTTGTCATTTAAAACACATTGCAGTAATGTATGCATGAAACTACAAATTTGGTGATGTTATTACCCCGTCACACAATTGTCACAAAAAGTGTTTTTGCATTTTACTTTATATCTTAATGCACACACAGTAGCTACCATAATTTTGTTATCATTTCGAAATGGACTGACTTTTTGGACCAGCATAACCTACCCTAGAAAAACATTTATTGTAAAGTAAACCACAGATAAGCTTGTGCTGCATATCTATTGGACCTCGTAAAGCACACAAATTATTCAAATATTCGAAATGAACGCGTAGTAAGTCAGCTGTTTGTTTAGACTCGACAAATACACAGTTTTCTACATTCCACCTCAAACAGAGATAAAAACGCTCGTTGTTTATTTGTATCGTTATTGCCACATATGTGGAAATTCTTTAATGTTCAGGTAAATGAGGTGATAATCATTTCGTTAACCGTTTATGTATATTTTTTTAAAATAAACGCAAAATATTTGTTAACCTCTACACTCACCCACACACACACACACGTACATTCCACAATCAGTCGGTAGCGTCGCGCTGTCTTCCACACAAGTGGTTGGCTTTTTTATGCCACCAAATAATTTCAGAAACGGGGGAGCACCAATTCTAAATTTTTCTGAATACTTAAAAGAATTTATTTCTACTAAAAACTCATTCCGCATATTTGCTGCTGTTGCTTCATCCACACACCCACACAAAGTGCGCTGTTGTTGCTGCTGTGACAAATTAAGAAATGCCAAATGTTTGACAGCGCGCTGTCAAATGCTGACAAATACGTGTCGCTTGGCAGCGATGGCGAAATGATCTTAAAATTTTTTCTTCAAAATTTTGTGTTTGCTTAGCTTAGTTGAGTGAAAATTTATGACGGCATTGCGAAATCTAAAACAATAAAATTAATTGTCCAAATATTCTAAGCACTTAAATGAAGCCATACGTTTTAAATTTTGTCGTAGGGCGTTTCACTAACGCATGGCAAGGTTATGTGACTTATCGCTGAACAGGGCACACACTCAGTTTAATTATATTTTGTAAACAAGCCATTGAAAAATGACGCTAAAGCGTGTCACCCCACAGCAGCTTATCATGCGGGGTATTTTGGTATGACTGGAGATTTATACTTAGATGCCAATGCCAATAAATTTTATATTATACACTGAAAAATATAAATTTACTGCAATGTTGTTTTATAAATGAAGTCAAATAAAAAGTTAATGAAATAATCCACAAAGTGAAACTTTTTTAACTCTTTTGCTATGACTTGCAGGGCGTTTGCACAAGTTTAATTTTTGATTTTTTACCACTTTCAAGATCAACTGAATATGCCGTAGGACACCAGTGTCCCTGCAGTAGCGAAGGGGTTAAACATAAGTTGTGTCTGTAACGATTCAACTCAACTCTTATGGTCGTTTTGCTGTGTATTATTTAAATACTTAATCATTAGATTGTGACAATGTCACAATTTGCGATTCAAATCGATTAATCTGAACATTTTTTGAATTATGTTTGGCAAAAATATTATTGTGACAACCGAAATATTGCGCCTAAAAGTAGTTTTACTTTTGAAGTTCATATAAAAAATTGATGTCGCCATAAAACGAGTCTTGAAAAACTTGAACAAACCCCATATTGTGACACATTGATGGTGTAGAAATTTAACTATGTTCGAAATTTGGTACCTTACCTTACAATATTACTTGCTAGCTTTGTAGTTCAAAAACAATAAAATGCTTGAATATGGCGGAAAATATTTTTATGTTTTGTGACACTTGTTTCTGTAAAATTTTACAACACTATACTGAAGCTATACTGAATTTGCAGTATTTTTTATTAAATCAGTTAACCCTTGTTCATTTTAAAATGCTGCATAACAAATTTTAGTATATTGTGACACTTGTCACAATTAAATATTTGTATTTTAACCTTAAATTTAAGCTTGAAATGTTGAATTTAGAAGCTAAAAAATTTAATTGTGGTTCAATTGCAATAAATAAAATATTAATAATATTTTGTGACACTTTTATTTATTGAACTTTAATACTAAGTCAAGCTTTATTGAATTTCCATTGTATATTAAAGCAGTAAACTCCTTTTCATTTTAAAATGCTTAAATAAAACGTTTACCATATTGTGACACTTGTCACAATTGAATATTTGTATTTTAAGCCAAAATTCAAGCTTGAAATGATAAGTTTAGAAGTTAAAAATCTTATTGCGGTTCAATTGCAACAGATAAAATATTAATAATATTTTGTGACACTTTTCTTTGTTGAACTTGAATACTTACTTAAGCTATATTGAATTTTTAGTATTATATATTAAAGCAGTGAACTCCTGCTGATTTTAAAATGCTCTAATAAAACGTTTAGCATAGTGTGACACTTGTCATAATTCAATTTAGTTGTAGCAGACGCAACTTTAAGGTTGTTGTGTTCGATTTTAAGGTATACAAGTCTAATTTTGGCTCAATTGCAACAGTAAAATTTGTCACAAAATTTTGTGACAGCCAGTAGTTAAATTTTGACACCTCAAATCAATGTTGTATATAAAATTTGAAAAATCAAAGCTCATTCAGTGTTTTGAGGCAGGTTTTAAAATATTGTGACAGGACTTTTACTTCAAGCTGATATTTTAAGTCCATAATTGAGTTATAATTGTTAGTTTAAAACACTCCAGGGTACTTTGAATGGCCACCTTTAGCTAAGAAGTAAACATATTTGTTTCTGACAGTTGTGTTTGAATTTTGAAGCATGAAGGTTTTGTGCTTCAAATAATCAAAATTCATTTATGCATGACAAAGTTTTATAAGCCGTCTTGCCAATGTTTTGGGACAGCTGTCACATGCACACTATTAAGATTGCTATGCAAGAAAAAAAAAACTCTTGGAAACAAACTTAATCAACTTTTTGTATACAATGAATCGAGTTTCGCTTTTTCTATCTTCTGTAAACACAAAAGAAATGAAAGTGAAATTCTGCGCCTGAGTCAATGAGTTGCTGTGCCTTTTTAGAAAATCACTGTAATGAAATCTTACTCACCGTACAAACAAAATTGATCGACAATCGACAACAAAAACAATACCGAAAAGTTTTCGTAGAAATTTTCACCTTCTTTTGCTGCAGTCCCAGTACCGTTTCCGTTCATTGTGCAATGAAATGTAAACATTGCTCGCTGTGTTGTGGACAATGAAAAGTAAAAGTTTGGCGAGCTTTCGGTCGCGTATTAAATAATTCAGCGTTTTATTTATTTGGCTTTATGCTTTTATTTGCTGAAAAAATGCCGGGGCGGAAATTATTTAATGCGCCAACTTGGGCAGCAAAAGTGTGGCAAATTGCTTGCTTTCTTTATGCCGAAAAAACGTACATCAAAGCGAAGAGGTTTGCTGTGCAATTTTTTTCAATATTAAAGCTTTTTCTCTTTTATTTTGTTAACAGCTTAAAAACTAAGAAACAATTATGATTTTCTCAGAAAATATAAACAAATATTGTTTTCTTGCTAATATCTGAAACTTCTTTGATGCTGAGATGATTTGGCTGTTTCAGTGTTTTGTATTTGCTTTGGATTGTTTGAGTTGAATGTTGTTGTTATTTTAACACGCTTATAGTGGCGATTTACGTTGTGTTACATTTGCATGCAAATCAAATTTGTTTTGTTGTTGTGTTTTTTTTTTTTTGTAGTGGCATTTGCTGCCAAGTTTTAATTTTACGATTGTTTTTTGTATGCTGCCAAGTGCCATTGACCCAAATTCGCAGCCACATGAGCTGTGAGCCATAATAATTAAGTTGTGACTTTAATGAGCTACGCACAATTCTTGCAGCTTTCGATAATTTGCACAAAATGTGATTTTCATATTGACAGCTTTGACTTTGACAGGAGGTATTTTTATGTCTGCTTGAGATCACAGTTGTGTTTACTTTGTCACATTTTTTATATGTCTATGCAAATCAAGCAGCATTTTTCAAAATTTGTGTATTGATGAGCTGTAATTGACATTTTCAATGTGTTTTGTAAAGTTGTTTCAAATATTTGAAGGCTTTTGAAATGCCGCAGCAGACAGTTTTCCATGGGTCTTCAGTTTATTGACGAAATTGAATGCCTTGTGCTAATGATGGACACTTGTTTAAATATTTAATGTATTTTTCACATAAAACTAAATCGAAATGGGTTTGTATAATCTATCTGAATATTATAAAGAATTGTTAAATTAAACACAAATGAATAAATTTGTTTTTCAAAAGGTATTTTTCTTGCCTACAGCAAGTTGAACTCTGATTTGGCCTCATTCTTCATACATTGAACTTTATTGATTTAATTAAATTAGGACCTTGAGATAATGAACTGAATTCTTTTAAACAGTCTTTCTCAAAGTAGTAAAGTGGACTTTAAAAACTGGAAAAATCATACAACTGCAATATTGAGCAAGAATGTTGCGTGAGAGATGTCACTCATTCAGTTTGTTTTATAAAAGTCAGTTCAGTTTGTTTTATAAGTCAAGCGCTCAGACAAATTATAGTCCATTCCATCCATGCAAGATTCCAAATAATGAAAATTACTCACAACAGCAGTTTCCACCAAATAAGAAGTCAGCATCTGCAGTCCAAGTCTTCGAAATGCCAAACAGTTGCCTTCGAAATTATTTGAATTGGTGACAGTAACTTTCCTTTTCTCATTCTTTTTTCACCAAATTTATGCAAATAAACACATTCCATTTGAATTGGAATTTCTAAATTAAAACTTTGCCAAATTGTTGACTAGAAAGATTTAAGAAACCTCGCACTTGGCGGCTCTGTGCCTTGGCCCCACAGTTCAATTAACTTTAATTGAGTGAATTTTTAATTTGTTTTTATTTTGCGCTGTTCTTTCTAGTTATTCTTCTTGTTGTTGTATAGCATATTTCACAACAACAATAAGATTGTATAAGCACTGCTCTTGGCTGCTAATTGAAGCAGTTATTTAACGCTTTGCTTCAAATATTTTGTGCGACTTGATTTTCTTAGCGTTAAAAACGCGCACTGCACTTCCCGTTTCCTGTAATACAGAACACATTATTTTCATATTTCTTCTTCTTTTTCATGCAGCTTTCTTCTGTAACATTGTTGTTGTTGTTTATGGTAGTAATTTGTCATGATTAACACACAATTTTTTAACTAAAATTATGCTTAATTAGCTGAAAATGTGTTAAACAACACGCAACAATGCGCTAAAGCGCTTCTTTTCTTTCTTTTCTTTCTGTTCTTTTCTTTTTTTATTTTTCCGCTACTTTGCTGTCTTTCTTCTTGTGACTTCTTGCCTTGGAGCTCTTGTCTTAACTTTCGAAATATGCATACAAATTCTTTTGTCTGGCTTTAGTGAGTATGGACTCACTGAATGTCGAAGCTTACAGCTCAAAGTTGTGATTTATGATCGCCAAGTGTATTGTTTTATGTATTTTGAAAGAATTCAAATAAAAATTAGAATTCACATTATAATTAAAATTTGTGAAATGTTAAAAAAGAATTGAAAGAAAGGGTGCAGCAATGAAAGTGGCAGCACAAAGCATCAATGCTGGTTTCTTCGCTATTTGGTTGACTGGATGTATGAATAAATGAAATCTGTAAAGTAAAATGGAGCACAAAAGTGGGTCAGGTGAATGTAAAATAGGAAAAAAAATGGTGTAACGAGAGTTTGAAGGCACTGATTAATGTTTGAAATGGGGAAGGAATTTAAAGGCGAATAACTGAATGACGTTGAATCAATTTTGAGAGTGAACCGAAAACAAATGTATAGATGGAAGTAAAAATATGGACGAATACATTTGTCCATATATTTACTTCCATCTATAAATTTGTTTCAATTTCACTCTCAAAATTGACCCAACGTCATTCAGTTGTTCGGATCCAGACAGATGAGTAAACAGAATGAAAAACAAATAGAATGTGTATACAATGTAACAGTTCTCTCGGCTAGATTCCCTGGATTGTCAAAGAAGGACTTGCCCAGGCGAATCTTTCTTCTCCTAGATTATGTGAAACAAGTGTTTGGAAGGTGAAGTGTATTAAAATATAGATACAGTTAAAATATGGACAAAAGTATACAGGATCCAGAGAAATGAGTAAACAGAATGAAAAACTTAGAAAATTACGCATACAATCTACAAGTCCTCTTGGCTTGATTTCCTCGATTGTCAAAGAAGAACTTGCCCAGGGGAATCTTTCTTCTTATGGATTATGTGGAACGAGTGCTTGGAAGGAATCCATATTAAAATATGGATGAACTTAAAATATGGACCAATATATCCAGGATAGAGGCAGATGAGTAAACAGAATGAAAAACGAATAGAATGAGGCATACAATGTAAGAGTCCTCTGGGCTTGATCTCCTAGAGTGTCAAAGATTATCAAAGATCTTTTAGATTATGTGGAACAGGTGCTCTTTCTTGTCCATACAGCCAGAATATCAAACATGGTTCTCATTTGTTTCCGTTTTAGTGAGAGAAGTTCTCTAGAATGAAGGACATTTAAGGCAGTAAAGCCTATGTTTCCTTTAGCCTATCTTAGGTTACTATCCTGTACGAAGTTTGTATTGTATGAACGAAGCTTACAGGGTAAAAAGATATACCAGGTTTTGACATGTCTTGACAGCTTTGACGGAAGTTAGAACAACAAACATGGTTTTCATTTGTTCCCGTTTTAGTGAGAGAATTTCTCTAGAAGGAAGGGCGTTTAAGGCAGTAAAGCCTATGCTTGCTTCAGCCCATCTCAGGTTAGTTTAATGTATGAAGTTTTTATGAATGAAGCTTACAGTTAAAAAAAGATATACCAGATGTTGCCATGTCTTGACGTAATTGCTCAGTCTGCCTGCTGAGTCTTGACATCTGTTCTATAGTTCCCTAAAATATTCTATGTTCCGTAACCCAGCATAAATGAATATGAAGCAGCCGGGCAGACTTGTTAGGAGATTTGCTGTACCACACACTGTACCAACAGCATTCAGGACTCTAAGAGTGAATTGACTGTTCCATAGTAAAGAGATATCTTGAGCTCATTCCCATTTAGCCGCTTATCGCTTCATTGACTTTGTGTCTTTTTATTATTTAAAATTCTGATACATAAATTCGAATTTTTGTACTTCATTAGAATTGCAGCTTCCGCCGTTTGTTTTTAATAACTTTCGAACCAATAAAGTGAGAGTTATAAAACTTTGAGACGTTATCAAGGAAATTTTGGGTTCTAACATACTTACTTTTCAGGAAAACTTCATATAAATTTTCAAGGATATAAAGGATTAACATTTTCAAAGGACCTTTTTCACATCCTTTCTATGCAAATAGATAAAAAGTCGATTTTATTTAAATTCTTTCTCTTTCATATATATATCGCTTTAATCTAACGAGTTTAAGTATTTTTTATATTTTTTTTATTTTTTATTCTCTTCAAAAAATTTGGAGTCCTTTTAACCCTTTGAAGCATACATTTTTCAGATAACTTTTTTTCAATGAAAATAGTCGCCCTGGGGGTTTTCGGGGTCGCTGATCACGAATTTATTATCAGATTACCAAAATTCAAAATGGCGGATCCAATATGGCGGACCGAATTAGTGAAACTTATTCACATCTGTATGAAAATTGGTATACGGAGGTTTTCGAGGTTGCTGATTACGAATTTGATATCAGATTACCGAAATTCAAAATAGCGGATCCAATATGGCCGACAGAATTAGTGAAAAAACCGAAAACCTCCGTATACCAATTTTCATATTGATATGAATAAGTGTAACTAATTCGGTCCGCCATATTGGATCCGCCATTTTGAATTTCGGTAATCTGATATCAAATTCGTAATCAGCAACCTCGAAAACCTCCGTATACCAATTTTCATACAGATGTGAATAAGTTTCACTAATTCGGTCCGCCATATTGGATCCGCCATTTTGAATTTTGGTAATCTGATAATAAATTCGTGATCAGCGACCCCGAAAACCCCTGGACACCAATTTTTGTATCAATCTGTTAAAAACTTTTCAAGATAAGTGGTAGTATTCTAGGTGGGATATACGTCTTCCCACCGTGCTGCAAAGGGTTAAAAGGACAAAAGATGTAGAAGTGAAAAACTGGGTACGCAGCATTTATATGTTTGGTCTCTAGTTTCATGCCTATATGGGTTTTTTCCGGTGTGAAAAATTGTTTGATATGGATGATATGGATGACCTAAAAGAAGGTTAAGGAAAGTCAAATCAAGAGGCGTAGGTGTCTAAATCTATAATATATAAAGTTCCCATGTATAAAAAATTGCACGGGGCACCATTAAAATTGATCTCAAAAAACGTATAGACGGCCAGACAAAACTATTCTCTCAATGACAAAGAGTACAGATCAATAATTATATCAACAGTCGGACAAATGGCCTGTCAAATCACCCAACATCGACATAAACTCACACTGCATGTCGTTACAACGTTTTGCCAACTGATTTTTATTGTCGAAAACTGAAGCAGATTCGAGGCAACATAAGTAATACATTTTAAATAAATGCATTTTTAAAAATGTTCTAATGGCTTTAACGGCTCATTAATATTTTAGCAGCTATGTGGCTGTGCTCATTTTGGCCAACTGTCAGTCGCAGCGTCTCTTAGAAGACAACACAAATTTCATTTCACAACATGAAAAGCTAAAAAATAAGTTTTTTCTTTTCAAATATTATTTTTTCCTTTCATTTTTGTTCTATTTTGCCTTTGCAGTTGTTTTGCAATTAATGCAAGTTTTGTTGTTGTTGTTCTCTTTGGGGCAGAATTTTTTAGGCACTTTATCGCGCGGGATTTTGTGTTATCCAACTTTAACGCCTTTTGCTGCTCGTATTCAATCCCTTTTTATGCGCGTAATGCATGCGGCTTTTGTTGTTGTTTTTGTGCAATCTTTCTTTCATTCTTTCTTTTTTTTAGTGCAACGAACTTTCTTTGTCAGACTGCTTGACTGGTCTGGAGCTGCTGCGTGATTTTGCGTTGTTGCTGTTGTTACTTATTTGCTTCGTTTTTGCTTCTGGCTTCTTGCTTCTTCTTTTTGTTTGCCACTCATTTCATTTTTGCTGTGTTGTTTCGTATTTGTGCTTGTTTCATTTTTTTTATAATTTTTTTTATATTTATATTGCAAATAAAAAGGGCCTCAAATGGGTGCAACCAACTCGTGCAGCCGGCAAAGCCACAAGCGAGAATATAGAAATGGCAAAAGATAATGCAAAAAGACATGAAAAACAAAACAGTGAGTCGCAAAAGGCTGAACAAGAAATGTGGGAAGTGAATATGAAGAATTATAATCCTGACGGCCTACCAGCAGTTCCTACATACAACACAGTGGCACAGCAACAACAAAAGGCACAGCTGCAAGCAAAAGTGATAATCTGCTACTTTCGTCGTCGTTTCTCCTCCTCTGCTTTCTAACAGCGCCACCTACGCAAAGCATTTTCCGCCGCCTTCATTTTCCGCATTTTGCCAACTGATTTTTATCGCAACTCTTTAACTCTTCTTCTTCTTCCCCTTCAACATGAGCCACCACCCGTGCAGCATGTTGTGGCAGTTTTGTAGGCAACAATTTCTGTGCTAAGCTCGCTTCATTGTTGGCTGTAGCCGTTTGTCTGCCAATGCTCAGAGTTGTGTTGTTGTTGCTTTAATAACGTTTCTTGTTTTTGTTGTTGTTGTTGTAAGACATGCAATTTTCCTGCTTCACAGCAAATAAACGCAAAAAACTTGTAGTGCAAAAAAAATATATATTCTTCCACTGCTTTCTACCATTTTCGATGCATGTCGGCTGCTGCCGCTCATTGTCGCCTGTGCCCCCCCTCCCCCTTCCGTCCTGGGTTTGACGTTTTATGCGTTGCTGACCCAGAAAAACTTTCTTTTCCGCCATGCGGCAGTTTTATGTAGTCGCTGTAGTTCGCTGCATGCTTGCAGCATGTTGCATGCATCATAATGCTGTTGCAGCGTGTGTGTGTGTGTGTATGTGCCTGCGTTAGCTTTTTGTTTCTGCTTTGAAGACACGCAGCAGCAGCAGCAGCAGCAGCAGCAGCTCATTCACACTTGTTACAACAGTCACATTTAATGAGTGTCAGGCAATGCGACAACGCTGACAGCGACAGCAACATAATGCAGCAACAATTTGCACTGAAAACAACAACAACAACAACATAAATGCAGACACATTGCTGCTGATTTAATTAGTGGCCCTTTTTATTTATATATATGTGTGTGTGCGTATTTTGACATTTTTGTTGTTGTTGTTGTCAACATAAGTTTTAGTTGTTGCCGCTTCTTGCAGAATTTCTTGTCATTTTCGCGCACATTTTTAGGTTATGTTGCCATTGTCGTTTGATTTATGAATAGACAGCAAAATTTTCACATACTTTCATAAATACATATGAACATACATACCTACACATATGAATATACACAGCTATAATACAGATGCTGCTTGGAAATTATGTTGTCGCATAAATTCAAATTATTATGTCAAACAAAAACCAAAGTCGCAAATGTCAAACAAGAGAACGATTGCTAAACTAACATAAAATATGCCTTGTCAGCAACTTTGCTTTGTAACAAAAACACTCTAGCACACATTTTTTGACTGCTGTCACATTTGACAGCAGCTCCCATTGGGCAATTTTGTTGCTGTTGGCGTGCAATTTCCACTTTTGTGCCGACGCCGCCGCCACACACCAATCAATCATTTTCCAATGAAAATTGCAAAATTTTTGTGCGGAAATTGGTTTTTTGTTGTCATTTCATTTGTGCAACAAACAACACTGACCGATGTTGTCGTTGTTGTTGTTGTTGTTGCGGCCAAAATTCCAACTGGTCCCGAGCAATCAGCAACCGGTTCGATTGACACAAAGTCGACAAAGTCGACTCTGTTGGCTTGCGCAACTTTTTTGTGTCTGCTTTCCATTGAGTGCATGTGGCATGTTGTTGGTTGTTGTTGCTGCTGTTGTTGCAATTGCTGTTAGTTATTGCTGTGGTTGCAGTTTTTTGCAGCACTACTGCAATTTGCATGCCACTTGCTGGCTTACGACAGGTTGCTGCTGCATTTTGTTAAATGCCTTTTTTCTTACGATTTTTTGTTGTTGTCGCATTGGTTATGTTTTACATTGCGCGACAGTTGACTGCAACTGTTGTTGCTGCTGCAAACCGGATTTTGTGCGGTTTTTTTTATGGCTAAATATGCAAGAAATTTCAGCATAGCACAGATATTACTTGTCACTGTAGTCAGCAGCTCATGTTGCCGCAACATGTGTCTGCAACATTTTCCACCTGACTGTGTGGAGAATTGCAGTTTGCATGCATTTTCGTTGCGTTTGTTGGATGCAATCGAAAAGTATTGGTTCATGTGTTGTTGTAGTAATAGAATAACAACAAAGATATAAGAAAATATCGGCGCTAAAGCAAATTGTGTGCAAAATTTGACGAAAAAAAAGCCAAAAACTCATAGTAGAAAAGTGTTGGGTTTTTTTTGTTTGTTCTTCTTCTTCTTGAAAGTTTTTCATGTTTTAATGCTATTTGTGTTTTTATGAAATAAATAAAATATTTTTTAAATATTTATTGTATTAATAATTTTATAATTTTTTGTTTTTGGAATCAGTAACATTTAAAAAAAATATATATGTATATATATATTTATTATTCTAGCCGCCTGACTCATGTCATAACTGTTCATTGTTTTTATATTTGATTTATTGTGCCCGCAACGGATCAACTTTTTGCACGTTTCAGTCGTTCCGGCGGCCGGGGTTAAAGCTAAACCTGTATTACAAAAATTCTGCTGGCAGCATATTTCGTTTACTACAACAATTGTACCCTTTTTTGTTTTTTTGCTCGCTTGTTATTTGCATTTATTTCATTTTTTCATAGTTGCTGTAGTTGTGTTCATAAGGTTGTTGTATCTATATGTGTAA
This sequence comes from Melieria omissa, assembly GCA_963971225.1. Taxonomy (NCBI): domain Eukaryota; kingdom Metazoa; phylum Arthropoda; class Insecta; order Diptera; family Ulidiidae; genus Melieria; species Melieria omissa. Next base: position 147,171,632 of record OZ020267.1, read on the forward strand.
AGCAGAAATCAAGTTTGTTTCTATTGCATAACAGATACAATTTTATTATAGCGTTTGTTGTTGTTATTATTATATTGCTAGCAGCGCACCTGATTTTTTGCCTCTTGCTGTATTAACATGTTTTTTTTCTATATACATTTTCGCAAACAAAAAGCCGCTTTAGCCGCTTGAGCTACTTTTAGCCACACAAACTCGCATCGGATATATGTGGAATTTATGGATAATGTGCTGGCAGGGGCGCGCAAAAAGTGAATGTAAACCGCATTTTTATGAATGTTTGTGTAGTTGTTTTTGTGTTTTAGGCTTGCTTGCCATGTTATGAGCACAACAAACGTAAACGCGTGTTGTGTCGTACTGTCTGTGTCTGTGTCTGTGTGTGTGTGTGTGTGTGTGTCTGGCCTGTTTAATATGAAGTCATAGTTGTTGTAGGTGGAGATTATCCATTATGAGGGTTTGTTGAGGGCGCTTTGCTTTTTTAATTTGACTCATAATGTTTGCTGATTGATTTTTGCTGTTGATTTTGTGTTTTACAATGTAAAATGTAAAATAAAAAATAAATACATGTAGGCCGGCCATGAATAGTTTTATGTTGCCGTTAGTTGAATTGGTTGGTTATGTTCAAATTTACAGCTTCCTAACCCAATTTTAGGTAATGGTCGAAAATTAATTTACATAACATACATGTATTTCTTATAACGGGGCAATAGATGGTTAGGTGTTAAATGAATGTACAATACTTCACATCTTATGTGTGGTGAAGAAATTAAATTTTTTATTTATAAAAAATTATGTTGACTGAAACTATACTTTAAAAAAACTGAAATATAGTTTTCAGCAAATACAAATTAAAATTTTATAATATAATAAACAAAATAAATAAAATAAAAATAACATACTATAAAAATAAATACTTACTTACTTAACTGGCCATAACAACCCGTTATCGGGTTACGGCCTGCCGCAAAACTTCTCTCCAGGCGCCTCTGCTTCGCGCGCGCCTTCTCCAGTTGGTCACACCAAGAGATACCAGGGCCTCTTCCACTTGGTCCTTCCACCGGAGACACGGCCTCCCTCTTCGCCGTCGACCTCCAACCATCGCATCGAATACCTTTTTCGCCGGAGCTTCGTCGTCCATAAAAATAAATACAAAATAAAAAAACAACAACAAAATGACAATAAAAGTATTCAAAGCACTGAAAAACTAAAATATAAAAATGTAAAAAACAAAAAAAAACCAAAACCAAAATACTAAAAAGTAAAAATTAAAAAAAAAAATTAAAAAAAATTAAAAAGCAAAAAATACAAAAATTAGAGACATTGAAATTATAATAAAAAATAATAGAATTAAAACAAAATAATAAACAATATAAAAATTAAAATAACAAAACAATAATGCTAATATAAAACATAAAAATATTAAAAATTTTACGCTAAATGAACTAAAAATAATATGAAAATGGAATAAAAAAAAATGTACCATATTAATAATAAAAAATTAAAACATATGCAACTAAAATAATAAATCCACACTAAAACAATAACACACAAAAAAGCTATTAATGCAAAAACTAAGAAATAAATGTAGCTAAAAAATTAGAAGCAAAATAATGGAATTATTGACAAATAAGAAAATTTTTTTTAAATTTAAATGTTACAAAGTACAAAAAATTATATAATGGAAACTAAAAAAAAATAAATAAAAATTTTAACATTAAATGAAAGAAAAAAAATTAGAAATCAAAAACGAACAGAAAATTGGAAAATTAATAATACAACAAAAAAAATGATAATAATAAAAAAAAAATAAAATTTAAAAACTAACTAATGCAAAATAATAATGAATTAAAATAAATAAATAAAATGAATTTAAATAAACAAAAAAAAACTAAATAATTTAAGGAAATGAATTCAAATAAACTATAAGATTTTAATTAAATTCAAGAAATAAAAATTACAAGATATCAAAACTTAAATAATAACAAAATAAAACAAAAATATAAATTATAAATTTAAAAATATAAAATATAAATTTAAAAATATTAAATATAAAATATAAAATATAAAATATAAAATATAAAATATAAAATATAAAATATAAAATATAAAATATAAAATATAAAATATTAAATACAAAATATAAAATATAAATTTAAAAATAATAAAAATAAAATATAAAATTAAAAAAAAAATATAAAATATAAAAAAATTTGTTTGTTTGTCGTTTGTTTTATTTTATTATTTAGTTTTTGTTTTACATTTTATTACTTTTTTATTATACTTATTTTTAATTTTTTTATCCATATTTTATGTTTAGTTCTTTATATTAGATTTTTTATATTTTATATTTTAGTTTTATAAAAATTTGAAACAAAAAAAATAAATATGCAAATAAAAATAATACAAAATGAAATGATAAAAATAAAATTTATATGAAAAAATAACAAAATAGAAAGATAGAGATTAAAAAATAAATAAATCTCAAATAATAAAAAAACATAATATTAAAGAATAAAAAATTATTAACAAATTAAAAAATATCTTCAACAATTTGTTTAATCTACGAAAATTTCCACACAAATTTCCCAAATCATTTGCATAATTAGCACAACAATTGTTTTCAACTCTACTCTTACTCTCAGACGAAAGTGTGTCACGCCAACTTCAATGAACAAAAAACTCTACAACCACAAACAAAAAAAAAAAATTACAATAATCACATTTGCATTTCCTAGTTGCCAACAAGATTGTTTGGTTCGTTTTCATTCCAATTGCTTCACAGTAATTTTTAATTACAAATGTTTGTGAGTGTGTGTGTGTGTCTCAGCCAATTGAACTTGCCACAACTTTTCTTATATTCCTTGATTTTCCCGCATTCCCTCCGCATAACAATTGTGTTTTCTTCTACTTTTTCACTTGCATCGGGCAACTTTCATTTTAATTAAATGCAAAACAAAAGAAACAACTAAAAAATGAAAAGAAAATTACGGCGCCGAGTAAAGTGAAATGAGATGATTTTAAATGCGAACTGACCCCAACAAAGAAAACAATTGCTCGATTATCGGTTGTGGTGGCGCATAGAAATTTACATGAGGCCACTTGGGGCTTGATTTTTTCAATTATTTATATATAATCATATATACTTACATACACACATACATATATTTGCCTCCTAGTTTTCATTCACTGTGTGTGTGCGCACAAAGGTCAATTAGAAGAAATGCTCAATCAATCATTGGAGCGCGCAGCTCGGCTTTGCTCATTAGACTTGCAATGCTACGAGTACGATTGAGAAAATGGCTAATAGATTTCAAATTGCATATAGTGTTTTTTTGCATAAAATAAATCAATTTGAGTAATTTTCAAACTATTCATTGAGTTGAGAATGTGAGGAAATAAAAGACATTGGACGAGGCTGGCAAACGCAAAACAAAATTGCAACAATTTTCTAACATAATAAAGCATCGCTTAGAGGTGCGCCAGCACACATTATAACACACAGACACACACACCCATACATACATATACAAATATATATTCTCTAGGTGTAGTTGTTGTAGTGGTAGTGGTTGTAATTGGCATTCCAGCTGCATGCGTTCATAGTTGACGAGTATCTGCTGCCACACATTTGACGGCACGGCGAGGCACCGTTGTTGGTTGGCTGATTTGTGGCCCCAAGTGAACTGATTGCTTTCTATTAAAATGCCAAATGAAATGCAAATTGATTTTCATTATTACTTGCCATTATTACTCGGTGTACGACAATAAGTGACCCACAGTCAACAACAATGCGAACACTAGAGACCAATCTAAATGCGAGTACATACATAGATGAGAAATTTGCGCATGTTCAGCAATTGGAAGAGGAGAGGGGAGGGGGATATGACAGCATGGAATGTGAGTGAAGGATTAATGTGAACTATGGTATATAAAGAGAAAGAGTGCGCTTGGTATGTTTTGTTTAATGAAACTATAACTTGAACTCTGGTGTCATAGAAATCGTAAGACATGAAGTGAAGAAAGAAAGAAAGAAAGAAGAAGAAAGAAATTTAGCGATCACTTAAGACATATTCTGAGGTACAATATGCCCAAATTTCAGCTCGTCACCCCATGCGCCCTCAGCTCCCACTGCCAGCTGCCCTCAAAGTACTTTTTCGTACTTTTACTTGACACCTGCGATCAAATAAAGTCACATTTCTCTGTCTGACTTATTGATTTTTTTTAAATGGTTTTTTAATCAATTTTATGCAATTTGATTTTGGCTTCTTTTTGATAAGAAGTAATTCAACGTAAGTAATTGCACACAAATTTGGAAGCCATAGCAAAATGATTTCACGCCGCTTTACCAAAGCGTTCAGTCATGCATGGAAAACGTGACATGCCTCTTTATATGGCAATTTTATTATGTCGATTTTTTATGTGTGATTTGTTTTATGTCTGAAATGACGACGCCTCACTTCACAGAGATGATAAAGAAATAAAAAAGAAAATAAAGTTATAAACAAAAAAATGCTCACACACCCAGCGTGACGTTGTGTTACCAAAATAGAAAATCATCTTTGCCCCATGCAATCACCTGACTTGTTACGAGACAGTAAAGCTGACTGCACGTGCATTGCAGTTGGATGAAAATCATTTCAGGAAATATTAAAATAATTAAATTAAAAATAAATTTTTGAAAAGTCAGCATTTGTTGCGTAGCTTTAAGTTTCTTCTGAGGCACATTTTTCACGTGTAAAATCATTTGCCATTTGCGTAACAGTTGGTAATCACTTGGTACCAGGTTTGGACTATAAGATGGATGCATGAGAAGCGCCCAAACGAACTAACGGAGCTACTGATGAGTGACTTTCGATGTGCGTGTAGTCGGGCGTTGTCCTAATGGAACAAAATTCCTCTATTATTGGCCAAAGCTGTTAATTCAGATAGATAGTCCAACTGTTGACAGTATAAGCTCGAAGTAAGAATCCGAAGTAAGAGTTTGGCTGTAGAGAAGCAGCTCGTAGTAGATGATTTTCTGTCAATCCCAACAAACACACAGCAAAACCTTTCTAACCGTCAATCCTGGCTTGATCACCATTTGATCACAATTATTTTCATTTGACGTTGTTATAAGTAATGCACTTTCCTTTAGCAGTCATCATTCGCTTTAGAAATGTCTCGATTTTGCTGTGATTCAGCAGCGATTCATGGAATTTTGATCTATGAGATTTTTTGTTGCGTTATTCAAGTGATTTCAAACGGTTTTTTGTACAATAATTAGCTCCTGGGTCATCAAAACAGTGCTTCGAAAATGTTTGGACTTAAAGACTTCCATGATTTTAAGAAAAACTTAAAAATATGGCATATTTTTTCTCTCTGCTGGTGTCCATTTTTGAGTCGAGCTCACATAAAACTGACTCAAGCAATTACAAAGTTGTCTGAAAAGTTTTTTTAGTACAAAATCGTATCTTTCTAATACCATTCAGTGTAAAGCAATGACACTTATACAGTGCGAGATACAAATTACCAAATCAATCTATTCGAAAAATAATGGACAACTTATTTTGTATATTTTGTTTATAAATGTTTTAGACTTTAAATTGTATTTTCTTTTAACTGTTAACTGTTAATTGTAATTATTTTTATTTTGCTTTTCTTCATAAAAAATTTATTTTATTTTGTAAAAACTATAAAATATGGCATATTTTTTTCTGCTGGTGTCCATCTTTGAGGCGAGCTCACACAAAACTGACTCAAGCAATTACAAAACTGTCTGAAAAGTTTTTTTTAGTACAAAATCGTATCTTTCTAATGTCATATAACGTAACACGATTGCATTTACACAATGCGAGATACAAATGACTAAAGCCATCTATAGGAAAAATAATGGGTTTCTTCTTATTACAACTTATTTTGTATATATTTGTTTTTGAATTGAAATTGTAATTTCTTTTTAACTATTAAATCTAATTTTTTTTGTTTTGCTTCTCTTCATATAAATTTATTTTATTTTATTTTATTTTATTTTATTTTATTTTATTTTATTTTATTTTATTTTATTTTATTTTATTTTATTTTATTTTATTTTATTTTATTTTATTTTATTTTATTTTATTTTATTTTATTTTAATTTATTTTATTTTATTTTATTTTTCATAGTTATTTGCAAATCGTCATCATTGCATTTGCAGTTAGTCATCGTTTCTCGTTGTCATTCAATTCAAAAATCAATTTTTCAAGCATTTTTAATTGATTTCAATTGTTTGCTTGTATGTGTTGCTGTCCATGGCAATGTGTGCAATTTTTTCTGTTTTAATTGGAATTGATTTTTTCTTTGATTGAGTGCGAACTATGTATTACATATAGTTGGCCATTGTGTGCACTCAGTGTAAGAGACTCGGTCTGCTTTACGAATGGTTTCGAAAGAAAAACGTACCAATGCAATTTTTGCATAATTTCAGACATTCAAATGGCACAACAACAGCACAAATTGTTGTAAACATTTGCATTTACTAATTCACATGCATCCTGCAATTATGCAGATTTTTCTATGGAATGGAAAATATTGACTTAGATGTGGAATTGTGGGGGGTAAAATACCATTTATGTTGTGTTGAAATGCAAAGTTCTGAAGTAGTTAATAGTTATAGATTTTGTAAAAAATAAAAATAAAAATATGAAATTGAAAAATTAATACTTTTATTTCACATTTGTTGACCCCTTTCATAGTTCTCAACTACTGCCTTGTCTTAGTAGAAGCGTAGGTTGTATTAATGAATGGTTTGTTGCATTGCAAATTCTTCACACACACACACACACACATACACTCACATACGCCCAACACATCTGAGCGTAGCGCAAAATGACACAGTCCAGTCCATCGCCGTCACAAGTGAAAAACACAGTCAGCCAGACAAACAACCAAACAAACCCGCCAAAGCAAAACATTTCGTAATATGTGATCGCTGCCCTGCTGCAGAAAACCGCACACCAAGTGAACGACGTGTGTTGGCTGCTTTTGGCTGCAACGTCAGCGGCGGCGACGGCGACGGCATGACGCTTATGGACATGACGCCCACTTCGTAGCCGCTTTGGGCACTTTTTGTTGGCTTTGTTATTATTTGGTTTTAGCTACAAGTGGCGCCGGCCAGCGCCGGTTTGGTGGGCGCAGCGTTACAAAATCTTGAAGCACAAAAAAAGAAAAAAAACAAAAACACAAAACAAAGCAGAAAAATTAAAATGTTATATAAAACTGAAATAAACCGCAGAACTAAAGCCAAAAGGTCGTTTAAAAATCGAAAAACTGCAAAAATGGTCACAATGGTCACAACGGCCGGTTGGTTGTGTTGGTCAAGAGTGCTTTAGCGGCCAAAGACTGCGTCAGCGCAAACCAACAAATGTTGTGTAGTTAGTTAGCTTTTGTTGTTGTTGCTGCTTATGCTGACACTGAAAATGTGCGCTTTTGGTGGGTGTGTTGTTGTCACGTGTTGACTTTTATGATTCGATTAAATGTTTTCTCACTTTTGCGGCGCCGCTCAGTGTGAGATTATATGTGTGTGTGTGTGTGAGTGTGTGTGTTTTGTGTGGGCTTAAATGTGTCTTTTAAGCCGTGTTGACTTCCGTTGCCGCCGTATTTCATATATGTTTTTGTGTTCTCGTGTTTGTTTTTGATTTAATTGCTTTAATTTAAAACAAATTTGCATTTGATCAAATTTTTTTTGTTTTTGGAAACAAGCAAACCAATTTGCATTCTATCAATGACTTTATTGAGATGTGAACAAATTAGACTTTGAAGCAAAATTTTAGTTTATTCTACATTTTACTGTATGTGTGCATTACAACTGGCAGCAGGAAATAAAGCAAAGCAGTAAAAACATCACACGACGTTTTTAGTGGCCAAAAAACCTGTCTGCGTTGGCCTTTCGAAGCATAAAAAAGTCGTCAATTTGACAAGCAGACAATTTATGGTAATACGTCAATGAATTTCGTTTTATTTTTCCTCTTTTTCTACTTTATGATTTGTGTTTAGTGTTTTTCATTGTTATCCTTTAGTCATTATTTCTGTCTTGCTGACTCTTACTTGTGATTTCATTGCATGCACGTCACATTGCTTTAGCTATGGATTTGTCACGCAACGTTTGAGACCAATTTATCATCACAAAAGGTTTTCTAACGATTTCAGGCCACTACGACCTGCGTTTTATGTCATTTATAGTGTTTACCCATTAATTAATTTCAAGCAAGAGTCATGGTGGAAAAATGTAACGCAAAGCAAAGCAAAGCAAAGTGTCCTTGTTACTATTTTTGTATTTTTCCAAATGACGCATTTGGTTTCATTTATCATTTCAGTTCTCACCTTCCCACATTCTCACGTTGCTTTTTCCCATTCCAGACGTGTTTTGTGTCCTTGTTGCTATTTTTTTTTAACTAGTTCAACATTCTTTACTTATCCTTCAATTGATCACTCAATCAATCAATCAATCAATCAATCAATCAATCAATCACTCAATCAATCAATCAATCAATCAATCAATCAATCAATCAATCAATCAATCAATCAATCAATCAATCAATCAATCAATCAATCAATCAATCAATCAATCAATCAATCAATCAATCAATCAATCAATCAATCAATCAATCAATCAATCAATCAATTAATCAATCAATCAATCAATCAATCAATCAATCAATCAATCAATCAATCAATCAATCAATCAATCAATCAATCAATCAATCAATCAATCAATCTTTCCTCTCTTTTCGATCGTATAAACCGCACTTTATACACTTTTCCATTTTCTTAATTATAATTTTTCTCTCCTTCCTCCCGTATTTAATTTTATTTTTTATTTCATTTTTTCCCATTTTCTTTCTTTCTCTCTTCTTTTCTATGTTTATATATTTAATTTTTTTTCTAAACATTTTTGCTTTCCTCTTGCATACTTTTAAGGCTACTTTTGCTGATTCTGATTGTGCTACACTTTTAGGATTCTTGTTGGTTTTTCGATTCATGTATTTGCTTTCATTCTTGTCATTCATCTATTCATTCCTTTCTCACTTTTTTATTTCTCGTTTTTTTACTACCACTTGTTTCAACTCTTTTTCATCCTTTTTTTGTGACCCATTTTAGCTGGTCTGCGGGTCTTGTGACCGCATCAAACTCGGCTAAACATTTCAAGAAAGCCTCGAATGCAAATGACAACATGTTGTTGTTGGCATCAAAAGCTGACCCGCATACTATTTGCATTCGTACATTGAAAGTATTTATTGATTTTCTCGTACTGTCAACTGTTGACAGTTACAGTTGATGGTAAGCATTGTAAAACCAAAAACAACTCAAACAGCACAACCCGCAATACAACAGCGCACAATATGGTCTTCACTGCCAACAAAATTGTGGGACAACATTTTGAGGTAATGTATGTGTGTGTGTGTGAGCTAGATTGACATTTACAAATTGTGTCAGATGTGTGTTTGTTTGTGGCTTGATTGAAAACCGTTTTTGCTGAACACCAGCAACATTTCAAGGATACCTTCACCTCACCAATTTCGAGTTGCAATTTTCTATAATTTATGGCAAATCGCTCTAAAACTGATGCATAACAGACGCTACAAACAATTTCTTACAATCTACTCGTATTTGTATTGTTCAGCTCGTTGAGTGATTGTTTTCATATTTTGATTTGTGTTTTGTTTGCTGCAAATGCCCAAAGTTTTTTTGCATTGGTCTACAAACTGCAAATGTCTCTGCAAGGCGGACAGCTGGTTTTTTTGCGCTCTCCCAACAAACCCATTCAAGCAGTGTCGATGCTATACAAAATTGCCCCAACATACACACACACACACACGTACAATGCTCTGTTCCGTAGATTAGCCAAAGCAGCAACAAAAACCAAGAGTTGGCAACGTTTTTTTCTTTCGTTTTTTCTGCTTTATACACAAAAAAGGCATTTACCACTTTGTGTGTTTTGCTTTACTGCTGACTGTTGTGTGTTTTGGTTGTTGTTGTTGTCTCGGCCCACTTGCCACACAAAAGCAGTGCACGCCTCAGTGTTCGCACTGACCCGAGCAAAGCGATATCCTGTAATATGGTTTGTTGGAATATTTTAAAAATAGTTGGTGGCAATTTTTAAGTTTAGTCAAACGTGGCTAAAACCGAAAATCACATTAGACACTGAGCGATTGACCGTTGCTTGTTGTGTTGTGCTTTGCTGTCAGTCAGCCAGGCAGCTAGACGGACATTTAGCGGTCAAGTCGGCAGGTGAAAGCTGCTTGGTGGCATTTTTTCTCCCCAGTATTGGTTTCTATTTCTAGTCGACTGGGATTTGCTTTTGTTGCCATGTGGGCTGAGTTTGCAGCAGTGATGTGATTCAAAGAGTAGGTTTTGGTATTTAAAAGGTAGTTTCTGAGCGTTGTGAATTATTTGATTGATTTTGGGTTTAAATTTTATATATATTACGCTGTCTATTTCTAGTCGATTGGGATTTGCTTGTTGCCATGTAGGCTGAGTTTGCAGTAGTGATGTGATTCAAAGATTAGGTTTTGGTATTTATAAGGTAGTTTTTGACTGTTGTGAGTTATTGGATGAATTTCGTGTTTAAAATTTTTATATTTTACGCTTTCATACAAAATTAATTTATATATAGAAAAGTCGGTTCTTGAGTGCTATCATAAAACTAAATTTATTGAATTTATTGCGGCCTTCAATTTTTATGCATTCAACATTTTTTATTTTTTATTTGAATTTTTGAATTTTTTACGCACTTTCTTCTTTTGTTTCATTTATCTTTTTTACGCAATATTTATTTATAAAATTGCCGATTGCAATTCGCGCTTTGAACGCATTTTTAATGACAGCTAAATGTACATTGTGCTGTCTAACGTGTCTACAACAGACGCTGCGACACTTGGGACAGCTTTATGGTATCTTATCTTGATGTTGTCTGTACACTGAACCCTTTGACAAAAACAAAACACACACATACACACAGAGAAAATCAAGACCAACAAAAAAAAAACGCTCAAGAATTGCACACAAGAACCTACTTCGGCCAACTTCAATTGGGAGCGAAACGTGCAAACATTCAAGGCGGATGTCAAAAAATCTACTACATTGACCATACGATGATGACTGTCAGTCAGTCAGCGAGTCAAGGCATCGCACGACCATTGTTTTTGTTCTGACACAATGTCTTTGGCGGCTATAACTACGGCTGTGTGTTGGTTTAGATCAAAGGCCTTTGATGATGTCACTTGATGGCCGCTCGCTGGATACTTATTGTGATCTCTGGACAAAATGGATGGGCACAAACGAAGCAAACATAATCGATAGCTGTGCCATAAATTGTGGAGTCAAAAGCTTAATGGGAGCGTAGAAAAGTCGCAAGCCAAGTCGCATGTCATATGAATTGTTAGTGGCAATCGGCTTTGACTTCAACTTTTCGCATGTTTTGTGTTTTGCCATTTTAAATTATAGATTTGCATATATTTAATTTCACTTGACTCTTGGGCCACTCCCTGTGAACTCGACTCGATACAATACGTGTTCCATTATTGCAATTTTTCTGCTCACAGCCGTCGTCCACTGGTCATTCGAGCCAATGCTTCTAACGAGTCAATGGGCTCTGTTGCTGTTGTTGTGCACCAATAACAATAATCATAACAATAATGATAGCATAGATATTGCAATTTCTTGCTGTCCATTTTATGGCATGCAACAGCAACAGCAAATCGAATGTGTTGGCAATGAAACGACTGAGTCGTGCAATTCATCTATGCAAAATTTCTTGGAAGCCCATCAGTCTTTGCTGTGCTCCTTCTAGTTTATATTCGCTTCGACTTTTCAACGCGCATACAAATGACATTTTACATGTCATGTCTTGCAACCATAAACTGTGTCACCGCATCGACGTCAAACATTATAGTCTGAGACAACGTCACCGCAAAATACAACAACAAAGTCCCAATGCGCCTAAGACTTAGGTTGAGTTAGAAAGTTTGCATTTTTTTCGATTTATTTTTAATATTTTGTTGTTGTGGCACATTTCCATTTCAGTTCTTTTCTATGCGCCGCATTTCCTGCTTCAGTCGCTGCAATCCTTCGTGTGCCAGTGTTGCCATTGCAGCTAACTTTTTTTGTTCCCTTCTTCTCACTTAGTTTGCAGCCACCCACTCTCTCTCTCTCTCTCTCTAACCTCACTTTGGGTCTTAATATCAGCGCCGCCGTCAACGCTATAGTTTTGTATGCGATTTAATATGGATCTGCATTATGACATGACATTACTGAAAATAATGGCTATAACAACAAAAACAACAACAACCACATATATCTGATTGGGGAACGCCATCAGCGCCCGAACGCTACATCAACGTCAGCGAAATGCGCGCGCTGACAATTTTCATTTGGAGCAACAATAAGGTTTTAGTTCCCCTTCACTTCACTTCTCACACGTCCCGCATACGTTTTGTTGACTTTTTGCAGTTGCCACTATTGTTGTTGTTGTTGTTGCTAGTCTTTGCCATTTTCGTATTTGTATTTGAGGTGTGCCACAGCCAGCCAACACTAGAAGGTGTTGCTGTCAGCGCCTCTTGGCCTCTCGCCCTCCTCTCAACTCCAACTCGGTGACTCACATTCGTCACGTACGGCGCATTGCTTGCAACGGCTGTAAATGTGCGTGTTCGTGTGTGTGTGTTTGTGTGTGTTTGGGAATTGTTCAACCAGAAAATGCCGTGAAATTTTTTATTATAACAATTTAGTTTTTTTCATATTTATTTTTGTTTTTGTGCTACGTTGCGTTTTATTGTGTATTTAGGGGCAAAATAAATTTTTAAACATTTCACATTTGCTACAAAAATGTGAACAAAAAAATTTTACGTTGTTGTTGGTGCGTGTTCACAATTAATCTTTCGAATCTCTAACTTTTGGCGTAGGTAATTTTTCTTAGATTTTTTTCTATCTTAAATATAATTTATGTCTTTTTGTAGTTTTACGTGAGTTGTAGTTAATGTGAACCAATGGTTTGCCACTGCCATATGTGGTGTTGCCACCTGTGTTGCTGCACGCACACATTCACATGTGTTCAACTCAAATTTGTTGCCAGTTCAGCCAGTTGCTATAAATGTTTGTCTGTAAAAAATTCTAAAATTCTAATTCTAATTCTTTGAGCAAATTTTTAATTAATTAGCAGCAACTTTAGTTGATTTAACAGACATTTAACTTTCCACTAAAATCCAAATTTAATTCAATTAAATTTGAGTTCATGTTCAACTTCAACTGGATCCATTCAAAACGGCCTTCAGTCGTCGTTCGCACTTGTGTCACACGCTGCACAACACATGCAACGTTTGCAATTATTCTTGTGGTCCTTGTCGTTGTTGTTGTTGCCATTTCTAACATTTTTCGCTCAAACCACACGTTTGCTGCCGCTAATGAAGCGCACCAAACTGCACTTTTTCCACCAACAGCTGCTTCCATTTTTTTTACTACTTTTTTTTAGTTCCATTTTTTTAGAATTTTTCCGTTGCCAACTTGCACACCCAACTTGTTAGGCGCCCATTCGTTCGCCCACTTTTGCAATTGCAATTTGCTTTTGTGCACATGCGAAGGTTTTCCTTCGTTTCTTCGTACTTCCGTTTCCCGGAATTCCTGCTTTAATGAGTCCATTATTTAGTTGGCGTTCTTCCTCGCCATCCACTTCTGCATGCGCGTTTGCAGGACGAAACTCTAAGCTGTGCGGTAAATTAAACTTGTTATCTGCGCCACGCGATAAGCCGTTTTGGGGTTGAAGAAAATTGCTTGATTAGTTTTGGAGTATTAAAGCGAGCAAGCAGATTGTGTTCAATGTGGGTAAAGTTGAGTTGTTGAACTAAACTTTCTTGCAATTAGAAGTTGAATGCTTCAGTTTAACATTTTTAGAGATTTTTTTGCAAAGGGGTTCACTTACTTAGTTGAGATTGGTCACTTGAATGGTTTGAGGAATCTTTAATCATATGAACGCTACTAAATTTGATGAGGAATCATTGTGGGAGATTATTGAAAAGGAAGTCCCAAGGGAACAAAGATTGTCTGGTGCTAAAGGGAAAAGGAATGGAAGGACAGACTGGAAAGAATGATAATGAAATAGAAAGGCAACAAAAAGGGGAAACCACAAGAGCCGAATGGGCTACGGTACGAGAATGTTGACAAATTGGGTAGAACTGTGGTATGAGAAGGAAAGAAGCGGAAAGCACGTTGGAAAATGAGAAAACTGATGGGAAGGAAGATGGTAAGAGAAGGAAATCGAACATAAAGAACAACCGGACCAGATGGACGGTTAGACGTAGAGAGACAAGAGACGCATAGTAAATAAATTATTGGAGTTTAAGCATAATGGAAATGGAAGGTCAGCTGGCTAGTGCGTTGGGCCGCGAGTCAAGGCTCCGCGAGTTCAATACTCCGTTGCGTTAACACCGAAAAAAAGGAAAACAAAAATTTTTCTTTCGGCGGCTGTCCTCTCAGCAGGAAATGGCAAACCTCTGAGAATAAAATTGCCTATGAAAAAGCTACCAACTCGCCGTTCGGAATGGGCATAAAACTGTAGGTTCCTTCCAACCTTGTAAAACATTCGCACGCATAACATGGATGGTTGCGGGTAACTAGGCTCGTAATCGGGCTGTCGTGCCAGTCAAGAAGAAGAAGTAGACTTGGAGGTTCGGATGAATTTATAGATGTCGCTCGGTGGTGTCTTTTCGAGGTCGGCTAAGCAGCTCAGGATGTGCCTGCTCAGGTGTCAGAAGCGCAATGTGGGAAGAAGAACGATGTTGATGCAAAACGGATGATGAGACAGGAATGATGGTAAGAGTGATGAGGAAAGAGAAGAAGAGAAGAGCACGATGGAAGGATGTTGACGGTAAAAGAATGGTTTGAGCGGAATGATGATGAGAGTGATGAGAGAAGAATCAGAAGCAAAGGATAATAGGCATGAAAGTATGGAAGGTTCTGGAACTATAATGTCTGAAATGATGATGAAAGGGAAACTATTGTAAGAGAGGAAGCTTGACAGGACGAACTAAATGTGGAAGTGCTGGGGGAACAGAAAAGAAAATTTTGTCGAAATGGAAGATAGGACCAGAAAAAGTTTTGAATGTGAGAGCAGTTTGAGGTAACAAAGATGTGTTTGGGACAATGTTATGGAGGGAAAGAACATAGTAGTGAAAGGATAATGAGGCAGGTAAGATAATAAAGCGAAAAAGTGAACGTGGACGTACGAAAATGGTGTTGTAATTGGCTTACGTTGGCTGGAGTGCTTTGGAAATTCGACATTAGGATGAAAAAGATGATACGAATCGACCAAATAATTCTCTATTCGGAGTAACTTAAACCAATAAATAAAAGATGATAGCGGTAAAACAATTTCGCGTTGGAAATTCAGATGGTATCAGGATATGAACAAGGAATGTTTTCACAATTGTATCAAAGTAACAAAATTTGACGAATATACTTTCTACTCAGAACTGTAGAATATTCTTTTTACTCCTTCTTAAATCATCTCAAAGGCCAATGGCTTGTAAGACCTGTACTTACTCTTTTTCGAGTCTATTTTACAAACCAGACGGAGTTTTTGTGAATATTTTGTGAAAATTCAACCCTTCGTTAACCTACTTTAGAGACAATACTTGGTCTCAACTTTTCCATCTCCTGAGCATTGATTACCAAATTTCTTCCCACCTCGATGGATCGACAGTTCCACTTTGACCCTGTAAATATTTTATGTTGCTTTTCCTGATTGCTTGCAACTTTTCATATTTTCTTACATTCAACTAAAAAAAATTCATTTAAGTTGGACGCATGAAAAATAAATGACAATTCAACACTTGTTTGCTTTCCAACGTTTCGTATTTCAAAACGTTGGTACTCAACCACCGCTCCTTCAAATATTTCCTTTCATCATTTGGCCGATTTCTACACTCCACTTGTGGCCGAAGATCCACCTGGCACTTGAAAATTTCTTAAGAAATCCTTCACGTATTGCATGCCCCGAGCAGCAGCTGTCTGCCGCTACAATTTGTATGTTCACTGTTCCCTTTTTATAATTTCCTTTAAATTTATTTTTTTGTACTTGCCATCCTACACACACACATACACACATATGTATTTGGTATGTATTTCCTTCTTTGTCTGACTGTCAATGCTCAATTCTCGCCGGACTCGAGCAGAAGGTTCTCGTGTTCGGAGCCATGAGTCATATTTCCTTTCAGCAGTACTGCGCTTGCAATTGTTCCTCTGGCTGTTGTTGTTGCAATGCAGCATGTCGATATGTTTTTTTTTTGCATTTATTTGATAGCTGATAGAATGCTCGCCACTCTTCGGCACCCATTGAAATTTATGCGCTTTTTCGATTTGCACCACACACACTGCTGCTGCCTGGACACGTTGGCAAATTCACTCTTCCGTCGGCCATAATTTTCAACATTCAATTTCAGTGCCTGCGCCGAGCCGGCTTTTGTTTTCGAGTCCTTCAAAGTGGTTGGCTTGCTAACCGAGCGACCTAGTTTTTCCAGCAAATCGCACAAATTCGATCGGCGCCGGAAGCGTGGCGCTCACGCCGCACCATTTCCGCTACGCCACGCACCGAGCGGTTGCCACCAATAAGCGCGACGCCACGCTACGCTATCGCTGTCGTTCAATCTGCGGTCGCTGAGCGGTGGCGCTGGTGCTGGTGCTTTCCAGCAATTTCTAAAGCGTATGTAAATTTTGCGGAATAGCCTTTTGTTTTTGTATTTGCTATGAAAAACGAATGTGCAGCGGCGCCGCCGTGTACTCGGAAATGTGGAAATGTTCGCACGTGTGTGCGCACCGTGTCGTCTTGCAGCGGCGGCAAAGATTAGCACATGACCCGGGACCCGGTCCGGGTGGGCGCCACAGAAGTGCATACGAGAAACTTTACCACAAAATTCATTTAAAAGCAAAGCAAAAGTTGGGCGACTGCTTGGTTGGAGGGACGATTGGTTGGTTAGTTCGTTGGTTGGTTGGCTGTGTTTGCATTGGTGTTTGTACTGGATTTGTACGCGAATGGGGAACAAAATCCACTTGAGTGGTTTTGTAATAAATCCACAAAAGGTGGAATATTTTATGTGTGCTGCATCAACTCTACACACACACACACATACAAACATCTGTACACGACCGTGTGCGGTGCGAATGGCAATGGGCGTTTTCATTGAATGAATGCATAAAGCATGGACGGACGGTTGAACGGGCCAACCGAGCGACAGACAGACGTATGGCGCGTGTGGGCAGCGGAAAACATGAAGCGGCGTCCAGCTTCGTGCCAGCGACCAGGCGGCCAATCTGCTTTTGCCCCAACGAACTGTGTGCAACATGGCCAACATTTCGCTCTGATTTACGGTTTGGCTTTTTTATGTGGAAAGTGGCGCCGCTGTGGATTGCGGAACTCAAAAACGGGAAAGGGCCTTAAAAACATGTAAAGGTATGCGAAACATACTGAGGGCATCAAACATGGAAAATTTATTTGAGAAAAATATGGTTTTGAATGTAGTCCGGGGTTAGACTGGAGGATAATATATAAGACGGGAAGATCTTTAGAGACTCAATATTGGAGATATTATGGTCTTAGAAGGGTTGAAATAGCTTTCAAAAATTCAAAAATTTCACGGAAGAATTGTGAGGCAGGGTAGAGCCTTTTGAACCTCAATATTAAAGATATTTTAGTCTTAAAAAGGATGAGATAGTCTAGGAAAAAATCTTTCTAAGGAGAAACTGTGAGGTGGGATAGAGCCTTTAGAGTCTTAATATTAGAGATATTATAGTCTTACAAGGGATAAATTGCTTTAAAAAATTTCCAAGGAGGAATTGTGAGGGAGGGTAGAGCCTTTTGAACCTCAATATTAAAGATATTATAGTCTTAGAAGAAATGAAATAGCTTTCAAAAAATTTCCAGAAAGAATCATGATGTAGGATAGAGTCCTAAAGAGAGCTCAGAAATAAAGTTTGCAAGGAGGAATTGTGAGGTATGGTAGAAGCTTCTAGAAAGCTCAGTATGGATAGGTTTATATCAATGAGAAACCATTCATATTTGAGTGTACGTGGGCAGTCCGATAAGTAAGAGAAATTTACTATCGTGTAGTACGTCCTCGTAGACGCTACTGTCAAAATTTCAGCCATATTGGATTTTTAGTTTTGTTTTGACCGCGTGTGGAAACGAACGTGTCCGCGGATTTTAGAAAAATGGAAAAAGAGCAATATCGGTCGGTGATTCGCCTAATTGGTCGCATTAGGCTACGAAAAGCTGCCCCATCCACCGTATTCTCCAGATTTGGCCCCGTGTGACTTCTTTTTGTTTCCAAACTTGAAAAAGTCACTCGCCGGCCAGAAATTTGAGTCCAATGAAGAGGTTATCGCCGCCACGAAGGCCTCCAGAAAACGTATTTTTAGACGGGTTAAAGAAGTTGGTCAAGTGTATCGAGTTGAAAGGAGACTACGTTGAGAAATAAATCGCCACTTTTCCAAAGTTTCCTTTTTTTTTTTGTAGGCTAAGTACTTATCGGACCACCCACGTATTTGTATTTGAGTAAGCAAAGAATTTTAGAAACGAAAAGACATTTTTCTGAATATTTTTTGAAAATTTAACTACTCGTTTATATACTCTGAAGGCATTACTTGGTCTCTACTTTTCCTTCTCCTGACCATTGATTACCAAATTTCTTTCCACCTCGGCCGATCGACAGTTCCACTCCGACTTTATTTCTTTATTTTCTCTCGGGAGGAAATGCTTTTTTTCTACTGTTCCAGCTTGTAAACATTCATTATCACATATCTTTCCACTACTTCTGCCGGCAATTCTACTTTGATCCTTATTTACCTCATCCGAAGAAAACGTTTTATCTGTACGTTTCCTCCTCATGTACACTGATCATCACAATTCATTGCACTTGGATCGGATAACAGCTTCACTTTGGGTATATTTTTTGAAAACTTCTTTCCACCTCTATCGATCGACAGCTCCACTTTGATCCTTATTTGCCTCTCTGAAGGCAATACTTGGTCTCTACTTTTCCTTCTCCTGAGCATTGATTACCAAACATCTTCCCATCTCGATCGATCGACAGTTACACTCTGGTCTTTATTTACCTTCTCAACAGGAACTGCTTTGCCTCTACTTTTCCGGCTTGTGAACATTGGCCGGTAATTCCACATTGACCCTTACATACCTCATCTGAAGACAATCTTTTGTCTGAACTTTCTCTCTTTATGGACACTGACCTCATCTGAAAACAATCTTTTGTCTCTACTTTCCCTCTTCATCGACACTGACCTCATCTGAAGACAATCTGTTGTCTCTACTTTCCCTCTTCATGGACACTGACCATCAGACTTCTTTTCACTACGATCGGATAACAGCTCCACTTTGACCCATAGAGAAATTTGAAATATCAAGAAATAAAGAAGAAGAATTTTGGGACATACATAGTTTTTGGAAATCTCTTTTGTTGAGACATTGTAGCCTTTTGAGTCCTGAGTGAGTTCCTGGCAACGCGAGTGTTGAGTTCTTGCTTAATCTTCTAAATAGGATTTCTCAAATTGAAATTTGAAATATTAAGAAATAAAGAAGAAGAATTTTGGGACATACATAGTTATCGGAAATCTTTTTTGTTGAGACATTGTAGCCTTTTGAGTCCTAAGCGAGTTTCTGGTAACGTGAGTGTTGAGTTCTTGCTTAATTTTCTAAACATGATTTCTCAAATTGAATCACAAATGTCCTCATTTATTAAGTACAGGGTGGTGCAAAAGTCATAATTTTATCGGCAGATGCTATAACTTTTGCAAATGGCGGTAAAAGTAAATTTTGCTTGGACATTTATTCATTAATTTTTTCATTCATTCATTAATTCATAAACAAATTAGAGCCAAGGAACACTGGGAGACAACTTTTGCGGCACCCTGTATTAAAATATGTCCTTTAGAATTTTTTGTTCTTCTTGATCTCAACAGTACTGAATTTCAGCTAAATTTTCTAGGCAAAAAGTGAGAAACGAAGTTCTTTAGAACTATTCTTTGTAAGAAAATAAGCTTTGGAGACCTGGGTTTTTCTTTGCCTTGAAAATGCAGAGTGTTTGCAAAATTCTTTAAGCAAGATTTACACTTCTTCTCTAAGTTCTTTAGAGTCTTAATTTTATAAGACACTGTATCCTTTGGAGTACTACATTTTTCATAGTATTCAGAGTGCTGAACTTTTGGTGAATGTTTAAAGAAAGAATAAAGATTCCGAGATTTGACCTCAAGACTTTTTTCATAGTATTCAGAGTGAGGAACTTTTGCTGAAGGTTTTAAGAAAGAATTAAGATCCCGAAATTTGACTTGATTATTTAACATTTTGTGCACCTTTTGCTGAACTTTCAAAGGAGAAGGAAGAATTATTACTTTTCAGGCATCTTACACCGTAAAGTCCTAAGTTTTCTGACTTCACAGTGGTTTTAGTTTCACCTACTGAACAAATGTCGTTTTTTGAACTTGGATGTGTATCTATTTTTCTTCTTCATAATATTTTGAGCCATCTGAATAGTTTTGTAAAGTCTCATAAGTTTTATATTAAACTTCTTAGCTGATTGTTTAATACATCTTTCTAAAAAATGCATTCGATCTTTGAAAACTTTGTAATAGTTTAAAAAGTGGCCCACACCTTAAGTACTCCACTTATGTAACGCCGCCACTGAGCGCGACCAAAGTTCAACCGTTGCATGCCGCAAATATGCCAATGATTTTTATATAAGCTCTGTGTGTATGTATGTGTGTGTGTGTGTGTGTGCATAATTCACGTATGCTGTGCCACTGGAGTAAGGGAGCGTAGCCAAATACCTCAAGAAATGCTTGGAGGAAATTATTTTTTCACAATTTTCAGCATTTTCAGCAATTTCATTTTTTGTTGTAGTTGTTTTTGTTGTTGTACTTTCAGTGGAAAAATGTTTAATTTACCTGCAATGCAATATGAAAATATTTACTTATGCCAATGATATTTTTTTTCTCTCTCTTTGCAGGTACGTACACACACACACACATTCGCCAAACATAAATAAGACAAATGACGCAAGCGAACTGCAGCGAACTTAAGCGACTTGAGTAAGCGTTCGCTGGCTGCCGGTAAGCGCGATTTTGTTTGAATTATGAACAAAAGCGGATTAGTTGCGAAAATCTGCAGTCGGCAGTGCGCTGAGACCTAAGTTTTACTTATGTACTGAGAACGCAGCAGCTGGTTGCGGTAGTCATTTATGTATTTTATATGAATAAACAGATAGAAGAAGAAGACGAAGAAGGGAATATATGAATAAACATTTTGTGCAAAGTTGTCATTTCAAAAGAAGCCAAATTGTTTGCGCCTGTCTTGGGTCATGCAATTTTTTTTTAATAGAATCGTTTTTTCCTAAAATTTTCATATTTTTCTCCTCACAATTTTGCTTAAGATGTCATTTTTCGGCACCGTTGCAATTAATTATAGTATTCAGGTAATCTTAAGCATTTATAGAAAAAACAAAAATATAGGAAACCATCAAGAAATCTTAAAAGCCTCAATGAGCCAAACAAAACCAAAGCCAAAGCCAGCGGCTAAGCCGTAAAATCCCTTTAAGCCGCTTAAGTGCTTTGAACTCGCTATCGGCGAATGACAGTCGTCGTCGTCTGGTCAGCGGCCAATTGGCGGCGCACTTAAGTGGACAACATAATCGCGCCGCATAATTGAACAAGTTGGCCAAGTCTTAATAACTTTTGCGCAAGTTAGACTTTCACTGTAGGAATGAAAAGAATTTTGAGAAAATGCTTTTAAATTTGTTTGTCTCGTCGTCAGTCTAAAAAAATATGATTGCCTGAGGGAATTCTTGGGAAAAAATGAGTTAGTGTTGTTGTTTTGAATGACAGCGTGAACGAAGAATGGCTGGAGGCGAACATATTGCTTAGGGGCCCATTTAAGTTTGACTTGAAATGTGAATGTTGATTGCTTTACCCAGAACTTTGAGTTATTTGCAGGAAATGAATAAAAGTTGCCAATGTCTTTTTAGCATTCAATCTTGAAAGACTGTCATCTGAGTAGTTATGACTGAGCAAAGAATCAAGAGGGAGTCTTATAACTTTGTGGCATTTTCCCACGCATTGTAACGCACTGTTACACATGCAGTTCACATGCACACATACCACCACATACGAGTACATGTTTGTATGTATTTATGGGCAAAAGAACAGTTGGCATGCGAGGGTAAAGGAAGCAGCAAAAATAAAATATTCGCAGGAAATCTGACACCGCTTCCTGGCAGCCAATCAGGCATGGAGTCAGGGAGGAATGCCAAGGCACCAGGAAGTGTTGCAACTGTTGAGGGTATCCAGTAGTGGCAGTGGTGGTTGTGTTGTGCAATGAAGCACTTTATTTGCACATAAATGTGACAACAGATGTGTGTGGGAAAAATACACAAAAGCGCAGGAAATAAAATGGATACATAATCGTATGGCAAGGAAAACACTTTGGCCAATATGCCAAACGAATGGCCAAGTCTGACAGACTACGGGTAGCGCTGCAAATAGGTGTGAATGTTTTGAGTATGTTGACTTGATGTGACAGCCAATGTATCATCAGTTGACAGCGTAAAGTAAAACTTTTAATTATGCGCTGACAGTTTGACTTTTGAGCAGCGTCCGGCTGGCGATGACATCAGCCTCAGGTTTACGATGGGTTCATGGGTCTGTTTGACGCACTGAAACAAAAGTTGTGTTGATGGTATTTTAAAGTCGTCCAACTTGTTTGATCAAACAATGAAAGAAGAAACATTCAAACGCTCAAACGTGGGTTCAACACATGATTATCCAAAGAAATCAAAATTACTTCATTGAGGTTTTTTTTGTTTGAAATTATAATAAATTCGAATTTTCTGTGACTTTACCTTTTTTTTCTTAAACACAAATTAATAAAAAAAAAAATAAACATGTTGCTAAAAAATGTTTGCTCTTATTCTTTGACTTGATTTCATACACTTAAGGGAGATTTGATTGGCCGTGCATTCTAGTGTTAATTGTGATCCAATAATTTATTTAGTTTAGTCCAATCATTTAAAGAAGAGGCACTCAAGTGTTATCCGCTTTAGTTTTGTTCAACTTACTGAAGATGAAAAAATTGTTGTTGTTTTCTTGACTAAAAGTTCTCATAGCTGAAATTGTCATGAGATTCCCTTATTTCGGTTTATGAATGTTGTTGAGACTCCATGTTCTATATTTATTATTGAAAATTTATTGAAAATGAAAGCTTGAGAAATTTCCTTTTTGAAGTGATCCAAGAATTTTTTCCATCGTCTAAATAAATGACGAAGATATATCCAAAAGTTCTTTTCATTAAAGTAATTGAAAATATTTCCTTTTCTAAGTCGCCCAACTTATTGAATTGAGCCAAGAATTTGCTTTTGACTAAATAAGAGATAAATAAGAGATAAGAGAAAAATAAGAAAAGAAAGAAAGAGATCAAAAAGAACTCTCGATGAAAGTTCTTATAAAATAATCTGTTTAAAGTGTTTGCAGCTTTCCAGTAAAAGATGGTACCACTTTTTGAAGGGAGCCGAAAGTTTGTTTCTTGACTAAATGTCATCCAAATAAATAATGAAGTAAGAACCAAAAGTTTTCTTGGTTTAAATCCTTAAAAAGATTTCCCAACTTCACAGTAAAAGATCGTCCAACTTATTGAAGTGAGCCAAGAATCAGCTTCTTCTTCTTCTTAACTAAATATGAGACAAATAAGAGATATCCAAGAGTTCTCTTGATTGAAGTTCTCTAAGAGATTTCCTTCCTTAAGTTTGTGCAGTTGAAAATCGTTCAACTTATTGAATTGAGCGAAGAATTAATTTCTTTACTAAATAAGAGAAAAATGAAAGATATCCAAAAGAACTCTTGATTAAAGTTCTTAAAGAGATTATCTGTTAAAAGTTTTTGCAGCTTTCCAGTAGAAGTTCGATGAATTTTTTTAAGTGATCCAAGAATTTGTTTTTTGATTACATGTCGTCCAAATAAATGATGAAGAAATATCCAAAGTACTCTTGATTGATTTACTCTTTACTCTGTTTTTGAGAGATTTACTGCTCTAAATTTGTACAGCTTTCCAGTCTTTTAGCTTCATCTAACTTATTGAATTTAGCCCAGAACTCATTTCTTGACTAAATATGGTTCATGTAAATGGTAAAGAGATATCTTAAAGAACACTTGATTGAAGCCCTTAAAGAGATTTTGTGGCTAAAGTTTCTTCAGCTTTTTTGAAGAGAAGCAACAAATTTTTTCAAAAGTAAATGTTGTCCAAATAAATGATAAAGAAAGTTGTTGTCCAACTAAATGATGAAGAAATATCCAAAAGTTATCTTGATTAAAATCGTCAAAGAGGTTTCTTGTTTCTAATTTGAACAGCTTCCCAGTTGAAGATGGTTCAACTTATTGGAGTGAGCGAAGAATTTTCTTCTTGACTAAATGTCGCCTAAATAAATGATTAATACATATCTAAATAAAAGTCCCTGAGGTGATTTCCTGGTTCAAGTTTGTGCTGTTGATAAAGATAGCTTGAGTTCTTAACAACAGTTATGTAGTTAATGGAAGAAAAGGAGTACTGTCTTGTACTACAAATGATATTAACCCATCCAGTTTGTTTGAACCAGGGTCCTCCAGTTAAAAGAGGAATAGGGTCTCAAAAACTTAAGGGTAGAGACACTTTCAAAGAGAGACAAGAGACAAGAATTTATCTTACTTCACCCAGATCAACTGGCGTACACAAGATTTTAGTTGGTGGGGAGTCCGTACATAACTTAACCCTTTCCGACATGAAAATAAACCCGTTCTGTATGAATTGTATGGGCTGAATCCAATATATTGGACATTGTGACTGAAAGGGTTGAGCTGTAAACATATTTTCAACCCAAAAAGCTTGCACGCTACAGATATTTGAAAGGTCTTTAAACAAAACTCCTCTTCCTTTCCTGCACTTCTGCTTTGCTTTATAAAGAGGCAAAGGAGTTGAAGGAAGAAGTTGTTTTTTCTGATTCAAAAAATCCTTCTTGCAGTCTTTTACTCTAAAGTTTCTATTGCTTCCTTTTCCATGCATAGATAACTTTAATAAAAGTGTCTTTATGAGTGTTTATTCTGTTGACTTGTTCTTTCTTGAACCAACTTTTTGTTAGTCAACTAAAATTACTTCAACTTCATCTGTTTGCCAGCTTAAAGCAAAAGCTACGATTGATTTATGGGTTTAATTTAAGTAGGCACCAACAAATTAATATTTTAAGAAGTCAATTCAAAGCATATTACAAAAATTTTACTGTTATGCCCAAAATAATTTATAAGAATTTGCAGCGATATCAGGCAAAGTTTGTGTTCTAATTGAGGTCTATGAATTGGGCGCGTTTGATCAAAACCCCGTTTCTTTAATAATTGGTTAAATAAAATCAAAAAGTGATAGTTTTGTATTTTTTTGTAAATATTAAATAATTTTTCTGTTTTAAAAAAATATTGATACAAAATTTATTTAATACGTTTTAAGCTAAAATTGTTCAAAAGTAAACTAACTCTAGAACTCTAACAAAGAGGCGTGGCGACTTCAAATGTCGCGTGCACACTTCTTAGAAAAATGTTTCATGATTTAAATACCAAAAAGTTATATCGAGATACAGGGTAAAATTCGAGGTCGAAAGGGTTAAACGTGCAATTAATAGATTCAATCGATTTGCCGGTTCTTGCTTGTTGTTCAAAGGTAGTGAAAGATTGTGTCCAGTGCGTACAGTTTTTTTTTTATTTTATGCGATTGAAAATACTGTTTGTATATATTTTCTTCAACTTTTAACGCTCACGAGGCAATAGTAATAATTCATAAATTGTTTGAAATTGTTTGGCGTTGCAGTGAACAAATGCAAGAACTGAAGTCTGAAGTAATTTGGTTGAAATACGGGAAACAGAATTAACACGAGTGGGCGGAATATTTTTGGGCGCAGTTGGCAATTAAAACATTTATTGTTTAAGTTTGAGACACAATTGTGTGGTCGGCGCGTGGTCATGGAGGGAGGGGGGGCGGGGCAAGCAGCTGTAGTTGGCAGTGTACAACATGATTTATGTCTTAATGAACAACCACAATTTATGTGGGCTGTTTGTTTTTGTAGGCGTTTGTTTGACTGTGTCTATCGGTGTGTGTTTGTGTGTGTGTATAGACAATTGACAGCATTTAGGCAGATAAGCGCTGGCAATCAATATGCCGTTATCAGAAGGGGCGGGTAAGCCCGAAGTGTTGTACAAATATACGAAAAATGTTGATTGCAGACAATTTAAATATTTATTAAAATCGGACAGACAGGCATTAAGTGACAGCCCCAGCAGAGCAGTGCGCGGATTATGTAATCAACAAAACAGAGACAGCCAACATAAACAGAGCCATGCACACACACTCACACATATGAATGTGTAGATTTAAATGCGAGCACTTATGTACATTTAGTAATTACAGGGCGGCAATGCATATGCGGTCTCATTGTGCGACACACCAACAACAACTTGCGCCGGTAATTTTAGCGCAGCGTGTAATTTTACATGACTTGCCACACATCATATTACGCGCACATTTGTGTGTATGTAGACTGACGGCCACAGCCACTGACAGTTGAGCTCACTGAAAAACTTCAACGGACTGCAGCAGCTGACTGACTGCCTGACCAGCGCTGAAAAGTTGGTTTTTGTCAATTGTGCTGTGCTGCCGTGTTGTGGTGTGGCAACGCTGTGCTGCAGTTGAAATGTAATTTTAGGTTATGTTGAATGAAAGTGTTGTGCGCGCGTTGCTTGTTTGTTTTTTTTGTTAATTACTATTTTTTTTAATAATAATTTTTTTCGAGTGCTTGTACTTTCGCAGACGCAATTAAAAGAAAAACTATCAGCAACTAAAAACAACAACAACAATAAAACAGTCAGTTATTTTAGCCAAACCGAGCGCGCGGTGGCATTTAGTTTTTTATGGCAACACTCATTAGGTTTAATGAACTCTTTGTCTCAATGCATTGTTGCTGTTGTTAGTTTTGTTGTTATTGTTGTTGTTGCTTTGATTATTAACTTTATTTTGCTGCTGCTGTTTGCTGTTGACGCGCATTTGGATGCTTTGCTTTCCATCGTTTATATTTTTTTATTATTGTTTTTGTTGTAGTTGTAGTTTTTAGCGCAATTGCACAACAAATGTTGTTGATGATTTTTTTTTGCACTTTTCTCATAAACCTTTTTCTCTTCGCTTGAATGTTGTGCATTTTCTTTGGTAGTAATATTAGTTGTTGTTGTTGTTGTTGCTTGTATTTTGTTTGCTTTGGCATAATTACCATGCAACTTGAGCGCGCCACCAATTCCCAGCAATGCAACTTGAGGCACAACTGTCGATTGCCGTCCAAAGAGCGCAGCATAATTACCAATAAAATCATATCAGGAGTGAAAAAAATAACAACAACAATTATATTGACAAAGCCAAAATGAACAATAACAACTAAGAGCAACAACACTTTACTACAAATTTACAAACAACACCAGCACTTACAATTTTGTTGTCGTTTTGGTTGATTGCTGTCCAAAGCAACAATTAACCAACAGCTGCAGTACTAAAGACAAAGTCAAAATAAATAAAAATTAAAAAAACAATTAAATAGAAAAGCGTCAAGATAAAAATACAAAATTACAAAAATAGCAAAAACAAATTCATTTTTGCACACCAAAAAAAACAACAAAAAGAAAACTACGAAAAGTAGTTAAGTTTGTAATTGTTGGCAACGAAACGTTGTGGCAGCTTTAATAATAACTTTTGTTGTTATTCAGCGTTGTTGCTGTTGTGTTGTCGTTGCCATCGTTGGTATTGATGTGCTGCTTATGTTGTTGTTGATCATTGCTGGAAACGCTCTGACTGACGTCTGATGCCGCGCACATTCACCGTTTATGACGTGGCCGCGTCTCGTCGCTTCAAGTGCCGGCTAACGTTAACGTAACTTAACGTAATAATAACGGTTTCACTGCATATTTTCACACCATTACAACAACACACACACACTCACACTCACACTCACACACATACACACATATACTCAAAGCTGCAGTTCACATTTGCATTTGTTGCAGCTTCTTTCGAAGGCCATAAAAATGCTTAAGTTGCAGTTAACTTGTTGCTGCCGCCGCTGCTGTTGCTGCTGCTGTTGCAGGTGTCGCACTTGCCACAACCATAGACGACGTTGTTAAAATGCACCAAGGCAGCAGCCATTGCAATGCGCTGCCACTTCTACTTCCAGTGTTCATCTTCAGAACCACTTCAAAAGCGGCTTTTGCTGTGTTACCGCACTCGGGCGACAGCCAGCCAGACAGTCAGGCAGCTTGAAAAGCGCATGAAAAGCATCATTAATAAAAAGCGTTAAATTTATAGCACACACGCTCGGACTGCTCGCTCGGCCTCGCCGCCACCTGCAGCAAACTAGCGAAATGTCAGCTTAACTTATCTCGGCGCTGCGATTGCGTATGCAAATTTTACGGTCCTCACTTTTCAGGTTTTATTTTTCAAGCATTCTCTATGGGATTTTTCTTTTTTAGTTTTGTTTTTTGGTTTGGTTGCTGGTTTTGATTTTTTTCGGTTTTCGGCACATAACAGTAGTGACTGCTTAAATTGTTGTTGGCACTAAGCAGTGAAGGAGAGTGTAATGTGTGAGCAACTGTGCAACTGGTTCTAACGTTTGGCCAACAGCGATTCGACTCTACGTGAGCAATGTGTGACTGCTGTGTTGGTTGGCGTTGTTATGAAATGCGAATTGACAGATTTATTTAGGAGATGTGATTATTTTATTCGCTTAGAGGTAAATATTTTTTGAATAGAAAAGAGGTTGATTGCATTTGAAAATTGTCAGATAAAAATTCTAATAGAGTTGGGTTTATTGAAATGTCTGCTTGGTTTGGTCGAAAAAAAACGCTGAAAGGTAAATTGTGTTGCATTGAGCAAAGTTTTCAATCTAAAGTTAGACAGAAAGGATATTTCTCTTATGGTACAATTCATGGTGTCAGCAGACGGAGACAATGAGACTCCATGCGCTTGTGTGGTCTAATCAAAAAGAAGTTGGAAAACACTAGGCAAGTCCATACATAAAAAGAAGAGAAGAAGATAGAAAAGTGCACCTTGAAGTCGCCAGTTACCTTTAACAACCTCTGGAACTGGATATAGAGACACCCACATTGTCCAGAAGATAACAAACTACTATAAATTATAATCTATAGATAATAGTTATAACAAAATGGCCCCTACGCGCTAATTCCAAGTCAGAACATGGCCACTGGTACCAATTAACCAGATAGCAAAATCGTTTCTCTTTTTTGTGACGTTTTTATTAAAACATTTTTTGCCTTATTTGCATTCTAATGCTACGAGAACATACGAACTCGTATGAGGTTCATTTCTTAACCCTATGAGATCTACTAAGTATGATTCGTAAAATAGCATACAAAATTTTCTTGAAGTATTTTCTATTCTATAAAAGATTTCGCTGCTTTAGCAAGTTTATATTTTCTGTAACCTTATGAATCCTTTATCCTACGAAATCTATCAAGTATGATTCGTAAAAGAGCCTAGAAACTTTCAATGAAGGATATTTTACTCCCCCAACCGTTTTCAATGCTTTATCTTTACTTGTATACTTGTCGTACATAGTCCTGTACTTGTGCTTGAGGATGGACGGATGGATGGATGGATGTGAGGGGGAGCCGTGGAAATAACCTTAGAGAGGTGCTTGAGGAACAATTTCTTATAAAAGCCCCGAACAGGAATCTAACTTCAAGTAAACTGAAAGAAATTCTGCATAAATTGTACACCAAATTTTGTCAAATTTGGTCAAAGTTCCGTCATTCAAGAGAAATTTTCAAAAGATTCTTAAAAAGAGATCAGCTAAGAACAATGATTGGTGTTCTAATAGGTCTAATAGGTAATCATGCAAAAAGCTGGAACTGACTTCTAATGATTTCTGCAGGAACTGCAAAAATGGGGAGAGGAAGAAAGAGGAACTCTATTTAGGAACATGGCCTGCACTTTCTAGGAGAACACCTTGAGGTTCTTTGGGATCTAGAGATCTCAAGGAGAGCTGGACGACAGAACTATCCACAGTTTACTTAGTTCCTGATGATCAGAAGTCATGCAAAAAGCTGCTAATGACTTTTAATGATTTCTGCAAGAACTGCAAGAAAAAGTACTTCTATTTCAGACACTTGTCTTGCACTCATTTGAGTACCTTCTTCTTTGATACTCTAGGGGAGTCTATAACTCAGGACCGTCTACAGTTTACTTAATTTCTGAACAGGTACTCATGGAAAAAGTTGGTAGTGACTTAAATGATTTTTGCAGCAAGAAGAAACATTACGTCAGCTTCTATGCACTTGTCCTGCACTCTTTACGAGAAGACTTATTTGAGTATCTTCTTTTTTGATAATCTAGGGGGATCTAGGCAAAAGGACCATTCACAATTTACTTAGTGTTTGATGACAGGTGTTCACGGAAAAGAATGGTACTGACTTCTAATGATTTCTGCAGGAGTTGTATGCAAGAAAAAAGAGTACGTCAGCTTCTATGCTATTGTCCTAAGCTTTCTACGAGAAGAACTCATTTGAGTGGTTTTCTTCTTTGATAATCTAGGATCTAGACGACAAAACCATTCACAGTCTACTAAGTTTATGATGACAGGTCTACTTAGTTTATGATGACGCATGGAAAAGGTTGTTTTGGTCTTATAAACATTTTTTAGGGACTTTCATAACTAGGAAGAGGATAAAACAAATTCAACTTGTAAATATGTACTTGTTCCGTACGCTCTACTAAAAAATAGACTCATTCAACTCCCAAGTTCAGGAGCAACATATCTGTACACATCTTCAAATAAAACCCCGATATAAATTTTTGAAAAGACTTTAGGTTGTTTAGAAGCTTAAGCTGTTGACACGAATAAGAGGATCTGCCTCAACTCAATGAGTCTTTGGTCTTGATGATGTCCCAACTTGGTGCTTCGTATTTTCCCTAAATGTGTCTTATGTGAGCGTTTGAGGAATTGCCTCATTTTTGGTGGTTTTTCCAACCTACTTCCTTCCTCCATACTTAGTTGAATTCTCAAAGTTTTGTCGCAGTTACATTGCTTTGAATAAACAACATTACTTTTGAAATGTCATTTGACAACAATACCTACATTTCATGCAACTGGCACCGCCTTATGTCAGCCTTTTTATCGATCACGATCCTTGTTGACGCTCATTAAATGTGTTGCTGTCATTTCTTAACCTAAATAAATATATAATGAAACACATATCAACACACGACTGCATGTCTATGTCTACTTGTAGTAACAATCATTATTTACTACCAAACAAACACGACACACGACACACACACACACACGTCCCACTCTAATGATAACAGTTGTTCCGGTTGTTGGGTAAATTGACCGCATTCAGCAACAACAACTGTTCGAACAAGCCGTTCAATTCATTCAATTCGTCTGAAAGACATTTGGCTCGGCCTTACCTGAGCGGAAAACTTATTAATTAGATGATTGAATGCGCTGCCTGCCGGCCGAATGTGACTTTGTGTGCGTCATGCGGCCGATTAGCAGCACGTCAGGTGTTTCCCTGTGCAGTGCCGGTGTTTTTATTTTTCCCCCCTGCTTTTGCTGACCACTTCTCTAAACGTTTCGTTTTTTTATTTGGTATTTTCTTGGCTTATAATTTTTTACAGCCTTTGCACTTTACGCTCTCTGCAGTGCGCAGTCTGACAGCACCGACTTTTTCCAGCTGCCTTGGCGCAGCTGCTAATGTGAAATTTATAGCCGTACGGTCAGATCAATTTCACATTAATACTGCACATTTTGTCGATTCTTTTGCGTTATTTAACACAATAAAATTCTTGACTGAAATGTGGTTTCGTTCAGCGCTGCGGCAAGCAGCTGTTTCCGTTGAACGTGGCGCATGCCATGTTTGAGTTATTTTTTACATTTTTTTTTTCAGTTTTTTGTTATTTTTTTGGTTTGATTTTGTTGTCTGCGTGCTTGCAGTTTTATGAGGTTTTTACAAAAATTCACGTTTCCCACTTTTGCTACCGATTTAGCTGCTCATTCGTTGCTCCATTCTGTGTACGAATCATTTCATTGGTCATTTGTTGGGTTTTTACTTTGTTCGTTGTGTTTGCTTGTGTTTTGTTGCTTAACCTCAATAAATTGGCATTCGAATGCGAGCACAAACGTTCTCCGACACAAAGCTTGTCAATTTAGCAGAAAAAAATCAGGCGAATTGAGTTGTGTTGAGCCGAATCGAAGCGTTTGCCTTCGTTCTAAATGATTTTGCATTCACCTGCTTCGGCGATGACCGATACTTCTTATGTGGTTTTTGTTGTTGTTGTAGTGTTTTGTTGTTGCCATTTGTTTGTGTTTTAATTAGCTAACTAAGCAGCTGCTCTGACCAGGTGAAATCATCGTTTTCACTGCGAACGCTTGCAACATGTTTGCGCGACAGCAGTTTACGTTCCCCGAATTAAGTCATCGGCAAAATTTGCACTTTTGCTAATTTTGCAACAACAATAAGCTGTAAAAAATGGTTGCCGTTAAATTGCAATTGTTAGTAATTGTTGTTGTTGTAATTGCGCATACATTTACAATTGTTTGAAGCTATGAAAATAAAGCTTAAGCAATCGCGTCATGCAGGGAGTGTTGCCACCATTTTGGCCATCGTGCTTACATACGAGTAGTGTGTCTGTATGTATGCGTGGGAGGATTGGCCACCGTCCTATGACCTAATACAACAATATTTCCTTGTCTCTTTCAAGTCTTCAACGTTTTCCACACCTTCCCACGTCAGTCATTTGCCGTGTGCTGACAGTTCTGATGTGTTTATGCTTTGCTTTTTGCCTTTTGCCATCATCGCATGTTGCGCTAAAGTGCATTAAAAATTTTGCTGCCCGTTTCATTGTTGCTCTGAGAAAATCAAACTAATTTACTTAATTTTCCAAAAGCAATTTTCCGCTGCCTGTCCACACGCCTATATCTGCATGAGGCGTTACCGACCGAGCGTCAAATGAAATTTTAATGCATCAAAGTATGTCACCGTTGCTGCGTTGAGTTGGGTTGGGTTTGTTTGGTGTTGGCGACAACAAAGAAATTGGAAACTTCAGTTCCCCAGTCAGTCGTTCATACATCCATGGCGCACAGTGTTGCATGCACAGAAAATTAATAACTTAATAAGTTCAACTCCATCCACCCCCACCTCGCAAAAAAGAAAATTAATGACAATTAATAAGCCAACACATTTTGTTGTGGCTCATCGAAAATTATTGGGTATGGCCCACACTACAACAACAGCAATTATATTATAGTAATGTTGCATAGAAATGAGCGCAGGTGCGCATGGCAAAGGGGCCTTACAGGGCCCTTTTTGGGCGCTGCCCCTAACACACACATTGCGCATTTGGTTGAGGTAAGGACACGTGTCGTTGTTTGTGTGGTGGCCACTTATTTGTTTAGCTGTGTGAAGCGGGCTAATTGGGTCAGCTTGGCCCAGCGCTAATGGCAGCGTAAATATTTAGCACGTCATTAGCAAATTGTGTCAGCATTTAAAATGGTCAAACGGCCACAACAACCACAACGAGAAGAGGCGCTGAAAAGTTTTCGCATTGAATTTGACTTTTGGCATTTTGATTTTGTTGAATGTCAAGAACAACAACAAATGCCAAACTGTGACTAGCCAAAGTTTGTGGTGGTTTGCGGTGTTTCTGCAAAATTTCAAATTTCTGCTTCAGAAAACGAATGTCGTATGTTCCATGGAGCCTAGTATGACATACGACATTTGTTTTCTGAGGCAACGAATTGTCAGCATATGACAAGCCAAAGCGTGAAAAGATTCGTCTGTGAAAAGATTCGCAACACTGCAGAAGGTCAAAGTTCAATGGCTTGAATGTATTTTTTAGTTGTTGTTATTATTTATTTATATATTTTCTTATACTTGTTGGCTAATGCCAAGCAATTGGTTGTTTAATGTGTTGCTGGGTTTGTTGTTGTTGTTTTCGTTTGCATGCTTGTTTTATGACCGCACTTGCCATTAAAAGCCATTTTAGCACTTTAATATATATGTTTTTGTTAACGGTTTTTCATGACTTCAAGTGCGGCATTTTGGGTGCGTTGGCATTGCCCGCATTGTTGTTGTTGTTGGCATAAAAGCGTAAATGTTTAGTAAGCGCAAAATATGATGTGACCTCTTGACATTTTCTCCCAACAAAAGTGCAAAAAAATTATATATAAAAAAATCAGTTAAGGGTGCGTGGTTTGACACGCCAAGTTGAGGCGTCAGTTGGGTGCTTTGGCGGCGCCATTCAATTGGTTCTCTTTCCCTTCTATATAGTCTTCTCTCTTATTCTTTCACTTCCTTTGCTTTCATGTCAGTTGCGCATTAAATGTGTAATGAAAATTAATTGCAGATTCACACCTAACTGCTGTCTGGACGGTTGCATGTAGAGCTCAGAAATTGGCCAAGTTTAAAAAAAAAATAAGTTTATTTTGGGCCATGA
Organism: Melieria omissa; assembly: GCA_963971225.1. Taxonomy (NCBI): domain Eukaryota; kingdom Metazoa; phylum Arthropoda; class Insecta; order Diptera; family Ulidiidae; genus Melieria; species Melieria omissa. Next base: position 147,206,197 of record OZ020267.1, read on the forward strand.
TTTTTCAGCAATCGACACTCGCCACTCGGCCAGAGTAACTTGTTTCACAGTGTTACCGCACAACTTGTTCGCATTGTGACTTTTAACGCCAACTTTGACGACACACTTTGCGCAGTTGTTGGCTCCGTTAAGCCTCAATGCACGAACGCTGAAGTGTCAAATTGCAAATATTTGTGTTATGTTTATTAAATAGAAAAATTTGTATATGTAAACAGTAAATAATTTGCAAGAAATTGGCACATTGTGCATTTGCGCCGTTTGCTAGAAACCAGTTTGACAGCTTAAAATGTCAAATTTAAGAGCGCAAGCGCGAGAGAGGCAAAGAGGGGAGAGATCACTGGTTGTTGACAGCCAGCGTGAGACTTTGGTGCTTTGAAATGTCAAAAAATGAACAGAACAGAAAATAAATTTGGTGCAAAAATGATAAAAATAACAACAAAAACACAACGTAGAGTAGAGTAATATAAAAAAAATTTAAGCCACAAATAATTGCTTCAAGTTGTAGCAAACGCTGGACTACAAATTAGCTAGCAGGTTAGTATTATTGTTGTTTTTGGTTTTTTTGTAATTTATTTCTTGATTAAAGCGCCACTTCTCAACTAACAGCAGCAACAACAACACAGCACAAAGTGAATAAAAATCAGTCAGTAGCCAGCACCGCAATTTTCTTAATGCAATCAAGTTGATTGTAAGTGAAGCTGGCAGCCCTCAATGTCAGCGTTTCAGTAGGGGGACGTGTAGAGGGGGAGTACTCGGCCCCTCCCCCTCGTTCGCTTGTACATAAGCACATTAAGCATTGTTGGCGTTGACATGTGCGCGCGCGCGCGCATGTGCAGTGTTAACTAATTGTTGTTGTAATTTGAAGGCACAATTGCTGCAAGCCAACTCTTCACGAAAGCGTCTCTTGTTACATTTCAAGGTTTGCTTTTAAGAAAAAAAATAATAATACTACTTACTGAATACAAGACAGCTGCTTGTTTCGGTTTCAGTTGTTTCCTTGAGTGTGTTGTTTAGTTTTTTTTGTATATGTGTGTGTGTTCGCTTGAAAAAAGTTGCAACCTACAACAACAGTTCAGCTTTGTAGTTGTGCGCTTAGTTGAGCAGTCAACTTGGCTGCCGCTTTGTCTCGAGTGGCAACAATTAAATGTCAACGGGCTGTCGCTGTTTACGCTCACAGCTGATTTAAAGCATTTCACTGCCACAACAACAACAACAAAACAACTTTTTTTAATTTTTTTCCACATCTCTGACATTGTCACATTTTGTCTAAGCAACAATTGCACCAATTTCCATGCTAAATGAAATTTGTTGCAGCAATTTTAGCTGCAACACCAACTAAAATTTATGCCCAGCTGTCAAGCAATCAGTTGTTTACGCATTTTGGTTAGTTGGTCACACTTGTCAGTGTGTGTGTGTCGGCGCATTAAGCCTTTTTCAATTTGCCGCTTAAATTGCTGAGGAAAAGCGTGTAAATTGGCAATTTTGTGCACACACACACAGACATACAAAAGCTTCTGCAATTTCGCATTTTTGCCATGTGGCAGTTGCAATTACACAGTTAGCAATTTCCATGATTATTAACATAATTATTATGATTGCAACATTTGCAATTGGTTGCAGCGAAAGCTGACAGACTTTTGACAGTCAGCTCGCAGAGCGTTGCGAAACTGCAACTCGCTGAAGAAACAAAACGGCTGACTGCTGACTGTTCAATTGCAAAATGTTGTTGTTGTGCTGTATTGCTCTGCAAACGAACGCCAAAAATTCCAAACCATTAAAATCACGAAATACCAAAACCATCGAAACTCTGCTCAGAATCTCTGCAATTGTCTAAGTCTGCTGGCTGCTTGGCTTACAGCCATTCATTCATTTTGGGCCCAACAGTCAGTCAGCCATTCATTCTGCAAATTTCTGTGCGCCACACAGAGCTAAACAGACAGACAGACAATCAGTAAGCTTGGGCGCCAAATATCTTCACTGGCTTTGGCTTCATTCGCACCAGTCACCGCCGCATACTTATTGTGCTTTGCTTAGTGTTTTTGGTTTTTGGTTTTTGTTTAGCAAACGAACAATGTGCCGGAAAGTTTCGACGTGCAGGCAGCATGCCAAATGCCAAATGTGGTTTACCTCTAAACTGCCAAACAAAAAACAAAATACAAAAAAATAGAAACTGAATTTGAAACTAAAGCTTCACCTCTCCACGATCTCTAACGCCACGGTTTTGGCATTTAATTGTTTTGTAGAAATCTTCTTTCCACTTAGTAAAACGCTGCTCAGCTCAGCTTGACTTCTTGTCTATCTCGTTGGTTATCTCTCTGTCTGTATGTGCCGCTGTCTGTCTGTCTATCAGTCGGGCGCATATACTGTTGGCGTATAATTAACCTAACCGCGCAGCCAAGTTGCCGTTGTAACGTTTCTATGCCACCAAGCCAAGTCAACAACAACAACAACAATAACAACAATAGCACAACATTAACTAAACGTTCAAGCAGCATTTTCTCGACGTTCGCTGTTGACCTTCTCATAATTTATAAGACCGCACAGCATAGCCAACGGGCCAACAAAAGAATTTTAATTTGCCTCCGAGCCGATTTGAGCCCAATTGCCTGCCTGACAAGTTGTCACACTTTTTGTGACAGTTCGTCACACTTCTATTAGACCGTGCAGTACAGCCAACGGCCCAACCAGGGGATTTTCAGTTTGCCTCCGAGTCGATTTGAGCCTATTTGCTTGTCACAGTTTTTTTGTGACAATTTGTCACAATTTTATTAGACCGTATAGCACAGCCAACGGTATTTTAGACTAGGGAATTTTATTTTGCCTCCGAGTCGATTTGAACCTATTTGTTCGTAACACTTTTTTGTGACAATTTGTCGCACTTTTGTGGGACAAGTTGTCACACGTTTTGTGACAATCTGCAACATTTTTGTGACAATGGTTACACTTTTGACAATGGTTACACTTTTGTGACAAGGGTCACATTCATTGTGACAATTGTCATACATTTTGTGACAGTTTGTTACGCTTTTTGTGACAAGTTGTAGCACGTTTGGGGAAATGTGTCAAACTTTTTGTGACAATGGTCACATTTTTGTGACAATTGTCATACATTTTGTGACACGGTGGCACACTTTTTGTGACAATTTGTCACACTTCTGTGATAATCTGCAACACTTTTTGTAACAACTTGTCACACTTTTTTGTGACACTTTGTCACACATGTTTTCTCTGGCGCCAATTAACTACACTCAAAGCTGGTTTGTTTTGGCTCATTTGAATCATGGGCAATTTTGCAATTGTCACAATAAATTAAAAAAAATTATTTGTAATGCAAACAATTTGCTGCCACTTTCGCTCGCTCGTTGAGTATGTTTTGTTGTAACACCAATTGCGCGCACGTCTAGTTGCCTTGTCACACATGGCACGCTTCTCAACTGGCTGAAAGTAAAGCAAATTGGCAAATTACACTTGAAAACTCAATAACAAGGCTAAAGAAATTTGCGTTGATTCGTATAATTTTTTTTTGCTATTTTGCTTTTAGCAAAGTGCCTGACAACAACAGCAACACTGTTAACAGTAACCCAACTAAGTGTGTGTTTTTTTCTTTATATTTTTTTTCATTGTTTTCTTTGTGCCATTTTGCAATTGACCCAAAAATAATGACCACAACAACAACGTCTGCAACGTCTGCGCTTTAATGTTTCTAATGTAAATTAGTTTGAGCTGTTTGGTGTGTGACAGGTAGGAGGTGTTGTTAATGTTGACTGTTGTTTGGTGTTAACCCAAACTGTCATTAATCAAGCAATCAATCAAACTCAACAAAAGCAACAATGTATGCGCTTTTCCCTGCTCACATTTGAACCAATCAACCTAAGCTGTGCTGCAACCTTGGCTGCTGTGTTGAAATGCAGCCAACTTCAGACAATGCGTGAAATTAATGAAATATCAAGATTTGTGGTTTGGAAGCGTTTGGGTTCGATTTGAGGTAAAATTTGTAGGTGGCAACTAAACTGTCAGCTCAACACATTGCAAGGCTGTGCTGAATTAAAATAAAAATCAATCGAAATTAATTAAAAATTCAAAACTTAAACACTTAAAACTATAAAAAAAATAAATTAAAAAGTTAGGTTTTTTAATTTTTTTAAATTAAATTTAACTAGTGGATTATTAAAAATCGCTTAAGACCACAACTATCATGTTCGCGATTTTTCCAACATGTCAGCTCTGACTGACCCACAGTCTCAGCCATCAACTGACATTTGCATTTTTGCAGCAGTCATCGCACTGCGAAAGTCCAACAACACCAACACGACAGTCATTTACAACCACTCATCGTCGCTTGGTGCTGTTTTATGCAGAAAATTTCCGTAAAAAATAGAAAGTAAATGAACAAAAAAACAACAAAACAAAACAGATCTGAAATATTTCTGTAGTCTACAAGCAAATGCGCCGAAGGGGTGCAAGGCGAATCATTTCGTTGGCGCTGAGATTTCTACAGATCACTTTTCGAAATATTGAAAAAGAAAGTTGTTTTGCGCTGGAGGTGGTGATGCGGCAGTTACTCGCATTATTATTGTTGTTATTGTACTCGTTGTAGTTGGTTTATTATTGGTGGAGCTGCCGCTGCGTAGGCCAACATAAAAATTATTTTTGGGTGCGTTCACACTAAACATTTACGCTTTCATACCGCTGACTCATTACCGTTAAGTCAGAAAAAGTAAGGTGAAAAACGAAAAAAAACGAAAGAAAAAGTCTTTGGCACAATAAACGTACAAACAAAGCGGCTAAACTGCGCCGCTGTGGCTCTGCGCTTGCGCGTATGTCTCTATATGTGTGTGTGTGTGTGTGAGTTTGTGTAAAGCACAAAATGACCAAAAACCCAATGTGCCGAAGAAGCGACTGAAATGTCTCGAGTCGTGCGCATAGAAAATGGAAGCGTAACGAATTAAATTGATTATTCGAACACGTAGTCTACGAGTATGTGCGGCCTCAAAGTTGCGTTATTAGCCATAAGGTGCGATCACCCTGCGTCTAATGCAATCTATGAGCTTTTTATTTATTTCAAAACACACACACACACATGGTTTGTGCTCATTTACAAGTCAGAGTTTGGATTTTTTTTTGATAGACAAAATATGGTTTTTTTATAATTTTTTTTTTGTATAACACTAGCGGCACAGTCTTAATTTCGGTTTACCGTTAAAGTCGTTACTAAGGTTTGTTAGTTTTTTGTGTTACACTTTGAATGGCTACAGGAGTTCAAACAATCGAGTGTTGAACTCATAATGAAAAGGTTGTGTGATCACAGCTAAACATTCCATAGGGAAACTATAGGAAAAGCTTAAGAAATTTAGTGAAGAAAACTGAAAGTTGAAATCAATCAAAAGTTCAGTTTTTTTTAATTTTTTAAGGTTCATCGAACACAAATATTTGAAATCTTTTTTGCACTTTATAAGAAGAATGAGGTAATATTTTATTTGTGTATCATTAAGTTCGAGTTTGAGTAGTTTTAGTTAGATTTGGTGGCTTCTTGGTGATAACAATAGAAGTAGATGAACTAGGAATCGAACCTAGGAGCCTCTGGAATAAAACACCATTTCAAATAATCGAGTGTTGAAGTTAAAAGTTTGTGTGTTCACACCTAAGCATTGCATAGGGAAAATATAAGAAATACAATTTAGTGAAAAAAACTTCAAGGGAGAGAGATCAATGAGGTCAATAAAAAGTTCGATGGACTAACGAGGCTGGCTCGAGTTTGAATCTTATATTCTCGAGTTTGATCTGTGTACGAATTATAACTTGTGGATCTCTTGAATGTACAGACGTATCTGCGTTGTTTGAAGAACTCGATCTTTTTTATTGCTCAATCCACTTCTAAAATTAGCCTTAAACATTAGTTTGCTTAACTTTACCACATTTTAGTAGCATCAATGATTCTCATTAGATTTACGGACCAATTTCAAGATAGTGCGGGACATAGAAGGATCATAGAAGATTAAATTAAATTAAATTTTCGTCCTCTTCTTTGTCGTACAGCTACAAAGGAGTCATTAGAAACCAAACCCAACTTTCTTGCGTACGTCAATGGTTCTCATTTGGTCTCTGGTCTCTTTTTAGTGAAAAAAGTTCTCTAGAATGACAAAAGTTGACCAAATTTATGCCTTCAGTAATTCCTATATTGACTTCAGGTCATTTGCACTAAGAAATTTAATAAAATTTTGTCATATTTACTGTCTGAACATAACAAAAACTTCTCAAGTTAAAATTGATCCTAAATTTGTTAACCCTTTCCGACATGAAAATAAACCCGTTCTGTATGAATTGTATGTGATATTGTGACTGAAGGGACTGAATTTTCACTCCCTCACAACCAACTTAACTCAATTCAATTTTTTAGAATAATATAATACAAAAATTAATACTAAAAAATTAATAATAAAAAAATTTATAATCAAAAATTAACAATAAAAAAATTAATAAAATAATTAAAATTAATAACAAAAAAATTCTTAAGCCAAAATATCCTCTTTTCTTTGTGTGAATCATGTTTTAAAAAACCAGTTCGCCATGAAATCAACTCCCTTGAAAATTCCAAAATTATTCAATACAATTGTCGAAACCGAACAAAACCTTAGCTGCCAATCAAAACGTGCATTTTCACTTTAATCACACTGACTCACGCACTCAGTCGCTGTGTTGTTGCTCAGTGCGTGTCTTTGTTAATGGGTTAACTGTGATTTCCAATGGCGCACGTTTTATTGCGCATTCTTCAGCTGAAGACTTAACAAAATTGTAATTTTTTATTTTTTTATTTTTATTTACTTTTTTCTTTTAATAAATAAATAAATTAAATATTAAACGCTCAACGTCAAAGTAACACTTTATAATTGCTGTACGTTAATAGTTAATGGTTGTTCTTGTTGTTGTTGCTGTTGTAAGATGGCGTGTGCAGCGTGAAAAGTGTGAAGCGCATTGCTTTCAAAAAGATGAAATATTGATTTTTCCGCTTATAATTCATGGCTTAAATGTTGATTTAATAAATCAAAACGCAACATGCAATCAAACTTGGCGTTGGTTAACCAGATGCAAAGTAATGGGTGGCTTAGAGTGCGGGGTGGGGGGTGTGAATAAGCGTGCACAACATACGTTGACCTTCTTCTATTATGCCACACCACAACAACACCAACAACAACAACAATTAAGTTATGAATAACAAAGTAATCACAATAATTGTGCTGACTTTTGACAGTGGAACGTACGCTTTAGGATTTTTAATAAATGAAATAAAACATTCTTTTTTACAGTTAAATCGTGTGCCATTATTAATACACATGTACAAACACACACACACACACACGGATTCAATGAGCATTAACATTTTGCATTGTATGGTTTGAGGTAATCACAGTCGAATACAATAACAACAATACGCAGTTTAGTACAACAAAAACTCAATTGAATTTGGTAGCAAGACACAACAACACAATTTGGCATAATTGTTGAGTAATGAATGCAAAAACAAAATACAACAATTTTGCAATTTATACAAAAAATTTGGGTGTGTTGCAATTTGTTGGCGCATTATTTCTGTCAATATATATGTTTACTGTTGTTGTGCTACAAACTGTTTAGCTCACTGGCTACATACAAGAGATTTTATACTTAACTCTTGAAATCAGTGAGTCAGCTCAAATTCACTCAATGAAATCAAATTCACTGAATTCAATCAAATTCCACTCGACCCAGTTAAACTCAATTAAATTCAATTTCACCCAACTGAACTGGATTGTTGGTGACTACGAGTGGTGGTCATGCTTTTTCAAAGCAAATGAAGTGTTTTTGTTGCACTTCACTCAACAAAGCTGAATTCGTTTCAAAGCAACTCAATTCAGTCGAATTCAACTCAACCCAGTTGCACTCAATTCAATTCAATTTTGGCCGTGCGTTTTTGGAACAAGTCAAGTGTTTTTGTTGTATTGAGTTTGAAAATAGCTCAACTCAACGAAGCTAAATTTGTTACAAAGCAACTCAATTCAATTTAATTTCATTCAACTGAACTCAATTGTTGATGACTGCTAGTGCTGGTCATCCATTTTCAAAGCAATTCAATTATTTTTGTTGTATTTCACTTGAAAATAGCTCAACTTAAGAAACCTAAATTCGTTTCAAAGCAACTCAATTCTATCGAATTCCACTCGACCCAGTTAAACTCAATTCAGTTCAATTTCACTCAACTGAACTCGATTGTTGATGACTGTCAGGGTTGGCCGTGCATTTTCAAAGCAAATCAAGTGTTTTTGTTGTATTTCACTTCAAAATAGTTTAACTCAACAAAGCCGAATGCGTTTCAAAGCAACTCTATTCAATTGTATTCAAATAAATCAAACTACACTCAATTCAATCCAATTTCACTCAACTGAACTCGATTTTTGGTGACTACGAGTGCTGGCTGTGCGTTTTTAGAACAAGTCAAGTTTTGTTTTATTTTGTTTTTGTTGCATTTACAATAATTTCAAAATAGCTCAACTCAAAATAGCTCAACTCAATGAAGCTTAATTCGTTTCAAAGCAACTCACTTCAATTGAATTCAACTGAACCCATTCAGTTGCACTCAATTCAATTCAATTTCACTCAACTGAATTCAACTGTTTATGACTGCCAGCGTTGTCCGTGCGTTTTTGGAACAAGTCAAGCTCAACTCAACGAAGCTAAATTCAATACAAAGCAATTCAATCGTATTCAACTCGACCCAGTTAAACTCAATTCAATCCAATTTCACTCAACTAAACTCAATTCTTGATGACTGCCAGCGCTGGCCGTGCATTTTCAAAGCAATTCAAGTGTTTTTGTTTTTGTTGTATTTCATTTCAATTGCAAATAGCCTTCACACTTTTTTCATTTAGCGAAAAAATAGTAACACAGCAACCCTGACTTGTTTGCCTTGACAGCTGGCTAAAAAAATGCAACAACATTGATGGGCACTATTCATATGCGCCTAAAGGTAGGCAACGTGTTATTGCGCTGTGCCCATGCTTGACTGACTATGTTTACTAATGGCTTTGCATACTTTTAGGCGTTTGTTTTAAATAAAAATTTTAAATAAATAAAAATTTAAAAATTAAATAAAAAAAAATTTTTAAATTATATAATTAACAATTTTAAAATTATATAAATACAAATTTAAAAACTATTGTTAAAATGAAAATTTAAAATTTAACGAAAGGCTTCAGAAAGGCAAAGGCAATTGTTAAGTAACAACTCAACATGCCACATGCTGCAAAAAAAAATGAAATTTAATTTAAATTAAAAATGAAATTTGTTATTGTTTGAAATCAACACTTCATTTTGTTGTTTTATTTATTGCATTGTACGCAGAAAATGCGTTGCGTGAAAAATTTGAATAGCAATTAAGGCGTTCATAAGTACACACAAGCGACAGACTGACAGACAGTGTCATGCAATGTGTTAGAGGGGCGCGTGGTTGAGAGTGTAGGGGCGCGTGTGGCTGTCGTTTTATCGATAAAGCAAATCCGCAAACACGCGCCGATGACAGATAAGGTGAGGAGCAGCAGGAATTTGTATGCGCCCGAGACACACACACACACACACGCACATTGTATGCCATTTAAAGCAGATGGAATGACAGCGCCGAAGTGCCAAAATGATAGCTTATAAAATGTAAAATATGTGTGCATGTGTGTCGGTTTAAGCATAAATAAACAAAATGCGTGCAAAGTGTGCGCACAAAAACAACACATTGCATACGATACGCGTCGAAGCAGATGTAAAGCATTTTAGGTTTTGGAAAAATTACAAATTGTTTATTGATGATTAATCAGTGAGATAAATAAACAAGATTTAGCTGATGCGAGTTTTGCAAAGTATCACATATCTTGCCATAACAGATATGCATTCATTTCGAGGTATGCGGGCAGTGAGGCGCTGAAACGATGAGTTATTGGTAAAAAAAACACTCTTGAAATTGCAAAACAAAGTTTATAGTAAAATATTTTGATTAATCTGGAGAAATTTTTTAATTTTTTTGCATACTTTTGGGTGTCATACCTTCAAATCTTAGTTGTATTTGATATTCAAGTATATGAAATGGATTTATTTGCTTCCTGGCATGATTATGAATTTGTCTATTTGTGTGTTTTGTGTCTATTAAATGTTTACAGCATATTTTTAGGCGCATAAATTGCTTAGAAATAACACTATTGCAAATTTTTTGGCCACACAAAATATTATATTAGTTGGCTTTTACATTGAATAATCTTGAGTTAAAAAAATTCAGGGTTTTTTGGGTCTTAATCACCCTATGAACATATTGTTGCATGATTTTAGGCTCATTTAGCCTCGAATATTACTTGTACCTTAAAATCTTCGTTGTATTTGATGATAAAGTATTTGACATGGATTTATTTGCCTATCTACTGGCTATGAATTCGTCTATTAGTGTGTTTTGTGTCTGTTACATGTTTACAGCATATCTTTAGGCGCATAAATTGCTGAAAAACAACATAATTGCATACTTTTTGGCCACACAACGCATTATTTTGGTTGGTTCTTACATTGAATAAATTTTAGTTAAAAAATTCATCGTTTTTCTTAGTCATAATCACGCTATGAATATATTGTTGCATGATTTTAGGCTCCTTTAGCCTCAAATATAACTTCTTATGCCTCTTTTTGGCGCCTTAACAAGCTCTATTAATATTTTATTGCACACCTTTTGGGTTAATAGCGAATCATATTCAATACCACCTACCAACATGGAACAAAACCAAACTAAAATATTTATTATTATTTCTGTGTGGCAAATTTTCCGAGTACAGCAGAGCACAAAATATTTTCCCCCATTTTTCTGTTCTCGAAATGCGGCTTTGAAGACTTTCAAGCAACGCTGTGCTTTTAGCACCTTTTCCAACACAAACTTGCTGCATACTTGTAGGCGTTTATAAAGCACTGCCGTTAGCATGAAATGCCATGTCATTATTCTTGTACATGTAAATTAAATCTCGTGTTGTCACAATTTCTTATTTGTTGGCGCAAAAACGCCCCAACAGCAGCAACGCTCACCCACTCAGCCTCCGTTGCTGACGCCAGGCAGTTGACACTAATTTCCACTGTTGGCGCTGTTGGTGTCTTTCGGGCACTTGTACGCCTTCTGTCGTCGGCGCGTCGGTGTACGGCTGAACGCCTCGGCCGTTTCCTTGTCATGAAATGCTCGCAGACAGCACAACACAAAATGCCACGAGCGCATAAATTACATGAAACAATTGTTGGTGTGTGCGGCTACTGTTGCTGTTCAGGCAAAAAGCACCAAGCAGCAACAACAAAATAATTTTTGCAACAACCAAAAATCTTTGCGAAAACAAATAAATGTGGAATTTGTTTGTGTTTTTTTGCTGGTCTTTGCTGGTTGTGTTCTTTTAAGCGGCTTTTGTTGGTTTAGTGGCACTTTTTGTGTGCAAAACAACAACAACAACAACAACAACACAACTAAGTGCAATATGAAAAATCAGTAGCAGACAGAAAGTGTGACAGAAATAAAGCACTTGTAGTGTTTGTTGCGACGAAATGGTTGGTGGTTGATATGCTGTTGTGTTTGTCTGTCTGTGTGTGTTTGTGGGGTGGGATGGGATACGTAGAAATAAGCGTTCGTTGACCCAATTCTTGACGTTTGCCAATTGCCATAAATTTCTGCAATTGATTGGCCAACGGGTGCCACGATGATTGCTGCCGACACGTACCTACAGTGAGAGAAATATTGAGCAAAATTTGAGAAAAATTAAAAGAATTTCATAAGTAAGTTGAATCGAAAAATTACACTGCACAACAAAATCACTTGTCACAAAGTTAAAAAGCCGAAATTGAACAATTATTGACTAGTATTTGCAGTTTTTGAGCCTAAGAACTTATATAAGCCTAAAATAAGCAGTTAAGTATAGTGTGACAAGTTGTCACATATGTGTTTAAGCCGTTTTTAAGCCTAAAAACACAAAATTGGTTTATTTTAAGCTGTTTGGCATAGTGTGACAAGTTGTCACAAATGTCACAAACTGTGGAAAACTGTCATAAAGGAACAAAAATTTGAAAAAATGGCAAGACTGGCTAAAAATTACTTGATTAAAAGAAATATTTCTTACGAATATCAAACAATAAGAATTATGCTGTCCTAAATCTTCACAAATCAATGGAAGATATTGTTTATTGTTTAATATTGATAAAGAAATCTTGCACTAAAAAAATAATTTCATGTTTAAAAACAAGAAATAAGTTAAAAATTACACTGCACAACAAAATCAGTCTTTTTTAAATAACTAGGTTCTGAAAACGGATTCTGGTGGAGGGGGCCAAAAAAAAATATACGTGCATCGGCATTGTAAAAGTTAACGTCTAATTTTTTTTAGGGGAGTTCAAAGTTTTCCCCTTTGTGCGCATTCTTATGGTGAATCGGCATACGAAAACCATGTAACCTCACATTTCAGGTATATGATGTGTTTAGAACTTTGATGTCAAATATTACGACGAACATTTTTGTAGAGCATTTTAACCCTGTAGCTCCTATTTTTATGGGTCAATTTGACCCTTCTTTTCTAAAATGCCAAAAATGTCCTGTAAAACAGGACTTCTTGAGGACAAAATGTACCACGAAAATTTTTGCCATAAATTCTACATAAATTCTATGAATACATCAAAGCTCAGAAATTAACTGGAATGCCAGAATTAAGACAAGACTGAAAATGTGTTTAAGTGTTTATTTCGTACTTAATCAAAATAAAGTAGTAAAGTTATAAAAATGAAATATTTCATTAATTCATAGTGATTATTTGACTGATTTAGTGATTAATTTTTAACTGTTTTCAGTGTAGCAATTCATTAAATACACTTTTACAGGCCTCGACTGTTTGTAGACTTTGTAGAAGTGTCAGCGTTTGTTTGCTTTTCCATTTCATTTGTTTGCTACATTTCAAGTAAATGTTTTGAATACTTCAACACGTATTAGTTTTCAATGTTTACAACATAAAAAGTTTTTATAAATTCTGCTGCACTTTGTTGCTGCACATTATTTAAAGTCGAACACATACTTTTGCCGTTTTTTGCATTACAAATTTATTCAATATTTATCACTTTTTTTAATGTTGTCCTTTAGTTGCTCTCAAAATATTATTAATTGTAAAAGTTTTTTCACAAAATTTAATAAAAAATATATTTCATGTAAACTAATATTTTTGCAGTGCAATTCTTACAACACTCAACATTTGACTGCCAATTTTTGCACAAACACACATACACAAACACACTCACCATAATGTAATAACAAAAAACTTGTGCAATTTTATCTGAAATGTTTATTGAAGCCATTATTGTTGTGCGCTTGAGTGCAACTTGTCGGGGGCCGTGGCACACACATTGACGTCATATGCCAAATGCTGCACCAGGCTGACCTCATTTTGCGGAGATTTCGTTGTGGTCGGGTGGGTGTTGATTGAAAATTTATGAATGCGTCTTTGCGCAGCTGAAAAGAGGCTGAAATCACATCACATATACAAACACACATAAACTTATGTAATGTGCAACCAAAAATTCAGAGCATGTGAAAAGAAAGTGAATGCGAAAACAAATTTTTTGTTTGCGTTGCTTGAGAGATGAACCCAAAATACAAATGAATCGACTGCTGACATGTGAATTGAAATATTTGGGTGAAAATGTAAACACACACAATGCAGCCAATATGCAACTGCGATGTTTACATTTTGTTTACGCTTTTTTATGAAATATGTGTGTTGTCAATTTCAAAAGTTTGCTGCAAAAATCCTAGAATTGAGGCAAACAATATTTCAAATACGACCCAAAAAATTTTAATTTTAAATTAGTGACGACAAATTGATGAAGCGGAGATATTATCCAAAGTGTTAATAGTAAAATTTTCCACTGCTGATGTCGTATCGAGTCACCGATAGTCATTGTACTTTGTTCAAATCCAGCCAGGCCAACAAATGGCCATGGCACGCGTAGCCCTTTTTTCAGCAACCCAACTGTTAAATGATAAGCAAAAGTATATAAAAAAGATACATGAAGCCGACAAAAGCCCTGCTGGGCTTACAGTAATTGATTTGACTTTATTGATGTGCACAATATTTGGCCTCAAAAGTACGATTGTGCTATCTGCCTTCGTATTATGTCATATTAATCAAAATCTCAGTATTTTTTCCGGCTTGGCAGTGTAGGCACTTATTTACATTTGTTGTGCACATAAAAAATCAGGGGTTGAAGTTATAAACAGACAGTGGGTACGACTATCTATTTGTTGTTTGATCTAAGGGGTAGCGACATCATATCGGCTTATCAAAACGGTGGATTTGCATTTATGTGGTTTACTGGCGGCTATTTGGGTTAGGGTAATTGCATAAATAAATGCTGATTTGTTATCTACATTTGTGCTGGCGCACTGATTGCAGTTGAGTGTGAGTAAAGTATGCTTTCAATGTTATGAAATCAAAAAATTTTTAGTCAGTATTTGGTTTTTTGAAAATTAACACTATACAAGTATTTTTATGCTATTTTGGCGTTTTGTGACAGTTTGTGACAACTTGTCACAAAGTTCAAAAAGCTGAAATTGAACAATTTTTAACCAGTATTTGCAGTTTTTGAGCCTATAAACTTATATAAGCCTAAAATAAGCAGTTTAGCATAGTGTGACAAGGTGTCACAAATGTCACAAACTCTTGAAAACTGTCAAAAACAAACAAAAAGTAGTAAAAATGGTAAGACTTGTCAAAAGTGTTTAATTTAAAGAAATATTACTAGCAAGTATCGACAAATAATAGTTTGGCTGCCTTAAAACTTTGAAAATAAATGTTTTTAAAATGCCTTTTGGCGTTTTGTGACAGTTTGTGACATCTTGTCACAAAGTTCAAATAGCTGAAATTGAACAACTTTTTACTAGTGTTGAAAGCCTAAAAACAAAAATAAATCTGAAAGCAGCAGTTTTTCACAGTGTGACAAGCTGTCACAAATGTCACAAAGAGTGGAAAACTGCCAAAACCGATCTAACAGTAGTGAAAATGGCAAGACTTCCTAAAAATTATTGAATTAAAAGAAATATTAATTGCGAATATCAAAAAATTATAGAGTTTTTCTGTCCCAAATCTCCACAAATCAATTAGAAAATATTGTTTGATGTTCGATATTGATAATAAACTCCTCCACAAATAAAATAATTTTATGTTGAAAAGCAAGAACTAGTTAATAATTTCAATTTTCGTTTTGTTTGAATTTCAGTTTAATTTTTCCTTCTTAATTTCTATTTTTTTTGTTAGCCATTACTTGCATATTTCGAGCTCTAAGAACTGTTGTCTGCCGCTTTAATCCAGTCTTATTTTCCCACAAATGAACCTTTTGCACTCAACTTTCTTTGAAAGTGTAGATTTTGATCTCTTTGATTAATTGCTTAATTACAGCTCCGCTACACGAATAGAGCTACAACAAAAAATCCAGCCACCTCATCTGTAGCAACACTGTGAATGTGTGCGACTGTGACTGGTGTGAAAACCTCAAATACCAAAGCAATTAAACGCAAATCTTTTATTGTACGCAATGTAACTGTTGGGATTTCATTATTTCTCCCAAGTACAGCAGTTTCCTAGCAAATTTCCTGCAAGTCGGTGCTTGGGCGTAATTTTGACATTTCCGGGCATGAAATCACAAGCATTACGACGATACCTTTTGCCGATTAGGTGGCAACCAATGTTTTTGTTTGAGCAGCAAAATGAACAAAAACAACTTCTAAATTATGTTTTAAAGTTGCTATGTATGTTGCTCAATGTTCGCTGAGTTGTGGCGTTGTTGCTTATCAAACTTCTTGGAATTGCCAGAAGGGAAGAGATGAGGGAAAAAATTCAAATTAAAATTCGCTTTGCTGCGTGTTACGCTTGGTTGCCAAATTCTCACAGCGAGGGTTTGATGAGGGCTTGATGAAGCAAACAGCGAGTACGGCCACTCGGACCGACATCGACCTGAAGTGGACGGCTGCGGCGCTGACAGGCGGACCGCCTTGAAAGGGTTTCTTCGTGCACCATTAAAGTAATTCAAGTCGAAATAATGCCACGCCAGCGCACATCGCGTAACGAATCAGCCAACCCAACAACGTTCACATGCTGCTTCGGCACTCGTTGGCTCATTTCAACTCAGTTCACGTTAAGAACGCAAACGTTTGACATTATTCAAAAAAACACTGCTAAAACTTTATTTGCCCACATGGCAGCGCGTGTAAGTTGTGACGCAGTTGTTGTAGTTTTGATGTTAGTTGCCGCAGCGGTGCGCATGCGTGCCGGCTTGCATTGTATGTTGCTCTACGCAACGACCGCAGGCAGCGCGCTCCGGTGGCTGCTCATCAAGTAGGGCTGTGTGCAGTGCTGCAAGAAGAAGAAGAGGAAGAATTTATGCGCATAAGCTTGCATACACAATTTAATAACCCCAACACGCTAACTAACTGGCGAACTGTAAGCGCGGCTTTCAAACTTGAACGTCAACGTCAACTTCAACTTTAGCTTCATTGGCATTGGCACCTTTTATGCGGCTGTGGTGGTGGTCCGCGACTGCGTGCCGGCACACATTCCCATTCCCAGCGACGACAGCGGCGGGTTATCGCTGCCCAACGGTGCATGAATATGCAGCGCGTAACAAGTCGTTGAGCTGGAAGACAGCGCTGCGAAAAAAAACAACAATAAAAAACATGCTTACAAGATGGTGAAGAAAATTGATGTAGACAATAACAACAACAACAACAAAAACAGCGGCAATGGCAATGGCAGTGACGTTGGCGGCAGTGGCAGTGGCAACGTCACGTAACCAAAATGAAAACAATGCAAACGTTATTGCTTCCCTTTGTAATTGTCGATGTTTTTATTGTTGTTATTGCTTTTGTTGTCAGATCCAATGCTTGAACAACAGGGGTCATGTGGAGTAGGGCTGCCGTTTTTTCATTTTTTTTGCAAGCAATAAACATTTAACCCTCTGACTGAATTGGACTTTGTGTTGTTGCTATAAGTAAGAGTTCACTTTTATATTAAAAAAAAATGCATGTAAGCTGTTACGATTTTGTATGTATGGAATAGGTTGAGTATTGTTTTCAGTGACTTTAGTCTGTAATCAGTTTTCTTAGCCAAAATGCAAGCAAAGCGCTCTACTGCCACACCGACAGCCAACTTAATTACGCCCAAACCTTTGCATAACGCTTTGGCCTGTCTGACTGATTGGTGGGAACCCGTCAGCCGTGGGCAACTTCCGCTACAACCAACACGCCTCAACGTTCATTCATGGCATAAAAGTGAACTTGTGTGTGTGTGTGTGAGTGGAAGTGCAGCGTTGAGCTTGAACAATTTGTCCGGAAAGGAAAGAAGTTATTAAAATCAGATTAAAGTTAAGAGAACTTGACGAGTGGTTACACTTCAGCAAGAGTCAACTTTGGTTGACTAAAGTCAACTTGTAGTCAGTTGGCTGCAGCACTGGAATTGTTGTTGTTATTGCTTGGTATGTTTGGTATTCTCACAGCTGAGCGACTTTTGTGCTGTTGGGGCAGTCAATTGTGACAAAAACTGCACTCGCGCGGAACTATGAAATATTAACAACAACAAAAACTTGGTACCTACTTGTGTGCATGTGTGACTGTAAGTGGTGAGGCATGTGTGACATAATGCAGCGTGTGAGCATATTTTTATAATTTGCGGCAAACTTTTAAAGAACAAATTTGTGCAGAAACATGAACAATTTTTTTTTATTAAAATTAAATAAAATTAAATTACTGGATTACTTTTTTCAAAAAGGATGAAAATGCATTTTGTTATCATTAAAAATGGTTTTATTGCTTTTCAAAGCATTCTTCTTGAAGATTTATATACTTTTTTTATTAAAATTAAATAAAATAAAAAATACTGGATTACTTTTTCAAAAAGGATGAAAATGTATTTTGTTATCATTAAAAATGGTTTTATTGCTTTTCAAAGCATTCTTCTTGAAGATTTATATACTTTTTTTATTAAAATTAAATAAAACTAAATTACTGGATTACTTTTTCAAAAAGGATGAAAATGCATTTTGTTATCATTAAAAATGGTTTTATTGCTTTTCAAAGTATTCTTCTAGAAGATTTATATACTTTTGCATGCGCTCAAACCAATTGTTGAAGCACTTTTTCCACTCCGATTGAGAGACCTTACAAAACATGGTTTTTGAATGCTTCAGCAGCATCTTCTGGAGATGAAAACCGTTGACCATGCAATTTTTTTTTTATTTGCGGGAATAAAAATAAATCATTGGGTGCCAGGTCGAGCTGTATGGCGGATGACCCATTAAATCGATGCTTTGGTCGATCAAACAGACGTTTGTTTCAGCCGATGTGTGAGAGCGCGCATTGTCCAATTTCCTCCTTGTCCTGTTCTACCGTATTTCATTGAACACTTTTTCCCAAAAAATTGTTGTGTACCACTCAAAATTGACCGTTCTATGTTGCTCTTTCGGCACAGTAGCCACATGAGCAGTTTTTCCGAAGAAACAGGCGACCATTTGCTTCGATGTGCTGCGTGCCTGAACAACTTTTGTTGGATTTGGCTCTTCTTGGAAGACCCACAAGGTCGATTGCTGCTTTGTTTTGGGCTCATATGCATATATCCATGATTCGTCACCTGACACGATCTTATAAACGTCTTTCGAAGTACCGCGATCGAATTTTTCCATCATTTCTTTGCACCAATCGACACGAGTCTTTTTTTTGAGCTATGCCCAATTATGCGGGATCAAACGAGAACAAATCTTTCTGACAGCTAAATGTTCATGCAATATCGAATGCACGACCGTGGAACTAATGCTCAAGGATGCCTCATGGTATGCCACATGACGATCTTTCATTATCAGTTCACGCACATCATCAATGGTTTCTGGCACAATGACCAATTTTGGACCACCTTCACGAAATTCGTCCTGGAGCGAACGGCGACCACGCTTAAATTCGTTAAACCAGTTATAAATTGTCTTGAGGGTTGGTGCTTCATCACCAAATGCCGAATGAAGGCGATCGAAGCACTGTTGTTGAAATAATTCACTTCGGAAATCGTAAAAAATTTTTGCTCGAAAATGTTCACAAGTTTAATCCAATTTTTGACCGAGATGAATTTTTCAAGTCAGTGTAAGCGCTTGAACATCAAAATGTTCTAATTACGTTTAGGGAAAAAAATGACAAACTTTTCAATGGCAATGTCAGATTTTTCGCAAACGTACTAGACCATCGCTATTGAAAAATTATAAAAGGCAGCCTACGTATTAGGTGTTTTTTCTTACATTTGCTTAGCTGTTTTTCTGTCACTATGCCAAATCAAAAAGCTATGAAATATTTCTTTGTCTCGAAGTGCGTGTTTGCCCTTTAGGCTTTTAGATTAAAAAACTGTTAACTCATTAGCAAAGAAAAAACACTGAAATGACAGCAAAATGTTAGCTTTTGTTTCAGCAACAAACTGTCATTTAACTAATTAATTATTGAAAAAGCGTTTGTTGTAGCGGCAACTTGAACTAAAAAAGTTTTCTACGCATTAGCACTTCAGCTTCAGTGATGTAGATTTTCTGAGTTGGCCATAGTTTAACATAAAAGTTATAATTTTGTTTGTATTAACTGATCTTTTGTGTGACTTAAATGGCCCACAGCCATTATTTGGGCGCCAAACTGTTTGGCTGTTCAGTCTTTTCTTAAAGGTTCACTTGGCAGCTGCCAGTTGTGACTTACAGCTGATTCTTGCTTTTGTTTTTGGTTGTAGTTTTGTTGGATTATCACCTCAAGCGCAGCAAATGCGGCCTAAATCTTGCATAAATTAGCCCAAATAGCAAATTATGCAGCAACAAACTACACGTGAAAATAATGATGTGCTTTTTATGTTTTGGGTTTTGTGTGCCAACAGTTTTTGCTGTCACTTTTAACTGACGTCACTTATTAATTTAATTATATATATAAACAAATTATATATAATTTAACAAGCACGCAAATCATTAACTGCAAGATTTTACAATAAAAAAAATAATACCTACAAATTTAAATTGGTCAAAAAAATTATAAGATTTGTTGAGTGTCGGAAAGTAGCTCAACCATAAATGTTCGGCCTACAACAGTGCAATCCACATTTGCCAACCCAATGTTGTCTGTCTGGTGCGCTAATTGTTTTAAAAACTATAGCTGCAAATTGCCATTGTTACTTGTTGTTGTTGTTATTGTTGTTTGTTGTTGTGCGCATAGTAATTGACAGCCATTTAGCTGACAATTTTGCTGCTAATATTCTAATTTGTCGCTATTTTTGTACAACCATATACATATTCCATACCATACCATTCCAACCATATTCATATACATGATTTGTTTTTGTAGTTTATAATTGTTGTTGCTAGCTTTTAGTTTATTATTTTTTGTTGTCAACATTTTGCTGCTACGACAAGTTGCCATTTTTGGTAATTGTTGGCGTTCTGTAGCACTCAACGGTGGCAACTGACGCCCAAACTGTTTGAAGTTACACGCATTTATGGCAAATTAATAAAAAAAATTAACAAAAAATAAATACAAATAAATATTAAATGCAATAAAAACAAACCACGCACAAAGCGACTGTTCGACATGACTAACTTGACTAAATTGTCATTAGGCAGTTAAACACCTTGTTGGCGTATTTTATGATCAAAATAATTTATGAAAAATGACTAAAAAAATAATATAAAATAATTAAAAATAATAAAAAAATAATAATAAAAAAATAATAAAAAAATAATAAAAAAATTTAAAAAAATTAAAAAAGCCTTAAAAATAAACCAAAAATAAAAAATGAATAGAAAAACTGAAAAAAATATTACTGAATGTCAGTAGACGTTGTTTGTATTAAAAATAATGCCAGCTCAACTCGACAACAACAAAAACAACAATTAGCAGTTTTGCTGCCTGTTGAACAATAAAATAATTGTTGTTCTAACCATTTTCGTTTGTTCGCTCCAAAGCGGCCAAACTTTGAAAGCAAACTAAAAGCAATTCCTTGTCTGCTGTCGCATAAGTTTGCGTTTAGACTTAGACTTTAGACTTTACTAATTTGTTTTTGTTAATGTGAATGTTTAATGTTAAACATTTTTTCAAGATATATGTTTTTTGTACTCTTTAGTTCTATAAAAAGTGAGGTTATGTAATTCGTTTGCGTTGAACTCCAGCGATTGTTCACTACAAGCAATTTTCCAAGAAGTTCTGTGCAGATAAAACAATTGTAAGCAGCTTGGAGCAATAAAGAACAAACATGTTAGTAATATTTTTAAAATAGAAAAAAATCCCAGTGCGTAATATTACGTTCAGTGTTTATCTGCGCAGTTGTGTGTAGCTGTCGATATTCATTAAAAGTTCATTTTACTTGTTACAAACAAAATTATTTCATTTTGTTCTAAACTTCTCTCAGCACTCAATTATAGCCAAATGGTAATCACTGGCTGCCCAATTTTCATGTATAACAACAAAATTTGACTATTCTTTGTGTTTGCTGTTTTGTTGGCGTCAATGACACTTTCACGCTGGCAGCAGCCACACATTGGCCATGTCTATGGGTGACAACAAACCACAGCCATCACGCCAACAACGACAACAACAAAATAGTCCAACACTATTTGGCCTGTTGGGCCCAGCAGCTCAACGCATACAAACCCAACTAAATCCACAACAAAATCCCTGCCCAGCTTCCAACTTCAAATCCCACAAAATGCCTAAAAAATTGTAATTGTGTGGCAGAGAAAAAAGCGATCTAAATTTAGCCACACATTGCTGCACTTACACACAGTTACAAGTACACTCACAGTGAGACGCACTGCAGGGACGTTGGCAGTTGGGGCACTGTGGGGCCAATTTAGACACCAATGGGAAATGGTAGATTTTTTTTTAGATTTTTTATAGATCTTTTGTGACAGCTTTATTTCACACTTTCTCAGCTTGCAATCGTAAAAGCTTAAAAATTTGCTTATGTCTCAACATTTCTGTTACGACGCCCTTGTCCTCCGCTTTCGGTTTAATTTTCTTTTCATTTTATATGAAAATTTATTGCAACTGTTTGTTTGCCTCAAAAACCACCAACAAACTGCTGGCAGTGCTGCCAATTGCCGCAATTTGCACCGCACAATGCGTGTAATAAATTTTTAAAATACTCGCACGCCATCAAAATAACAAAAATATTAACAACAACAAAAAAAAAAACACAAGCGCAGCTCATTGCGGCACAGCTGGAAGTTATTTTTAACTATTTTGCGCCGCATGCGGAAAAATTGCAGCATAATTTCGCACACTTCATTGTGGTTTGTAAAAATGCTGGGTTTTTGAGGCGCGTGATATAAAAAATTAAAATGATTTAAACTAAAAATAAGTTACTTAATAACAATTTCAAAAAATAAACATAAATTCAAGTTGAATTAGGGGAAAAAATTAATTAAAAAAAATATGATTAAAAATAGCAACTAAATGGAAAGTAAAATTTGGTTCAAAACTTTTAATATAGCAAGAAAAAGTTGAAAAATTAAAACAAAAATGAGACATAATCATTAATAATAAAAACACCAAATTTAATTAAAATAAATAAAAAGCAAAGTAGGAGCCAGAACTGACAAGAAAAACAAAAAAATAAATTAATAAGTAAAAAAATAAAGTAAAAGTAAAAAAAGTAAAAAAGTTAGAAAATAAAAAAATTAAAAGTAATCAATAATTTTGAAAACAAAAAATAAATTAAAAACTAAATACGAAGCAAAATAGAAGCAAGAACTGACAAGAAAAAAAAATTAATAAATAAAAAAGTAAAGTAAAAGGAAAAAAGTAAAAAATTTTGAAAATAACAAAATTAAAAGTAATCAATAATTTTGAAAACAAAAAATAAAATTAAAATGAAAAAATAAATAAGAAGCAAAATAGAAGCAAGAAATGACAAGAAAAACAAAAACAAATAAATTAAAAGCAAAATAAGTATTAGTTCAAAAACTTTAATATAGCAAAAAAAGTTGGAAAATTAAAACAAAAATGAAAAATAATCATTAATAATAAAAAATAAAAATCCAAAAATAAAAGTTAGAAAATAAAAAAATTCAAAGTAATTATTAATTTTGAAAACACAAAATAAAATAAAAAAAAATAAACAAAAAGCAAAATAAAAGTAAGAACTGTGAAGAAAAACCAAAATAATAAATAATTAAATAAAGTAAAAGCAAAATAAATATTAGTTCAAAAGTTTAAATATAGCCAAAAAAGTTAAAAAATTAAAAATTAAGAATAATCATTAATTATAAAAACACAAAAAATAAAATTAAAATAAATAAAAAGCAAAATTGGACAAAATCTGACAAGAAAAACAAAAACAAATAAATAAATAATCAAAAAATAAAGTAAAAGCAAAGTAAAATTTAGTTCAAAAATTTCAATATAGCAAGAAAATGTTAGAAAATTAAAAAAATAATAATAATTTATAATAAAAACAAAAAATAAATTTAAGCAATTTAATTTAAAAAAATAAATAAAAAGCAAAATTGGAACAAGAACTGACAAGAAAAACCAAATAAAAAATAAACAAAGTTCAAACAATCACTAAATTGCAAAATAGAAAATTGGGGAAAGAATTAAAAAAAAAATTCAATAACACAAAACAATTGAACTAAACTCAAAGAATTGAATAGTTAAAAAAGAAAAATAGATAAAGTTATATAAAGTTTAGAGTAATAAATCGAAAACTATTTCTGCAATGAAGTTCAAAAAGTAAAAACAATGTAAGAAACAAAGCAATGAAAAAAGTTAATTCAATAAGTTTTAGAAATTTCAAATAACAAAAAAAATCTCAAAAATAAAACAAAATTTTATAAACAATAAATAAAAAAAAATTAATTTAAAAATTAAAAAAAAAATCAAAACAAATCCAAAGCAGTGGAAGAAAACCCATTATTGTATAAAGTTAAAATAATAAAAACAATTTAAGAAACCAAAAGCAATAAAAAAGTTAATTCAATAAGTTTAAAAAATTTAAAAGAACTAAGAAATCTCAAAAATAAAATAAAATCTTATAAACAATAAATAGAAAAAATTTAATTAATTTAAAAAGTTAACAAAACCAAAAAAAATATTAAAACATATCCAAAGCAGTGGAAGAAAACCCATTTATGCAATAAAGTTAAACAAAAAAGGCAAAAACAATTTAAGAAACCATAAGCAATAAAAAAGTTAATTAGTAAAGTTTAAGAATTTTAAATAATTAAAAAATTATAAAAATAAAACAAAATTTAAAAACAAACAATAAATTTTAAAATAATAAATAAATAAAGTCAAAATAATAAGAAAAAAAAAAAAAAAAAGGATGTAAATAAAAAAAAAATTTAATTAATTTAGAAACTTAAAAACATTCAAAACAAATCCAATAATGTTAAAAAAGTAGAAACAATATGAGAAACCAAAAGCAATAAAAAAACATTAATTAAATAAGTTTTAGAAATTTAAAATAACTAAAAAATCAAACATAAAACAAAATTGTGCAAAAAATAAAAAAAATATGTAAATCCATTTGAAAATAAAAAGAAAAAATAAAAAGAAAATCGATTGTTTTGATTGACAACCACTGGAAAACAATAATAAAAGTTCAAATAATGTGAAAATGATAATAAAACTAAATTCAGGAAAATGAGAGCAAAGAAATACAAATTTGGTAAAACTTTTAAATAACAAATAAAAAATTAATTCAATAAAATGCATAAAATAAAAAAAACATTTAAAACAAAGAATTGTTCTCTTCTTAAATAAAAAAATAATATAATAGGTTCAAGTAATTATTATAAAAAATAATAAAAATAAAAAAATAAAAAAAATAAAAAAATTATAACAAAATAATAATACAAAAATAAAAATAAAAAATTCTATACAAAATTTAAAAAATTTAGTGAAAATAATACAAAAACAAACCAAAAATTTCCAATTAAATTTAAAAGAAACCAAACACAAAATTAAAAATCAAACATTAAACGAATATTAATTAAATAAAAATTAATTATATATATAAAAAATAAATAATAAGTGATGTTTAATTAATTAATAAATAAATAAATAATTATAATAAATAAATAATAAATTAAATAAAAATCAACTAAATAAAAGTTAAATACAAAGTGTTTCAGTTTCTAAGCATAAAATATTTGTTTCTAACTTTTTGTCACTATTGTTTATTTTTTGGCTTATTTTGTTGTTGTTTTGCTTTTATGTTTGTTACTTGTTATTTTCTTGATTTTTGTTTTTTTTGTCAAAGTTTGTCGCAACTTTTCAGCCAAGTTTGTGCTGTCATGTCATGTCGGTCGATTGTTGTTGTGTTGCGTTTCCAAGGAAATGATTTTGTGCCTTTTCGGTCAATGGAAATGTAATGTAACTAAAAATATATAAATCATGTCACCAATGAGCCAACGAGCAAACGGGGAAAAAATACAGAGCAAAAAAATGTCTGTTGTACACGTGAAAAAGTTTTGATCATTTTTAAAATTAGATTTAAAAACTCTCAACTTTGTTCAATTTTTGATCATTTTTAGAATTCGATTTAAAAACTCTCAACTTTGTTCAAATTTTGATCATTTTTTAAATTAGATTTAAAACTTTCAACATTTGAGTCTTTCTTTCGTTTTTGCCATTTAAAGTTTTTATAAAACTTGGTGAAAAAGAAATTGAAAAATATATCAAAAATTCATTTTAATGAAAGTTTCCATAAAATGTCTGAATTTATATATTTTATAATAAAAAAATACTATAATTGCTGCACTGGCAACGGGGCCTTTCGCCAATTCGAATCTGTATATTTTTGTTTTATGTATTTTCAGAATATATAAAAAAATTCTTTCAATAAATTTCTTGCAGTGAGTTTTCGTTTGCTGTAAATAATCGAAAACATGAACAACTTTTGTTCGACCAAGTCGTCAAAGCACATGACGGGCGTACGCGACGCACGTGATCCGTGTTGGGGGCCGCCCTGTCTTGAGCACCGTTCGGCGATTAGTGGCGCAAAGAAAACGCTCCAAATCGCATAAGCGAACACATGCTGTGCGCTTTTGTAGGGACTAACTGTCTGTCTGGCGTTTATTTTTTTTTTTTTGGTTTTGTTACCAGTTCAAGCGTCGTTGTGTTCGTATTCGTTGGCTGCAATATGCTTCGCCAGAAAGTATAAATCAATGCCTGTGGATTTTGTGGTAGGTGGGCGCTGCAATGTGAGCGAATTCCCCCCCAAACGCATCGCATGCAACGTTGCGGAGGAGTGCAATGGAGCACTGGAGGCGTGGCGGCAATTATGACACACACACACACACTCACACACGTAGAGGCTCAGGCGTGTCTGAGTGGTGCCATATGTGAATGTCAATGTGCGGCTGACTGCTGCATTTCTGCGAGACGAATTGCGGCTGTGTTTTTAGTTACTTTTGTTGCTGTTGCCGTTCATATTTGCATATCATTTGCGAACGCGCCACATAGAATGCACTTTGCTGCCACCGCCGTTGCCGCCTACGTCTCAACGCCAGCCTCCGGTGCAACTGTGCATGAATCTTGAAAGTGCAAAACAACCCCTGCAAAACGCTTTTTGTATCATGTATCGCGTATTGCTTCACGAACGTGGCTGCACGATGCGCGTAAATGTTGAACTTCAATGCAGCGCCGAGTGGCAGCAGCAGCGCATTGTCAGCGCCCCATGTGTGCCACATTCCAAGTGCAGCGGATTAATGAGCGGATTTCGTTCATTTGCATTTACTTCTGCATTTCATCTGTGATGATCTGTCGTTTTATTTGATTTTTTTGCTTTGCATAGATGTGTCTGTTTGTTTTTATATATTCAAGTTGAATATGTTTTATATATGAATTTTTATATACATTGATTTTTTTAATTTTTTATATATTTTTTATAGAGTTTTATTTGATTTTGTATTTTTCATAAATGTTTTGTTGTTTAGACACCTTTGTATTTTTATGTTTACATTTCACCCCCTTTACTTGGGCGCCCTGTCTGTAGCCTCGACTGTGAGCACCTGGTATCTTCATTTCATTTCTCGTTTGCCGGTTGTGCAAAAATCTCACTGCCTGCGCATTATTTATTTCACATGTGTTTTTTTGTTGTTGTTGTTTTTTAAATTTTTGTTGTTTTTTTTTAATGTTTTGTTGTTGCTTTCTATTTTTGTTGTTTAATGTTTATTGTTGTGTATTGCAGCTGGAAATTGTGTGTTGTGCTGTCTGACACAAAGCTCTGATAAATGATGCGATTTCTTGCATTTGCATGAACTCTCTTCAATTTAGTCTGACGACAATGGCACTGACTCACTGACTGACTGAGTGTTGTTGTTGTTGTCAGCAAAATGGGGTGCTAAATGCAAATGTTGGCCGTTTTTGTTTTGTTGCTACACAAACTGTTTTGTGTTCTATGAGTTTTCATATTTTGTTTTTTTGTTGTTGTTGTAACTTTTTTGAGAGCTAAAGCCGTATTAATGGTTTAATTATTTTGGCTTAAGTGGAATTTGAAAAGTATTTGAAGTTTAATTAAAGATTCTCAAAATAAGTGTTTGTATGTCTGTTGTTAACAAAAATGGCCCATCGGCTTTATGCTTTCAAGCTTGGCGCCTTCTTTCGCCCCACACAAGTTTCAAGCTTCCAGCTGTGCCCAACTTAAATGAAGCTGAAAATTAACAAAAACCCCTTTTATTGCTGACCCAAAAAAATCTCCACAAACTACCTTTGAAATGTCATAATTATCTACTGCAACAACAACAACAACAAGATTGCAATAATCATCATCGATAATGTCAACAACAGCAAACGCTGCCATCGGTTGCCACATATAGACAGCGTGTGCCCGATCTGCCATGGCTTATACAAAATTATATATAAAAAAACTATTATAACAAGAAGAAGAAGAAGAAGACAAGCAACATTTATGCGTAAACTAGTTCTTGACATTTTATTTGACTTTATTTGACTTCAGTTTCTTGTTGCAGGGTTTTTTTGTCTCTTTCAGCTTTCGTCATGGACCACTTTCCATGATGATGCGATGTCGCTGCGCATTTTTGTTGTTGTTGCTGACATTTTGTAGTTGTCATTGTTGTTGTTTTTGGGTTTTTGGTTTTTTTGTTGTTGTTGGTTTGTGCCTTTGCATGGCATATCAAAATCATTTAAGCTGCTTAAACATCAAATTGGCACACGTCAAAGAATTTCGGTCGCACGCCACGTTTCCGCCTGTCGTCTGTCATCTGCCATCTGTCGCTTTAATGGTTTTAGAAAAGGTCGTCGTTTGGTTTTCTGGAGCATTTCATTCTTTGCTTTTCGCTGTGCAATTGCGCTGAACTTCAAGTTGCGATTGACGTTGCTTTGTTGTTGTTGTTGTTGAAACGCAGACCATTAGTGAAGATTTAATGTGTTTTTAAAATGTTAATTTACAAATTGCGTGGCTGCAGGCAATGAACAACAACAACAACAACAATCACAGAAGTGAATAAAAAGTAGTAAGCAGCAGCCGCAGAAAATTGACATAAATGAGTCTCGACGGATGTCGGTTAAAGATGAATTTCCGCTAAATTGCAGCTAATGCGAAGAAAGAAATTTTTTCTCTCCAATTTAGCAAAAGTGTGCCTAATCGCAATTGTTTTCATTTTGAATTTGTATTTTAAGCGAAAATGCTTTCTACTTTCCATCATTTGCTGTCAGTTGCCAACATCTCAGCGAAATCTGTGTTCAATGGCAACACTGGCCCGTAGCCGCTAAGTGTCCTTTGTGCCTGCAGCTAAGACACACAAAACAAATTACATTTATTTGCCTTTATTTGAAGGGTTTCTCTGCTACTTAGTCGTATTTTGTGTGTGTGTGTGTGTGGGGAAGGGAAACAAAAGCAAAAGCGCCGATTTTGGGTTAACATTGCTTAAGGCAATGGCGATGACTCATACAGCAACTCATTTCTGCTCGCTTGCAATTGAAATTTGCTATCGCTTTAAACAATCAAATGTGCACTTGCCAGACAACAAAATTCATCCCCAAATATAAAACCACCCAAAAATTGTCTCATTGCAATGCTCGAGAAGTGCGAATGGCAGAGTGACGCCTGGGGGCGAATGTGACTGGCATTGGTATTTTTATTTGAATTTAACGCTGTCCTAGTGTGCTTTTCAACCCCACTGTTTGACATGGATGGAAAAAAGTCTCAACAATGTGTACTCGTACAACAAAAGTGAGCAACACGCTCGACTCTCCCCACGTTCTTGACAGGTGTGAAGCGAGTGGCTGATTTAATGCGCCCAAATAAAATTGTAATCTACCAGCAGGGAGTGGTGATTGCTTAGTGCTCTTGGGGCAAACAGGCAACTTGACTGTCATTAATTACCAACTGATGTACGCAAAGCTATGCGAGTCGCTCAAGGTTAACTGCTCAACAATTAAAACGAGATTAATTCTAAGGAAAAATACAGTTTTTAAATATGTAGTGATGAATTGAATCAAGTGAAGCTTGGAATGAAAATAACTAGTTTAGATTTTAAACAGAACTAAAGTGAAATCGAAACTAATGATTTTCATTCCAAGATCAAGTTCAAGTCACACGAAAAAAATGTGTATTTCTTGAGCATTTACAAAAAGATTGATTGAGATTTTTTCGCTGGAAATGGAAATCAATGAGTCGATGTCAATTGGCGCGCCGAGTCAGACTTCATAATTATCGACCTTCCTCCTATTAGCTATTGACCTTTCACAGTCGAAAGCAGACTTAATTACTGAATCTGACAATATTCTACAGTGGATTGGCTGAAGCCTGCTTTCAATCGGGTTATTTTCTGTCACCGATCTCGTATTTGACTATACTATGTCTTCTACAGTTCATACCTGCCTAAGCTTCAAATGAGTTTGACGATATCCTTTAGTGACGCAATAACTTCAATGCCCTGATTTGAAGGCTGTTATTAGTCGAAGGCGGCTACCTTACGGATCCTATAAACTATTTGCTGTCCATAATGGAAATCAACCTAAGCTTGAATGCATTGGTTGGAAGGCACTGATTAGCCGAAAGCGGCTACCTTCGGGTTCCTTGTTCGCCCCACTGTTCGTGATTGACTTTCCTACTATAAACTATTAGCTTTCCTTAGTCGAAATCGGCCAAAGCCGAAGTTAAGCTATAAGTATCGACCTTTCTCCTATCAGCTATGCCTTTCATAGTCGAAACCTGCCTAAACTTCAAACGACTCTGACGATATAAACCAGTGGTGAAATAAATTCCATGTTGGCTACCTAGCTGATCCTTTATCGTCCTCGTTCATCGTTCCATACTAGAAAGCAGCCTGAGCTTCAAATGAATCTGACGATATACTTTGGTGACGCAATAACTTCCATGCCTTGACTTGAAGGCTCTGATGAGCCGAAGCCTGCTACCTTACGTATCCTTTTTTATCCAACTCTTCGTGTTTAATTCTCTTCCCATAAGTTATTAGTATTCCACAGTCAAGCTTCAATGAATCTGACAACATCCTTTAGTGGCGCAATAACTTCCATGCCTTGACTTCAAGGCTCTGATGAGCCTCAGCCTGCTACCTTACGTATCCTTTTTCAACCATCTCTTCGTGTTTGATTCTCTTCCTATAAGCTATTAGTATTCCACAGTCGAGCTTCAATGAATCTGTCGATATCCTCCAGTGAAGCAATGATTTCGCCTTGATTGGTTGACCGAAACAGACAACCTAATGGATTACTTTTCGTCCTCCTGTTCGTGTTTGACTAACAGAAGTTCGTAATTATCGACATTCCTCCTATCGGCTATACATTATACTTACTGTTGAAACATGCCTAAGCTTCAAATAAACCTGACCATATCATCCACTAGTGCATTGGTGCCCTGCCTTGATGGATATTAAACCTTTGTACGAGAGTAAATCCCATGCACCGTAGCCGAATATTTTGTTTTAATGGTTTTACATTGCCGTTGGCTTTTTAGCCGAATATTTTGTTAAACTATAACATGGGCAAGGTTAGGTAAGCTAGTAGTGTCCGACCGAATATTCGTCTTTGGCCTATTTGGCCAAATTTTAATCTTCGGCTTCTGCCAAAATAGCCGAATACTTTAGCCGAAGGTTTACAAAATTATATAAAAACGAAAAGTTAAATTTGATTAGTTCTTTTCCTGAGTATTCGGCTTCGGCCTTCGGCTTAGTATTTTAGTTATGCCGAATATTCGGCTTCGGCTTTGGCCAAACGTCCACCTTTGGTCGGACACTATAAGCTAGTAAGCCAGTTCGGTCCCGCATAGACCCTGTTGGGTCCCTACCGGTACCAATTAAAGCTAAGAAGACTTATTGTTGTGCTTGGGCATCCCATCCACCAGGGAGAAGAACCGGGCGCAGTCTTGAGATAGTCGGACAGAAATAAAGAATGTGCTCCAAGATTTCCTTGACATAAGTTTCTTAGCATTTCCTGGATTAATTGGGCTCAGTGATGGCCTCGTGCAGTGTCCCGGATCAACAATATCTCTGCAGTCCTTCTGCGGCAACATGAGAACGAATTTCTTAAGTGTCTTTGAGTTTGATAGATATTTTTATAGTGCCATGAAAAAAGTAATGATCTATTGTGCTTCTTTAAGTTCTTCATTCATTATTCATTAATCACTATTTCACCTCTTTCACTGTTTTTTTCTCAGAAAAGTCTTACAACTTTCTTATCTTCTTTAGCAACTTTGCCATTTTCAAATCACATTCACATTTTTTTGCACCACTTCTTTCTTCATGGGAGTTAATTTTGTATGCCTTGTTGATGTTTTTGCATTTTAAATTTGATTCTTAAAAGTGCAATAAATATGCAAATGCTAATAAAAGACACATCGAAGCATGAAAACACAACGATTTCATGCATAAAATACAAACTTGTTATCAGTTTTTATCGCTGGGCCAACAAATGAGGTTAATCAATACCAACGCCAAAAGACATTCACTTTGCAGTGGACATTTGCATAAAAACAAAAACAAAAACAAAAATTGAAAAAAATAAAAACTAAAATTAAAAAAAAGAATAGCTAAGCGACACAGCAACAATTTGATGCCAACTGAAAATTCATGCGCGATCAACATTCACACGCTTCACCACCGACTGTCGTCTGTCGACTGCGGCAACGTTAATGCAATGCAGATTTAATGAATTCGCTGTAAAACGATATGCAACCCTATCAATTTTGTGGCTGTTGCTGTTTGTTGTTGTTGTAGCTCTAATTTCCAACCAGCTGCATATTAATTACACAATTTCCGAAATTGTCATTTCAAGCGGATTAACATAGAAACGTTTGACAGCGCTTGCGTGCGATATGGTTTTTGCAAGCTGTTTCATATTTAATTTTTGCATATTTCGGAATTAATATAGTTTTTGTTTTATTTAAAAAAATTGCAATAATTTCCATAAATAGACCAAATGAAAGTAAATGAACAAAATAGTTTGTTTTGTTTTCATAAATATGCAAAATTTATTATTTTTTTTTCAATTTGTTTACTTGACTTGAGCGCATTGGGCCTCAACAAGGCAGGTTTTGGTTACATTTAGTGATTGAAGTTCTGCCCGTGTGGGAGTTTGGTCTATTGCTAGTAGTCTCAGGTCCCAGGGCTTCTATTTGTCGACCTCTAGAAGACACACTTTCCTATGTGAAAGTTTATTGCTGTGTTGTGTATGTAGAATGGGCTCTGTGCACTCATTGTTGCTATGTAGGAGGAGTTATTAGAAAACGCATTGGTTGGTGTCTTTGATGAGCTTATTTTTGGAAGATGTATGCGCTGCGAAATGATTGACATATCCGATTAGATCTTCATATCGTCAACACCGCCACTCTACACGTAAGTGCGCTTAGGCTAAGAGAGATAGGATGCTGGAAGAATTAACCGTATGGACACGGGTCAGACAGACTACAAAATTCCCACTGTATTCTTAGGGAAAAGGTATGGCATACGAATTCCCTCCCGTTCGGAATGGAAGAAATTCTTCCTTTGTTCCACAGGTGGGAGCGATACTGAAATTTACACTGATGGACCAAAGATGGACTGCGGTGTAGGAGTGGGAATCTACTCAGAGAAGCTGAAGCCTTGCAAAATAAATAAAATTTGCTGAGAGCTGTTTGGATTAAAAGTATAGTCACAAGATAAAGGACTTGTCGCAAGATAAAGAATTCGACTGGGCAATGCTGGTAGGATGGAAAATCACAAGAAAGAAGAAAAATTGGGAATTTCAGAAATGTGCAGAACCAAGTCAAGTGACAACTGAATGTACAACCTGTGAAATGGAGGAGTGAGCAATGCAAAAAATATATTAAAATAATAATTGGCAGAAAGTTAGATTAAAAAATTCAATGTAAAATTATTTTAACTTAAAATTGTAATTTTTGAATTAAATTTTTTAAATTTTAACTTTTTAATTTTTTAATTTTTTTTAGAGATTTGACTTTAGTCTGCGGTGATAAAATTAAAAAATTTTAATTTTTGAATTTAATAATTTTTTAATTTTATTTTTTTATTTTTTTTTGGAGCTTTGACTTTAGTCTGCGCTGGTGAGATAATAAAAAATATAGGTTAGGTTAGGCTAGATAAGACAGGCAGCTAGTCAATATCTTGCTTAGTACACTCAAGGGCCTCAACGACCCATTGCGATGCTCGATAGAGAGTATGGAAGATCACCCTCTTAAAATCCGTTCTGTAGTCTTTAAACCAACATGAACTTTGGATAAATCTTCATCACACCCCATGTTCAAACATTGAATTCTTCAAAAATTTGTGTAGTATGGTTTGAAATGCCATAAATAACTCATCAAGTTGATGATTAACTGTGGTTCTACTTTGCTGAGCCGAAGAGGACACAGAGTCCCTCCTTCTTAGTTTATTTTTGGCGCCTGAGTAGATTTACAACAACAATTTTACAATGAAATTTTAGTAATTTGGCACAAATTTTATTGATTAATTTTTATTTATTTTAATCTAATTTAATAACTCTAATTACAAATATAAATAGTGAAACATATGATTTGACATCCCATCTTTTGCTGCAATTTAAATCTAAATATTTCTTTGTATAAATTTATAATTAAAATTAATAAATTATATTCAAAAAAATAAACCGAAATCAATAAATTATGTGCAAAATTTATAGAATTAATTTGAAAATTGTTGTTGTAAATTTACGCGCTTTACGAAACAGTGAAACATTTCATTTGACATCTCACCTTTTGCTGCAATTCAAATCTAAATATTTCTTTGTATAAATTTATAATCAAAATTAATAAATTATATT
The DNA here is from genome assembly GCA_963971225.1 of Melieria omissa. Lineage (NCBI taxonomy): Eukaryota > Metazoa > Arthropoda > Insecta > Diptera > Ulidiidae > Melieria > Melieria omissa. Next base: position 147,240,530 of record OZ020267.1, read on the forward strand.
TAAAAAAATAAACCGAAATCAATAAATAATGTGCAAAATTATTAGAATTTAATTTGAAAATTGTTGTTGTAAATTTACCCGTTTTACGAGCTCCGCTCGACTGGCTTTGCGTTTGATTGATTTTGCATTATTCTGCGATAAACTTGTTAGCTCAAAATTTATGATTCTTTTCACAAAAATAACAATAAAATATTCACTGCCTTTAGTGATAGTAAACAACATACAAAAACAACCGCAAATAACAACAACAACAATCATTGTTTATGACTGCACTATTCAGTCATTTCAGTTGCATTTACGCGCAGAATTTTTCAGCGTCAATTTCTATAGAAAAAAATGTAACTGTAGCATAAAATGTGTTTTCGTCGCTGCATACTGGTTGTTGTTGTTGCTCTTGTTAGTATTTTGCCACGAATCAGTGCAAGTTGTGTGACAGTTCTAGTTGTGGGGGGAAAAATTGGCGCCACTCGCAGCATGACGCGCCGCTTGCATACGAATCGATAAGCAAAACACTAACAAAACCGGCAATAAAACTGTGATAAAAACAACAACAACAACAATAAAAAACAATGAGCATGTGTATTGAAAGTTGCGCTAAACGGCAGCGGCAGCCAAACAGTCGATTAAGCATGCGGTACGTGGCACCGAATTGCTGCATGGAGCCGCGCACTGGGGGTGGCGGCTGCATGTGGGGAATTGGGAATGAGTTGGCCAAATGTGTACAATCACGTAAAGGTGTATGCGTGTGTGTGAGTGTGTGCAAGCGCGCGAATGAAGCCTTCATGCGATAAAAACTAACAGCCCAACCAAGGCTCGTAACACTGAAATGAAATTTCATTTTTATTATTGCAGCCAAACACACAACACACACACAAACACAATCGAATACATTCACACATGCGTACAGCAACACAAACAGAAGCAGAAAAACTTATTTATTTATTCATATGCAGCCATTGCGGGCTTCTCGTTCCCCCCGGCCCCAAAAACAATTCACTTCTAAGCTGCGCTGTTGTTGCAAACGTAATGAATTTGCGTTGCTTTTTCATAGAACATCAACACCGACACCCACCCACAAAAATAATTGAAATTGTGTCGAGCGAGAAGAAAAAGTCATCGAAAATGGGTTCCATCGAAATTGGGAAAGAGTAGAACTCACACAAGTCGTTCTTGGAATTTTGCTGCGCTTTGGCCAATTACGCGTTGCGTTCATTTCTTTTCAATTTTTTGGAGCATAGCCAAATTGTCTGCCATCAACTCACACACACAGCATCAAATATTCGTTTATATTTGCCGTTGCTTTGCGCCCCTTTGGCAAAGGGGTACACAGGCCCCGAAGGCAATCGGGCCGCACATATATGAATTGTGTCCATGAACCGAAGATTCTTTTGAAGGGCGCCCGCCGCATAAATGTTGCTTGCGTTATTAGCAAAAAGCCAAACACAACGAAGACAAAATCGACAAAAAAGAAATTGTTTGGTTTTGCTTTTGTGACCAGTTGTTTTTATTATTTTGTCAGTTTGTTGCTGTATTTTCTAAAACGTTCACAATCGCACAAAGGCAACATGGCAAACCTGCAAAGCAACACATCAGCATCGGCAAACAAACAAACCAACGGGCTAACAACAAATACCAAAATAATCAGCAATTGTGTCAACAAATATGTGGCTGTGTTTGGTTGCCACAAAAGCCGACACTGCTGTCGTGCAGCAGCTGAAATTTTCAATGTCTTTTCTGGATCTTGGCGCTTTTCTGGGTTTGTTGGTATAATATTTCCTGTTGTTGTGACAGAGTTCATTGAATTCGTTTGGGCGCTTGCAGTGTGAGTGTGTGCGGCTTGTATGCTGCATGTTGTTGTTGTTGTTGTGTTGTTTTTGTTAATAATTACTTTGATCAGAATTCCATTATTTTTGCTGGATTAATTTGACTCATTTCGTCGTAAGCACATAGTTCATGCAACTAGTACGAAAGACAAATTGTAATTGGAGTTATAACAAAAATTCTTAGGCTTTCTTTTCTTCTCTTTTTCTGCTCTAGCACTTCCCTCTATTTCTTCTTTTAGTCCTTCTTTTTCATATTTTTCATGCTTTTGTTCTTTCCTCCTTCTACTAGGTATGTTTTTTTCTCAATCTCTCTCCCCCATTCCAAGTCTTCTTTTAATTTTGAATTTTTTATTTTTTATTTGTTTATTTATTTATTTTTTAATCGTTTTTATCTTCTGTCCTATTCCTATTTTTGCAATCTCGCCCATTACATTTTTTTATTTTTTTTATTTATTAATTTTTTATATTTTTTATCTTCTATTCTATCATTCTTTCCCTCATTCCAAGTGTTGTTTTCATTTTTTATTTTTTTATTTATTTATTTTTTTTCTTTTTTATCTTCTTTCCTATTCCAATTTTTTCAATCTCTTCCTCATTCCAATCTTTTTTCATTTTTTATTTTTTATTTATTTATTTATTTTATTATCTTCTTTATCTTCCATCCTATTCTTATTTTTTTCATTCTCTCCCTCATTCCAAGTTTTTTTTTTTATTTTTTTTATTTATTAATTTTTTATCTTTTTTATCTTCTATCCTATCTTTCTTTCCCTCATTCCAAGTGTTGTTTTCATTTTTGATTTTTTTGATTTATTTATTTTTTTATCTTTTTATCTTCTATCCTATTCCTAGTTTTTCAATCTCTCTCCCCCATTCCAAGTCTTTTTTTCATTTTTTATTTTTATTTTTTTATTTATTTATTTTTTATCTTTTTATCTTATCTTTTTTATCTTTTTTTTTCTTTTACATTTTTTATTTTTAATTAATTAATTTATTTATTAATTTTTTTATCTTGTTTATCTTCCATCCTATTCCTATTTCAATCTCTCCCCCTCATTTCAAGGCTTGTTTTAATTTTTTATTTTTTTTATTTTTTTATTTTTTCATTTTTTTAACTTCTATCCTATCCCGTTTTTTCTTTTAATCTGTTTCCATCATTCAATTTTTTTTTTTATTTTTAATATTTTTTTTAAATAATTTTTTTGGTTTTTTTAACTTCTATCCTATTCCTATTTTTTCAATCTTTTTCCCTCATTCTAATTCTTTTTTTAATTATTAATTTTTTTAATTTATTTTGTATCTTTTTTATCTTCTATGCTCTGCCCCTCATTCCAAGTTTTTTTTTTATTTTTAATTATTTTTAATTTTTTGATCTTTTTTATCTTTTATCCTATTCTTTTTTCTTGTCTCTCTTGTTGTCTCTTGTGCTGTTTGTTTGCATCACATAAATTTCGCTCTCAAAACTATTTAATCCCATTCTATCCTAATTTCTCGAATCTCCTCTGAATTTGTGGATCGATTTCGCACCCTTCTTCATCATCAGTTTGCCCATGTCTCCTGCTTGTTTTCTTTCTTTTTGATTGCGCCATTCTTTCAGTCTTCATATGTTGCAACATTCGAATTACAGTTTTTTCAACTATTTAAAGTTGACTTCATTCACAGCTCCTTTCCTCTAGATCCTTTTTGTCCACAGTTTTTCCAACGTTTGCTTCTTCTTCTTCTTGTTTCTTGTTTTTGTTGCAATAGTTTTGCAATTCATTTGAAAGCACTTCCGTCAGAATTATTATTTGCTTATGTGGCAAAACAAACATGCAGCATGTTGTAGAAACAACAACAACAACAACAGAAACAAGCACAAAAACAACAGCAACAACAACAAAAACAAGCATTTGTGCAACAACAACAACAACAAAAACAGCGACAAAGCTCATAAGCGACAGACGTGCGCCAAAGTTTTAAGCAACGACAGCTACAATAGCAACAACAACTACAACAACAATCATAGTGTAGACCGCGCGTGAGCAGTGCCACTTCCTACCAATTAAAATAGCTGGAATTACTAGCTGCCGCCTCCCGCCACCACACGCATCAACGACAACGACAACACTATCAACTAAGGCGCTGTGCTTTGTTGTTGCTGTTGTTGTTGTTGGAGTTTTTGCATGCAACTTTGGTTAGTTGGCACATATGTAAATGTTAAATCAGCAAATTTTAAAATATGCGCCGCGCCATAAAGTTTGCCGCGCACTGCTGTTGCCCGCTGCCGCTGTTGCAACTTGCAACACGCCGATAAACGGCAAATGAACGCGCACCTTCTCTCACTCGGCTGTTGTTGCTGTAGTTGCACACATGTTTTCAATCAAATATGGCAGCCACAGTGTCTGCCTGCAGCCGACTTTCGCTCCTTGCGGCACTCAACAAACTCGAACACACACACACATACAGTAACCCTCACACATATTCATTTAGCTCGGCGCAAAGGTAAAGTTGTGCGGCGTTGTAGGTGCACGAGCCTACGCTGCGCCTTTACTCGTTCGTTCGGTCGTCGCGCCGGCCATGCGTCTCTCTGTCTGTCCGTGCGTCAGTCTGTGCGCTGCATGCAAATCATTTCTGCCGCTGCTACTCGGGCTCGACGTTGCACGTTTGATATGATTTGCGTTTTTTATGTTTTTTTGTTAGACTCCTTATTGTTGTTGTTGAAATATTTTCTTTTGTACTCGTGCGTTGTTGCAAATTGCAGCGATTTAAGCGGGCAATCAGGCTGATGCTGCAAGAGCGCAACGAGACGCGCGATGCGGTGATTCACGCTGCCGTGAAGCTGTTTTTAATAAAATTTCGTTTAATATGCATTCGTGTATGCGCACGTTAAGCTTTTGTGTGTGTGAGTGTGTGTGTGTGTGATAGGAGGATGCAGCGCCATATTTGTTTGGGTGTAAGCGGCCATCATGGGCGCTAGTTGACGTTGGCTTTTAGTGCCGGAAAATTGAAAAATTTGCAACAAATTCACACACACTCATAGACACACACACACACAGTTATACACACAAGTATGCAAATGTGAGAATGCGCTGTGCAAACATTAACAATCGACGTTCATTTAGTATGCAAATCCTGCTCGGTGCACTATTCCGTTGGGCGGGGATTTGCTAATGGCGCTTTGTTGCTGGGCTTTGGTTACAAACGAAGCCAACAGTGGGCGCAGTGGATGTGAAGGTTTCTAAACCAAAAAACCCATAGAGAAGTTTTTAAAGGATAAAACCTCTATTTGACTTTATGATCAAAAGTCTTTAAGAATAAAGTTAAAAATTATGAGCTAAGAGAAGTAAATCTAATGACGAGGGTTCAATCCTATGATTGATTATTAATTTAATCGCTGAATACTCAATTTCATGATTGAAAATTTCTAAGTAGAGTCTAGTCTAGTCTAGTCTAGTCTAGTCTAGTCTAGTCTAGTCTAGTCTAGTCTAGTCTAGTCTAGTCTAGTCTAGTCTAGTCTAGTCTAGTCTAGTCTAGTCTAGTCTAGTCTAGTCTAGTCTAGTCTAGTCTAGTCTAGTCTAGTCTAGTCTAGTCTAGTCTAGTCTAGTCTAGTCTAGTCTAGTCTAGTCTAGTCTAGTCTAGTCTAGTCTAGTCTAGTCTAGTCTAGTCTAGTCTAGTCTAGTCTAGTCTAGTCTAGTCTAGTCTAGTCTAGTCTAGTCTAGTCTAGTCTAGTTTAGTCTAGTCTAGTCTAGTCTAGTCTAGTCTAGTCTAGTCTAGTCTAGTCTAGTCTAGTCTAGTCTAGTCTAGTCTAGTCTAGTCTAGTCTAGTCTAGTCTAGTCTAGTCTAGTCTAGTCTAGTCTAGTCTAGTCTAGTCTAGTCTAGTCTAGTCTAGTCTAGTCTAGTCTAGTCTAGTCTAGTCTAGTCTAGTCTAGTCTAGTCTAGTCTAGTCTAGTCTAGTCTAGTCGGCTCTTGGCATATTTGGCAACTTAAAAGCTAACCTGGCGACCTCTATTCGACCTTATGATCAAAAGTCTTCAAGAATTAAGTTCAACATTTTTAGCTAAGAGGAAAAAAATTTAATGACGAGCACACAATTTAATGATCGATTACTTCATTCATCATTCAGTGTTCAATTAATGACTGACAATTTAATGACTGCAATTTTCTAAGCACAACCTAGAAGCTTTATGCCTCTAGAAGCTAAACTGAAGATCTGTTGTTCAGTCTCTATTAAAATAGGACTCCAAAGGTGGCTTCAACTACTCAACAAGGTCCTCATTTCTTCCTGTTTCCAACTCTAAGCTTAATAGTGTCTATCTTCAAAAATTCCTCCCTACAAATTACTATGCGTCCGTGCGTCTTTTTAGCCTTTTAAACCACCCATCTAAATCTATCTAAATTTTATACACTGAACTAACCCAGAACCTCCTCTCTCTTTCATTGCAGAGTCATCATCGCAATTCGAACGACGAGCGCGTACCCAATCCGCATTTGTCGCACGATCACAACAACAGCTCTGCCGCTCATCTCGTGCATCACAATGGCGGACTGCAGCATTCGGGCTCGCGCTCCACACTGCGGCATTCCATGTCCAACACATCGAACTCGACACCCGCCTCGCCCCAGCTAAGCGGCATCGCGTCCGCTGCCGGCGGCGGTGGCGGCGTTCAGCTGCTGTCCAACGGCCAGCACTATCAGTCACAGTCGTCTGTGTCGTCGCAGACGTCACAGTCGTCAATCGTGTCCACCATACCTGCCTCGCAGCGGTTGCTGGAAGACGCGCTCGCCAAGCCCGCGCCTTATCCCATGATCATACTGCCCACTGGCGGCGGCTACTGGGTGGATGGCACCGAGCACGAGTGCTCGTTCGATGCGCGCGGCAATCCCATGCTGCCGCAGACCACCTGGATGGCCAAGTTCGAGACAGACGACACCGCCAAGTGCTATCGTCGCTTCTATGCGGCGCGCGAGCACTCGAATCTGGCCGGCCAGGACGAGCAGCTCGGCCCCATACTCATCTCCATCAAGACGGAGAACGTTGCCAACCAGGAGCATGTACGCATACTGCTGCGTCTGCGCACGGGCACCATGCACGAGCTCATACCCATGTCATGTCTGACGCCCAATCCCACGCCGGCCAAGATGGTGCGTCTGCTCAACGATCAGATTACCGTCGAGAACTTTGTGCCGGTGCTGTGCTCGAAGGCATCGCAGCTGATTGGCACCTACGACGAGCATGTGCTCGTGTCGAACTTCAAGTTCGGCGTGCTGTACCAAAGATACGGCCAGACCACCGAGGAGGAGCTCTTCAGCAACAATGTGTCGTCGCCGGCATTCGAGGAGTTCCTCGATGTGCTGGGTCAGCGCATCAGGCTCAAGGATCACAAGGGCTATCGCGGCGGTCTGGACATACAGAACGGCCACACTGGCGACACAGCCATCTACGAGATTTTCAAAGAGCGCGAGATCATGTTTCATGTGTCCACGATGCTGCCCTACACCGAGGGCGATCCGCAGCAGCTGCAGCGCAAACGCCACATTGGCAACGACATTGTCGCGATCGTATTCCAAGAGTCGAATACGCCTTTTTCGCCCGACATGATCGCCAGCCACTTTCTGCATGCCTTCGTCGTGGTGCAGCCGCTCGAGCCGAACACGCCCAATACGCGCTACAAGGTGAGCGTGACGGCGCGCGACGATGTGCCCTTCTTCGGGCCAACGCTGCCCAATCCGGCGGTGTTCCGCAAGGGACAGGACTTCAAGGAGTTCATACTGACGAAGCTGATCAATGCGGAGAACGCCTGCTACAAAGCGGAGAAGTTTGCCAAGCTGGAGCTGCGCACGCGCACCTCGCTGCTGCAAAATCTGGTCGAGGAGCTGAAGGAGAAGACGCGCGACTTTCTCGGCACCGATCTGGCGAACGGCATGGCCTCGAGCCCCACGCCCGAGACGCCCAAGTCGGAGAACAGCACTGCCGGATCGCGCTTCATTGACACAGTGAAGAAGGCGTTGATATCGCGTGTGCGTTCGCAAAGCGTTGACACCGGCAACATGGCGAGCGTGGAGAAGTTCAGCGTGTCGACAAAGGTCAACTCGTCGTCGTCGTCGACGAATTCGAAGAAGGACAACAGCCTGACCGAGACTCCGAACTTGAATGTGAGTAGCAATGAAACTTTCTGCCAAACTTATCTACAAATTTGATTTCCTTCTTTTTCCACAGACATGCAGTCGCACCGCTTCCAAGTCCTCTTCGAAATCGAAATCTTCTAATGACTCGACATCGTCCTCGCCGGACATTACTTCGCGTGGTCCCTTGAGCGGCAGCAACACCATCAACAACAACAATGCGCACTCGGCCGCTGGCGGCAATGCAAAGGACATGCAGAACGGCAACAACAGCAGTGGCCATGCGGCGGCACAGAACGGCAGCAGTGGTGGTGGTGGTGGTGTGGGCGTGGCCACCATGTCGGAGACCAGCGACGACTCGAGCCTGAACAGTGTGGATCTGGATCCGATGATGGGTCACATGGATGGGGGCGCCGCATACATTGACAGCGACACGGGACTGGAGTCCATGTCGTCGGCGGAGGCCACCACGAAGGCGTGTTCGCTGTGTCTGGACGGATCGCAGGCGGTGCTGGGCTCATCGCCCAGCAACGAAACGATTGTCATGATTGAGAATCTGCGACAAGAGGTCACGCGACTCAAATGCGACAAGCTCGATCTGCTGCGACAGAATGTGGTAAGTTATAAGATGAGATATGAGAAGATGAGATAAGACATTCATGTTATCTTCTAATTGCAGACTTGTCAGCGCGACATAAAGCGGCTGCGCGAGCGCGAGCTGTCGCTGCAGGGCGATCTGGCTGCCGCTGGCAAAGAGATACTGCGGCTGCGCGATCTGCTGAAGGAGTACATGCCCGACTCGGCCACGGCGCCACTCTCCATCTCGCCCATATAAACAACAACAACAACAACAACTCACTGTTTTGAGCGGGAAATGCGAGGAGATGAGTAAAGGAGGATGAATGAGAAAATGGAAAGGAGACGATTAGCGTAGATTTGCCAAGCAAATTGTACTCTGTGTGTGCGGAAGCGGGGGGAGGAAAGCATGCAATCCACTGTGCCGTGTAAAACACTCAATGTATGGGGAGTCGTTCACGACGAGACGTGGAAGAGCTTGGCTCTTGTTAGAGAACTAAATAACTGTATTATAAAATGAAAAGAGCGCATTGCATTGCATTGGGAGCAGCGACATGGAAATGAATGAAGTGAATTCAACACAAAGAAACACAAAAAGTACACCAAAAATATACTTTAAGCTTATTTAAAACAACAAACAAACAAACAACTAAAGTATGTACGAGTATTTAAAATGTAAGTGTGTTCTGAAGCATAGAAAAAATCTCAGCAAGCAAAACTGAAAGCAGCAAAAACCAATCACTCACTCAATGAATCACTCAATCACTCACTCACTAACTCACTCTGTAGAGCAGTTTCAAAGTAGTGCGACTAGTTGGACTAGTCGGAGTAGTATTTGAGCAGATACGCTTGCGATCTGAAATCGATGAGAGCTGGCGCTGCTTCAATTTGCATTGTTTTACATTTTTAGGGAAAATTGAGCTTAAGCTGAGAGAAATTCAAAACTTAATTTTATGCGTCAATTAACTAGCAAAACAATTTCGATTCTTATTCGTTGAGCAGAGAATTCCGCAGCAAAAGCATTTAGTAGCGAAAGTGGCAATTTTCGTGGACGTGAAACGCATAACGCAAACCAATGAATTATTATGTTTTCATTCTAATGCAAAAGAGTATTTTTTAAGTTTCTTATATTTGCTTATTGAAATGCGTCTCTTTTTTTTGTTTTGCAAACAAAGCATTGAGCAGATTTTCAACTGCTTTTCGCTGTATTCGTAGAAGTTAAGTTCTGTTCAATACAACCAACATTAACCTTAAGTTTCGGTACTAAGTGAGTAAGATAATCTTTCGTTCGTTGTAAAAAAATACTACAAATTAATGATCGATTCTGTAAATATTAACTCTTTATTTATATATGTGCAGTGACAGTTTCTTTACATATACAAAAAATTTGACTTTGACAAAACAGCAGCAAAGTAGCAGCAAAAGATTTGAAATTATTGAAATTTATATCACAACGTAGTGCAAAATCACAGGACAAACAAGAAATAATAAAATAAAAAAATTATAAAAAAATATAGAAATGAAATTCTCGCCACTTTAGTGCAAAATCAAATTAGAATTGTTAGCGTAGATGCGCAGCACTTGAAATAATGTTGAGTAACATTAATGAATGAAATTTTCACTATGCAACATCAATCAAACAATGCAAACAATCAATCAATCAATGGGCAAACATTTTTGCAGAGAAATTGTTAATTGGCACACACACACACATACACAACGGTGCGCTCCAACAAGAATGACTTGAAGTGGCAGGCTGCACACCGCAAATTACGAATGAAGTAAACTATATACACACACACATACACACACGCATACATGCATCTACTATACATACATATATATATATATATATATATGAAAACTGTTTTGTTTTGTTAACACATTTATAATTTTTATATAGTCTGTAAATCTATGAAATGCTAAAACTGAAAGCAAAAATAAAATCTACTGAACTGTAAACGTAAACGTTTATGTCTGGTTGCATTGCAAAGCGGAAACCGATGAGCAACAACAACAACAACAACAACAACAAATTAAGTATTGCATGTAGCGCATAGAAGCGCCTCGATGAACACCTGTAAGCCTACAATGAGTTCATAAGCAAAACACATTCAAATAAGTAAACAAATAAAAAGATTCACACTATTACATAAACCAAATTAACAAAGAAAAAACATTGTGCTTTGTTGTTTTTTTGATTTTTTTTTTGGGGGGAATTGTTGGTCAGAAAGTAAAGTGTGAATGTTGCGGAGGAGATGAAGGAGAGTTTAACTAAATAATTTAACTAATTTTTAATAACGTCTGAATATTCAACAGACAGGGCACAACCATGGAGTTCTTTTAAGAATTGGTTGACTTGGGTATTTTATTGTTCTAGAGAAAGTTGACAGCCAAGTTGAGTATAGGAAATTTAGTTATAAACTTGTTGAGTATGAAGCGAGATTTGCTGATTCGTTAGAATACTTAATTGGTAAACAGTTAAGCTAGCTTACTCAACTACTTAGTAAACATCACTGAAGGTTTCGAGGGTAGTGGTCTGTCATAACACATACTTTCAGATTTACAAGAGTTCCAGACTCTTCTGGCACGCAGAGTCACACATACTTCCAGACTCAGAAGTGTCAACAGAGTTTGGAGTCTCTCCACACTCAGAAGAGACTCCAAACTTCTTCTTCCAGATTCAGAAAGATCAGAAGAGACACCAAACTTTTTCTTCCAGACTCAGAAGGATCAGAAGGGACTCCAAACTCTTCTTCCAGACTCAGAAGAGTCAGAAGAGACTCCAAACTTCTTCTTCCAGATTCAGAAAGATCAGAAGAGACTCCAAACTTTTTCTTCCAGTTTCAGAAGAGTCAGAAGAGACTCCAAACTTCTTCTTTCAGACTCAGAAGAGTCAGAACAGACTCCAAACTTCTTCTTCCAGACTCAGAAGGATCAGAAGAGACTTTAAACTTCTTCTTCCAGACTCAGAAGGATCAGAAGAGACTCCAAACTCTTCTTCCAGACTCAGAAGAGTCAGAAGAGACTCCAAACTTCTTCTTCCAGATTCAGAAAGATCAGAAGAGACTCCAAACTTTTTCTTCCAGATTCAGAAGAGTCAGAAGAGACTCCAAACTTCTTCTTCCAGACTCAGAAGGATCAGAAGAGACTCTCAACTTCTTCTTCCAGACTCAGAAGGGTCAGAAGAGACTCCAAATTTCTTCTTCCAGACTCAGAAGGATCAGAAGAGACTCCAAACTCTTCTTCCAGACTCAGAAGGATCAGAAGAGACTCCAAACTCTTCTTCCAGACTCAGAAGAGTCAGAAGAGACTCCAAATTTCTTCTTCCAGACTCAGAAGGATCAGAAGAGACTCCAAACTTCTTCTTGCAGGCTCAGTCAAGTCAAAAGAGTTTGGAGTCTCTTCTTCCAGACTCAGAAGAGGCTCCAAACGTCTTCTTCCAGACTCAGAAGAGTCACAAGAGTTTGGAGTCTCTTCTTCCAGACTCAGAAGAGTCAGATGAGACTCCAAACTCTTCTTCTTCCAGACTCAGAAGAGTCAAAGGGGACTCCAAACTTCTCCTTCCAGACTCAAAAGGGTCAGAACAGACTCCAAACTTCTTCCAGACTCAGAAGAGACTTCAAACTCTTCTTCTTCCAGACTTAAAAGAGTCTTCAAACTCTGAGTCTGGAAGTATCTGAAAATGGTGTTTGAAGTGAAAGTCGAAGGAAGAATATGTATGGAAAGACTGTGTCTGCGGTACAGTGCCCAAGTTGAGGGAGTACTGGCTGCGCTTGATACACGAGACTGGAGAAGGAGAAGCAGAGATGCCTGAAGAGGTTTATTACTTATTTAACTGGCCATAACAACCCGTTATCGGGTTACGGCCTGCCGCAAAACTTCTCTCCAGGCGCCTCTGCTTCGCGCGCGCCTTCTCCAGTTGGTCACACCAAGAGATACCAGGGCCTCTTCCACTTGGTCCTTCCACCGGAGACACGGCCTCCCTCTTCGCCGTCGACCTCCAACCATCGCATCGAATGCCTTTTTCGCCGGAGCTTCGTCGTCCATGCGGCAGACATGACCGAGCCAGCGTAGCCGCTGGATGTTAATTCGCTGCGCTACGTCCATGTCCTTATACAGCTCATACAGCTCGTTATTGGTTCGTATGCGATAGTCGTCACCAACCCGAACAGGGCCGAAGATTTTGCGAAGCACCTTCCTCTCGAACACTCCAAGGGCCGCTATGTCGTTTCGTGTCATTGTCCATGCTTCAGCGCCATAGAGGAGCACGGGCAAGATAAGCGTCCTATAGAGTGCAAGTTTTGTCGGTCGAGAGAGGTCTCTACTTCTCAATTGCCTACCGAGACCGTAGTAGCACCTGTTGGCAAGAGTTATCCTTCGCTTTATCTCCAGACTGACATCATTGCTGCTGTTGATGGCGGTGCCAAGGTAGACGAATTCCTTGACAACTTCAAAAGCATACCTGTCGGCCTCGACGTGAGACCCTAGCCGCTGCGAGTCCCTGCGTGTAGACAGCATATACTTCGTCTTGCCCTCATTTACCACCAGACCCATTTTGGCAGATTCTCTTTCGATAGCCGCAAAGGCAGCGAAGAGGTTTATTACACCAGGTAATTACCCGGCAATGGGTTTTTATGGCCAACTAAGTAAGTAAGTCCAGATTCTTCTCCTTCAGGTTATTTAAGTTAAAGTAATAACTTAAAAAATAATCTACTTGATCCTTTCAATTGAAATACAATTTTTGTTTTTGCTTTTGACTTTTAACTGTCGCAACGAACATTTTTTCAGGTGAGATCACCAAGCTATTCTCATATCAAGCAGTTATATTGACATCTGATCGACATAAGATTATCAGATGAAAAGTGGGTTTGGGAGGCCAAGTGAATTTAAAAACTATATTGCTACCACATGACCACTTATTTTGACAGTATTTTTTGCCCACCACAGGTCGACTCTACCAAAAGAATTTGACCACCACAGAAGAAAGGTTTTGTTTTGCTAGCTTGGCGAATGGTTTTGCTTTTTGCAGTGTTTTAGCTGGAATTTTTAATTGTGGATCAGATCAAACAGTTTATTTTGTAATATCTTTTATAATTACAAAGATTTAGTCTTTCAAGAGAACTGTCCCACAAAGTTCATCGAGAAGATTCTTTGGCACCACAGAGAAAAAAAAATCGTCAACGAGGCATCGGGCAGAATCATGGAGGAGCGAATTTAGAACTTCTGGAAAAGTCTTAAAGCAATCGTCAATCACATGTGAAACAGAAAGCACAACAAATGTTTTTCCAAAGTTTAATGATTTTATATCTCGATTAAGGAGGACAACAATTAACATGATTAAAAATTTAGAAAATTATTTTTCTAATAAAATATTCTAATAACGACGGTATACAAACTGAAAAACAAATTTAAGTGAGTTCAATCGTGGATTATCGATTACAGGACAAATTCCTCTGAATAGACTAAAATACCGCCAAATCTTCTAAGTTTCAAGAACAAAACTATTACTACCTCAGTGAATCAATAACATTTTAAATAATAGTTCACCTAATCCTAGTTTTATATCTCGAGCCAATAAAAAACAATTTTGGATTACGTAAGTGTCTATCATTGTTCTCACGTTTGTCATAATGACTCGCGAAATAAAACAAAGTATGAACAAACTCTAAAAATCATTTAGAGTCGCACCCGCCTTTCAACGGGTAGAGTCTTTGGAACTGTAGAGAAGGAATTCTTCAATGAGCCATCGCACAGAATCAAGTCAAGGAATATTTATTACAAGATTGGAGAGTCTTAAAATACTCACAAGTCATGTGTATAATAGTTTGGAATGGTCAGGAAACACAATCAATAAAATTTTTCTCTTTGTTTAACGACTTTTTTTCCTAGTTTTTAGGTCACCAGAGTCAGTAAAGGATCATTAAAGAATTCTTAAGTAGCTAAGTCATTGTTCTTAGAATTAACAGAATGATTCATAATTTGATGAAACAAAATATGATCAAACTTTGACAGGAGACATATTAAAATTTAAATATATATATGTCAAATTATACATAAAAATTATAAAAAAAATATTATGAAACTTTGGCCGGAAATATATTGAAATTAAAATATAAATGTTAAAATTTTCATACAAATTATATTATTTATTTGATTTATATATAACTCAACGTCTTTTGAACCGTTGCTGAGTAATTGAGCCCTTTAGCCATCGAACTACAGAAACCAGTTGAACCAAAGACTGCAAGGCACACTTTGAAAGCAACTGGAAATCTCTTGTAACTGTCATTAGCTACGAGTAATTCGACATCTAATCTTCACGTTAAAGTGGCAACACTGGACGTACTTATAACAGCTACTAAGTCAAAGCTTTCAAATAATGCTGCCATAGTAATGAAATTTCAATAAAATCTTCATACACTTTTAGTGAACTTAGTTTTTAATACTTAAATGTGACTGATGATTAAAATTACTAAATTTAAATAGAAAAAAAAGTATTTCATTTGAGACTATTTTGCATAAACTCTATTAATTGTTTTCTCTAAAAATTAATCTATATTTCTTAGCGCCACCAATGATTTGCCGTTGCTTTTCAGACTAACCGCTGGCAACTCTGTGTGCGTATAACGGTTTGCGCTGTAAAAGCTCGGAGAGCATTGAACCAATAATTGAGTGTCTGTGTAGCTAAGAACAGTGAACGAGAGCAAATGATTTCGATTTCTGGCAAACACCGCAAAAAAATGTCAAGACAGTGAAAAGCGTTGCCAATTGATTTGAATTAATTTAAGCTTTTTTGCAAAAGCTTAAAAATTTGCATGAATACAGTTTTGGGTAAACGTTTTTATTTTAAAATTTTTTTTTATTGACAATTAGTGAATCAGTTTATTGTGCTATATTCTATAGTGATTTTAGGTTTTGCGGTTTTTAATGAGTAGTTTTTATATAAAAGTCTAGTAATCATATTTTTTAATATTTGATTTATTTATAAAGTCTATGAATTAACAATTTTTACAGACTAATAACAATAAATAGGCAACAAGTTCATTTAAAAAAATTTAAAAATTCAAATTCAAGCTCTTTAAAAAAACCTCTTTGGAAGCGCGAGATCATTAGACACGAAAACGTCAGGTAATAGAACTTTGTCATCAAGCAATGCTATCAAGTTTATGAAGAGAAAGAGAGAGAGTCTTTTGTCAGAAAGACTAAAAATTTCAAAGAATTGGAAATTTCATTTTAACAGTAATAATTCAAAATTTTTTCAAAGTGTTTTTTAATACCCAACAAAATAACAATTTTGTTAGCTTGATTTAGAGAAGAAAACTAAAGCAGTTTACCTGATTTTTGTACTCCTTCCGCTTTCACTTATTATTAATTTATTATTATTATTATTATTTTTCATTTGAAATTTTTTTTTTTATTTTATTTTTATTTTTTAATTTATACGAAATTTTAAACTCAGCAAAAAATAATTTTGCTGGCAGCTATTTCCAACTTTTTGAAATCAAAAGCGCTAAATGCACTGAATATATTTTAAACATGTTTAACATTACATGAGCGGCCTCGATAGTTCAGCGGGTAGTGAGCGGCTTTCTTACCAAAGGTTCTAGGTTCGATTTCTAGTGTCCGAACTAGTCGCCTACTTCTAAAGTTATTCAGAAGAAGTTGATAAGACTTACAGGAAACACACAAATGCGCTCTTGTCAGTCTTCAAAGTAAAACCTACCTACACTCAATTCTATGGGTTTATTTTAGCTTGTAGATGTTTTTTGAGTTTAAAAAGGTGTAAAAAACTAATTGTTGATTCTAAAGATTTAACCAAATCAAAACTAAAAGCATTAACAAACGCCCACTTGATCGTTTCCAACTGTTTGAAGTGAAGCTGAAAATCCATTTGTATACTGTCGATTTGATGCCATCTGGCAGCACCGTCACACCCTGCACTCTATTTGTACCTCGAAGTGTGTTTTGTATCTCAAAGTTGTATTTGTATCTCGGACATGCTGCGAACGAGTCGCAGCGGCGCTGGCTGAAAGTGTGAAAAATCTGACAAAAAAGCTGAGCACAGCCAGAAAAAGGCAGAATATGCTAAAACAGCAGCCGAGCAGCAGCATCAAAAAATACAATAAGTACGCGTTGCGCGCAGACGACACGAAACGAGTGAACACATAAAAAATCGTCCAGTTTTTGGTCGCAAGTGTCGCAGCCCAGCAGCAGCAACAGCAGCAGATGCACAGACACGCGTACGCGAAAAAAACGAAATTAGAATAAAGAAAGAAAAAAATACAAAACGTCAAAGAATCGAAAATTGAAACAGCCGCAGCGGCAGTGTCGACAGCGCACTCGGCGATTTGTGAAAACGGTGAATAATTTTATGATGATTTTTTGTTTGTCGGTGCGGCCGCGCGTTAAGAAGCAGATAAGTGTTCTGTAATGAGCTGCGAACAAGTGCAAAATCAAGTCGGCGTGTGACGGTGTATGTGTGTGCAGCAGCAACAACAACAATAGGAGGCAGCAGCCGCCAGGCAGCAAAAGTCAGGCGGCCACCAAAGCGCCGCGTGTAGCCGGGGGGCGGCCAAGGGCGGCAGTGCAGTGCGGCCCGCTGAGGTGAGGTCGCTGCATCGCCAATGCAAATTAATAAATTGCACGCTTACTAGAGCAAAAACAACAACAACAGCAACAAAAACGCAATCGGCAGCGCGTAAGTAAAAATGTGGTAGCAGAAAGCTGAAACTTTTTTCAGTAAATACTTTTTTGTTGTTTTTCGTTTTGTTGATTTGTGATTTGCTGATTTAGCTCGGCATGTGTTGAGTAAGAAAAAAATATATATGACGACTGTCAAGCAGACAGCTGGCCAGACAAACAGTCAGTCACTCAGCCAACAACAGCAACAGCTGAGCGGCTGCAGCGCGCTGAGCTCCACTCACGTTCGCGCTTAGAGCCGCTGCCGCTTTTGTTGTCGTTCATTGCTTTTGTTGTCGTTTTATCGGCAATCGAAATGCGGCACTGATTTTTGCTTGAATGAAGCATGAACGCCGATAGTTGCAGCTCGCACTTCCGCTCTGCCAGCGGCTAACTGCCGCACTGTTGCTTCTCATGGCGTCTTATCGGCTGCCGATTATTGCGATGTGCCGCATTATCGAATCGAATGGTCCAGTGTTTTGTGTACTATGAAAAGTGGGCGTGGCTTATGGACACATGGTGCGCCAGCATCAAATGTTTGTGAACAATGTTTGTGTAATAAATGCAATTTGACTATAGAAATTGTTTTGTTTAGAGAGCAAAACCCATACAAATGAAAGATTGGGCAGACTGTCTGAGGGAAATCTTTTTTGCGTCCGCAGAGAATGTTTTGTGTGTTTACGATAAATTGGAAGAGTGCAATCTTCTAAAAATTCCTGAGTCGAGGTAGGTTAGGTAAGGTTAGCTAAGACAGGCGGCTTGCTGGTTCTCAGCAAGTACACTCGGAGGCCCCAAAGGCCCATTGTGATGCTCTATGAGAAACAGTGAGTCGAGGTATCTGGAACTTAAAAATTTAGTCGAAGGACGTTTTTGTAAATTAGTGGCGGCAATCAC
The DNA here is from genome assembly GCA_963971225.1 of Melieria omissa. Taxonomy (NCBI): domain Eukaryota; kingdom Metazoa; phylum Arthropoda; class Insecta; order Diptera; family Ulidiidae; genus Melieria; species Melieria omissa. Next base: position 147,258,604 of record OZ020267.1, read on the forward strand.
AATCTGCGTTAACTACTTTGGCCGATGAAAGATATTAGTGGTGTAGCATTTTAGGTGTAAAGTAGTAGTAAAGTCACAATCTGTTGCTACAACTGCTTTCGAAAACATTGCGAAAATTCAAAATTTCTACGATAGCAACTATACATCTAAAATGCTACGAAGAGTGAGTACCGTTACTGTAAATTTCAAGTAAATAACAACAAAATACTTCTTGAAGATTGGTCAAAGCCAATAAATGATATTTGTGTCTTCTAAACCCTAAACTAAACTCTTAATACACTTTTACCAGACGAAAGTGAAAATGCTTCAGAAAAAGAAGCAAAATGAGATCGCAAACCCTCATACATCTTTGGTGACTTGTAGAAAAAAATTGGAGCTGACTTTACCTCTGATCTTCGACCATTTGACAACCATTTATTCCAAGGCTTGCAAAACTTTTCGTATAGTAAATCTTGGAATAGTAAAACTTTTTGAATAGACTAAAATTTTTTTCGAAGTTTGCAAATTTTTTTGTGTAGTAAATCGTTCACTAATGATGTTCATCTGAAATCGAACCTGGTTTAGTGGTTTGCTGCTAAGGACCCGAAGTTCTATGAGCGCAAAGTCATGAAGTTGTTAGAAATATGGCAAAGTCAATGCACAAAATGGGAAGTATATAATTTTTAAAGTTCACTCGTTGTATAGAAAAGATCTTTTTAAAGTTTACTTTTAAAAAAGTTGAGTTTAACTTTTCACTTCAAAACCAAAATTATTTTCTTGCCCATGAAATATTTCTTGTCCCTAACTCGGAATAGATATTTTAATTTAATTTTAATTTAATCTTTCACCACTTTTTCTGTTGTGTTGAATTGTGTGTTAAAGTTCTTCAGAGATGTGAAAATAACGAACCAGTTAATATGCGTTTGTGGATGCATTTTGGGTGAAAAGGTTTTCATTAGAAGTGTGAGAAAACAGATATTTGAGTAGTTTTTGAGTATAAATTTGTTAGTACCCAAACATTTTAGATGAATGGATTCAAATCTTTGAGGAAAACAGAACCATGATTAGACTTTGTGGTCTGTTATCTCCCTTAGTTGTGGCTATGACATCAAAGGAAAATTTGTGGTTACAGACAAAAGAAAATGACAAGTTCTTACTTGGAAGTAAACTATGAATAGCCTCCCCCACCTTCATTAACTTTGATCATTTTTTTTTACTGTTAAAAAAACCTACACTTACATGTCTCCCTCCACCTCTTCTTGCTTGCGTATAGACTTGCATATACAAAAGTCTTGCCAGAAGTTAGATCTTCCACATTCAGCCCTTTCGATAATTTATTTCAACATTTCAGACCTACTATGACTCCTTGACTTCTTCTTGCTTGTATAGAGAAAAGTCATACGAGAACTTACGAGTTCCGAACGAGTTTCCACCTTCATTCATTTCCATCATTTATTTTGAGTCTTGCCAAACCTACACTACACTTTTCCCTTAATTTCTTCTTGCTTTCATATGGACTAGAAAAATTCTCACCACAATTTTGAACTTCCACCTTCAGTCAATTCGATCACTTATTTCGACTCCTCAGACCTTCAGTTAGACGTCTCCCTTCACTTATTTTTACTTACATATAGACTAAGTAAAGTCTCACCAGAACTTAGACCTTCCACCTTCAGTCAATTCGATCCCTTATTAAGAAAGAAGGAAAGAAAATAAGAGCATTCTCATAAGAACTTAAAGCTTATATCTTCATTCATTTCGATCACTTATTTCGACTCTTCAGACCTTCAGTTCTCCTCCTCCTTTCACTTATTTTTACTAATTCACTTATTTTGACTAAGAAAATTCTCATAAGAACTTAGACCTTCCACTTTCACTAATTTTGATCATTTTTTTCGACTCTTTAGGCCAAAACTTGCAAGTCTCCCTCCACTTCTTCTTGCTTGCATATAGATCAAGAAAAGTCTCACCAGAACTTATATCTTCTACCTTTATTCATTTCGATCACTTATTTCGACTCTTCAGATTTTCACTAAGAATTTTCTTTCTACTTCTTCATCTGCTTCCATATAGACCAGGAAAAGTCTCAACAGAACTTAGACCTTCCACTTTCAGTAATTTCCGTATTTCATTTCGACTCTTATTTACCTAAACTAACACGTCTCCTTTACTTCTTCTCGCTTGCATATAGATTAAGAAAGTCAAAAACAGAACTTGGACCTTACACTTTCATCCATATCGGTCATTTATTTCGACCCTTCAGACCTTTTCATACACTTCTCCCTCTACTTTTTCTTGCATATAGATCAAGAAAAGTCTCACAAAAACTTAGATCTTTCACTTTTATTCATTTCGATCTTTTATTTCGCCTCTTGAAAAACCTACACTTACACTTCTCCCTCCCCATTCGCCCGCTACAGCTGCAATTTCTTTTGAGGAGACACTTGAAGAGTTGTCGTACGACTGCACTTCAACATAAGCAGCCGTTAGATCAGATAACTGGCTGCGCCTGACAGCGGCCGCAAGGGGCTCGTTGTTGTTTGTTATTGTTATTGTTCGCGGCCGTTGTACAGCGGCTGTTGCACGATAAGCGTTGATTAACGCAAATCGCGTGATGGTACTTTTTGCGTGCAATTTCAAGTTGTCTCTACAAATCGTTCTCCTCTACACATGGCACTGTTGTTGTTGTTGTTATTGTGGGTGGATGCAGCCACCTTGTACGCGTTGTGCCGCATCACTAAAGCGGCTCGTTCCAAATGCCATTTGAATTGTTCGACATGAGTTGCTGACATTTATTATGCTTCATGTGTGTACGTGTGTGTGTGTGTGTTGTGCGCTTGTGTTGCGTGTGTTACCTCAAGTTGGTTATTGCATTCAAAGGGTATTTGGCATTGTTGTTGAAATTAGACGAAGGAAACAAATCAGCATATTCGCACATACAACGAGTACAGAGCGCGCCGTACAAGCGTTTGAATAACAATAACAGCAAAACAAGGCAACAACAACAACAGCAACAACAATAATAATAGCAGTAATAACAGCAAAAATAATTCCACTTCAAACACATTCCACTCCAAGTGGCCGCCGCCGTTTATTTTGCTAACACAATTCAGCGGCCGTGTAGTGCGACTCATCTCCATGTCGGCAACTGTGTGAGAGTGTGTGTGTGTTGGTGTGATGTGCAATGTTTTCCGTTATTTTGCTTTACACCTTTCAGCTGCCCGCCAGCACCGCCCACCACTCACCACCTACCACCATCCGGCAATAAGTTGTGTAGTTTGCCAGTCAGCAGTTTGCCGCTTCGGAATGGGGCACACATCATCGGACACTCTGGCCGACTTTAACACTGCACGCAGCATGGATTCATAGGCAGTGCAGTAGCTGAGGCAGTTTTCATGGTCATCATGGATCAGCTGAAGTAATGCTGGGACGTTCGTTGGTGTCATGCCTGGGTTTTTGGTGGGTCTGGAGCTGTGGCGCTCACAGGATTTCAGTTTGGGAGGGTTTTGCGTATAAATTTTAAGCCGAATACCAGATTTGAAACCATATTTTGTACCAGCAAGTGTTGTGTTTGGGGGGAAGGTTGTTATTGTCGAAATTGCGTTCATGCATTCTTCAAGTGAAGTTAGTACTTGAATTGAAAGACATAACTGGGAATCGAACCAGATCGCTTTGCCTGGGCTCAACTTTATTTCCTCATTCTTCAAGAGAAGTTAGCACTTGAATTGAAACACAGAGCTGGGCATCGAACCAGATCACTTTGTCTGGGCTCAACTTTCTTAAGAAACAGTAGTGAATCTTAAGAATGATTGTAGCTAGGAACATTTGAGCGACATACATTTTGTTTCTAGCCAAATTTTTGTGTGAAAATTTTCCTTTTTGTGCCTAATTAAACAATTAGAAATTCATTTAAACACGTCTAGGAATTTCAAACTCAAAACAAAGCCATTAAAATGTCTCTCAAAATGCGCCTTCAAAAACTATTTCAAGTACACTTTCATCCAATGATTGTGGCCATTAATCGTTTAATCTCTCACACAGCACGCTATGAACATTTTAAACGCTCGGCTAATGGCCAACAAACCAACAAAACAAAAAGTGAACAAAAAGCTTGACAAATTTTTTACGCCTCTGCTCTCAGAGTGTTGGAAAAAGTTTAGTTCGAAAAATTTCTAATTGCTTACTTCAGTGTGTTGTCATTCAATTAGCCAATTGTGCAACGCCCGTGTGCCGTCTTGTTGTCGACTGTCGCCGCCACAACTAAATAGAGCGTGTTCGGTATTTTTTTTTTGTTAGTTTTCTCAGCGTCTTCTATAAATACCGTAAATCGTACGCTTCATAAATAAATCATCTTTCGTTGCTGTCGTTGTGTCGTTGCTGTCTAATTTTGAATTTCAAATAAACGCCATGATGTATGTAAATTTCGCTTCAAGTCTTTGCAGCTGAGAAAGAAAACGTTGTAGTGACAAATGTTTAACCTTTGGCCATTATTTGTCTGTATTTGAAATGCGAATTTTTTGCAAAACGGTTCAGTTGCCAAATCTTTTTTTAAGTTCACAGCAAGTTTTGTGTCGACATGAAAGTCTCATCGATGTGTGTGGGATTTGCTTTGCTTGCTTTGAAGAATCGAATTTTTAAGTGTTTGCTAGTGAAATATTGGAAAAAGCTATACATTTTGTGATCGCTAAACAAAGTTTTTTTAATGTAAAAATTTTTTTTTCTAATTAAAAAAAAAATTTTAATTTTAAAATTAAAATTAAAAAAAGAAAATTTTAATTTAAAATTTTAATTTAAAATTAAAAAAAAAAAAAATTTAATTTAAAATTTTAATTTAAAATTAAAAAAAAAAGAAAATTTTAATTAAAATTTTTTTTTTTAATGTAAAAAATGAAATTTTTTTCTAAAAAAAAAAATTTTGTTTGAATAAAAAAAAATTTTTTTGAATACAAAAAAATTTTAAAATCAGAATACAAAAACATTTTTTTAAAATTAATTAAAAAAATGTGTTTAATTAACTTAAGTAATTCAAAAATTTTTTTTAGATATAATAACAAATCAGGCTATAAAATATACTCGTATAAAGTTGGGGTTTTTGTGGAAACCAAGTCAGAATTGATTTTTTTGCAATTGAAAATTGATTCTTTTGAAATGATGTCAAAAAAATATTTTTTTTAATTTAGACAAATTTTTCAAATCACTAACATAAAACCAAATCATACTAACATATTGTTATAAAATACTATATAGTATGATATGTATATACTATATAGTATGATATGTACTATATAGTATAACATATGATATATACTGTTATAAAATCGGTGTTGTTGTGAAATCTAAGTCAGAATTAAAAATTGATTGCTATTGAAAATTGATTCTGATTTGAAATGATGTTATAAAATCGAATTGGTTTTGCCTCTTCTCGAAGTTAGTTTATTTTTACCAATATTCGAATCGGCAGTTTTGCTTATAATTTATATTTTTTCATACAAATCATTTTCATTTTTTTCGTTATCCTTTAAACTTTATCTAAACTATTGTAATATTTCAAACCAAGTCGAAATTAGTTTTTATTGGAACTACAACTAGATTCTGATTTGAAATGGTGTCCTGAAATCGAATTATTTTTGCCTCCTATCGAATATAAACCCACTAAACCCATGTTCGAATCAGATGTTTTGCTTATATATTTTTAGATTTTTCTTAGAAGTCCTTCTTACTTTTTTCGATTGATTTTTATTAAAATTGCAAATCGATTCTGATTTGAAAAGGTGTCCTGAAATATAATTATTTTTGCCGCTTTTCGAATATAAACCAAACCGATGTTCGAATTAACTGTTTTGCTTATATAAGTCTAGATTTTTCTTACAATTCCTTTTCAAACAACTACGACAAGTCCTTGCAAACTTATTCTGATGTGAAATTGCAAACCGATTCTGATTTGAAATGGTGTCTTGAGGTCGAATTGTTTTTGCCTCTTTTCGAATATAAACCAAACCGATGCTCAAATCAGATGTTTCCTAACTTTTTTCGATTAATTTTTATTGGAATTGCAAACTGCAAAACAAATCAGAATTTGAAATGTGTCCTGAAATCTAATTAGTTTTGCCGCTTTTCTAGTATAAACGAAAGCGATGTTCGAAACAGCTGTTTTGCTTATATATTTATACATTTTTCTTACAAAACCTTGCCACTTATTCCGATTTAGTTTAATTAAAATTGCAAACCGATTCTGAGTTGAAATGGTATTCTGAAATCTAATTGGTTTTGGCAGCTGTTTTGTTTATATAATTCTAGATTTTTCTTACTAGTCTTTTTCACTTTTTCCGATTAATTTTTCTTGTAAATCCAAACCGATTCTGATTTGAAATGGTGTCCTGAGATCGAGTTGTTTTTGCCTCTTTTCGAGTATAAACAAACATTTTCGAATCAGCTGTTTTGCTTGTATATTTTTAGATTTTTCTTACAAGTCAGAATTAATTTTTATTAAAATTACAACTGGATTCTGATTTAAAATGGTGTCCTGAGATCTAATTGGTTTTGTCTCTTTTCGAATATACACCACACCGATGTTCGAATCAGCTGTTTTGCTTATATATTTCTAGATTTTTATCACAAGTCCTTTTCACTTTTTATGATTCGATTTTTATGTTCTAATAGCTATTTTGCTTATATATTTTTAGATTTTTCATACAAACCTTTGGATCCTTTTTCTCCTATCATCTCTCATTGCCCTTAATTTCTTAACAATTGCAATATGTACACTCTTCATTTTCTCCTCCCTTATATTTGCCTCATTTCAATCCCATTCCCATCCCGATTATATTGGAATCAGACCATAAAATATACTCTTAATTAATCAGAGTTGCTATGGAAACCAAGTCAGAATTAATTTTCATTAAAACTGCAAACCGATTATGATCGGATTTGGTGTCATGAAATCTAATAAGTTTTGCGGTTTTTCGAATATAAACCAAACCAATGTTCGAAACGGTTCTTTCGCTTTTATATTTCTAAATTTTTTGTACTTCCTTCATACCTTTTTCTTCTATAATCTTCCATGATTGCTAGCTACAATTCCTCTCCATTCCCCTAAGTGTTCTTCTTTCTCAGCTCAGCTTTTCAGCCTATCTTCATATTTCTCTCATTTCCAACATTTCTCCCACAACAACCGCAACATTTCACCATGTTCGGGTTAGGACGACACACTATCAACATTCTAGTCACCGCAGCTGTCAATCAGCGCCTGAAATGGAGCATTGCGTCCGTTGTTGTTACGGTTATTTTTGTATTGTGCTGTCAATTTCCAATTGCAATTTGTTGCTTTTGTTGTCGCTGATTTGCCATCGATGGGCACAAAGTTCGTTTCCTTGAGATGTGGATGTTGTTTGTTTGTTATGGCAAATGTCAACATTTCATACCCATTCTCACTCCACTCTCTGTTATGATTTATTGTCGGCTTAAATAATGTTTTTCTAGTTTTATAAAAATCGTTTGTTTGTGTGTAAATTTTGCATATTATTTGATTTTTTCCATAATATATCAATCACGCATAATATGTGATATTTTCTTGAAAACATTCGTACACTCGTTGGTCAGCTGAATGGTTGAAGTAGTAGTGAAGTAGTCTCGCTTGGAGCAAAAATCGCAGCTAAACGTTTTTGTTTACACAGCACAACAACGCAACCGAACGCGCACCGAAGATGCCTTCAGATGTGAATTGTTTATTGGAAATTTGTTTTGTGTTACCGACGATTTGTGATGTTTTTAACAGAAATTGCTGCTTGCTGTTGTTGTTGTTGTTATTGGTCTTTCATATGCCGGCATTGTGTGTGTTTTTGCTTCTAAGACGCCTCTTAGTTGTTTTTGTGATTTATTAACTGAAAAACAATTTATGCGATTTTGCATAGAATTCAAATGTCCAATTCCAAAAAAATTGTCTGCTCTAAAAATAATAAGCAACTTTTGTTTACATGGGCGCCTACTCGGAAGATTGTTGATGTAATCTTGTTGTGGAATTTGCAATGAATTTAAATGGTTTATGAAAAATTCTTTAATCTGTTTTAGAGTGAACATTAGTTTTGTGTTTATGGCGCAAAGATTTGCTAATTAGTCACACACCCTCTGACAGTCGGAGTTGTTGTATTCGTACACTGATAGTGAGTGAGTTCGCTGGGACTTTTACAGATATGAATTCGTCTCTAAATGCGCGGCGCGTGTTGAACCACTGAGATTTGGGGGCCAATGTGAAATGATGAATGGTGCATGGAGCTGGTAATTTTTAGTAGCAACTTTTTGTTGTATTTATGTTTTTACGTTATTTGTGTTTAGATTGACTTAAGTGCAGATTGTGTGAGATATGGTTTTGTTGTAACTTTGTAATTTGAAGCTGTTGCTACTAATTTTTTTTAATCTTCTAAAGCATCAAGATTTTTTAAATATATTCTCAAGCTCAAGCGGCACTTAATATCTAAAAAAAAACAAACATCTCTGACTATCAACAAACTTCTAGCAATCACAGCACGCATTCAATAACCATTTATCGAATCGGTGACATCACATATGGCCAACAATAAATCCGCCAATAAAACGAGCTACAATGATTTGTTGTTCATATTAAAATTCTTGCGGCTCCCAAGAAAAACTTCAACACACCCCACACGACACTCGAGAATCGAGAATCGACATAACGCATGCAGCACAACACACGTTGCGGTCGATTGTTGTTGCCATAACTACAAAAACAACTGAAATTATTCCTCACTTCGGTGTTATCATTGTTGCTGACGCTGTTGTTGTCATTGTTGTCACTGTGTGCTATTATGTTTTTATTGCGTTCGCCATGATGTTGTTATTTCTAGATTTTAGTTGTTGTGTTTTTTTGTTTTTTTTACTAATGGGGCCAAAACGTTTAGTCAGCCTTAGGCAACCAGCTAAAAGTATTGTTTGCTTTTGGCTTAAGCCGTTCACACAGTCGTCGCCATCGTTGCCGGCGCACGCGTTGCTCGCATTGTGCGCCGTCGCCGGTTGCCGAGTTGCCGAGCTGCTGCTGGAACGAGTATTTAAATTTTCACCTTGTCAATCAGCTGCGAATGAGTAAAAATAAACAGCACAATTCATTTCTTATTAATTTCATAATAAATACAACAAGTCAGACGCACCGAAAATAAAGCACTACGCACACATACACTCACACACACATGTCTTCATATAGCACGATTGTGGTTGACATATACAACCGACTGGCTGGATACATATTTCGCCATATTTCAGTGCGTCAATCAATGGGGCCCGGCTGTCATTGACACTGGTGCGCCTTGTGCATTGCTGGTGTTATGAATTATGGCATCGAAACTGAAAGTTGTATTGTTGTGAGGAGATGAGCGGTAATTGAATCGGATTGTGATAGATTATGACGGATTAGCCGAAGCAAAGAGTGTGCGCTGGTTTAATTAAATTTGAAAGAGTTATTTGAAAGAGTTCAAAGGGTTCAAAGGGAAATTGCACCAGCTTGCGAAAGGTTTGAAACGCAAATTTAAGTTGTTTGAGCGAGATTATAAAAAAAATAAAGAAACCAGCTGTTACCAAAGTCATGGCAGAACTTTCAGAAATGGAGTGGATGTCAAGGATATCCTTAAAATGTAGCTGGGGTCTGCAGCTTTCAGAGATGGAGTAAATGTCAAAGATATTTTAAAGATACGTTGCCAAAATCGATGCGCAAGCTTTACTTTGAAGATCTAATAAGATGTTTAGATTTCTTAACTAAACAATAGACTTAGTGCAAGATTTTTCGATTTCGATGCTCAGCGACCTCTCGTTTTATGCGGTTTATTGAAATTATAGTAAAATTATCGGACCTCTCAATTTGATCTGAGAAAGTAGATGGTTTAACAAAGACAGCACCTTGACTTTTTATAAGAACCCCAGTTAGAGCGATGTGCCTCCTCCTGGCAGTCATAGAGAGCACTCACAATAGGCAATGATGCCTTAAAATAAAATTACGGGTTTTCCATTGTGAAACTCATCAGACACTATAAAGACGTCTTGTGACAGAGAAAACAATTTTTGTTTCAAGCTGCCTGCGCAAGAAGTATCTGTACCGGCTGAATAAAAACTTCAAATTTTCTCACAAAAATCTTATAATTTCTTCTTAACACTCAATTACGATTGCAATTATATTCAAAGTAGGGAGGTGAGTGGGGTTTCGACAATACATTTTGACTTTTGCTTTGTAGAAACCCTTGCTTTGTAGGTATCCTCTGGTGAATTTCTGTACGTTCATTAATTTTGTATTTTTTGTACTCAAGAATGTTGGTGATCGCTAAATAAATCATTTGAATCAGTTCAGTAGTTTCCGAGATACGATGTTTTTTCGCTTACTTAACTACTCGATCTACAAGTGAGGAGCTTGCCAATTTCGTATGGCAGGCCCCTTAAGACTTGGAGATAGCGGGTAGGTATGTTTAGAAGAAACATTCGAAAGAGAAAATAAATGAATGTCAGTCATACATTTGATACGTCTGGGGCCAACCTGGGAGGAGTGGAAGCCTATTTTATAAAAATGACCATTTTGTATGGGAGCCCCATCAAGGGTTGGAGATAGGGTATAAATATGTTTGAAAGAAATGTTCAGTAGAGAAAATTAGTGGGGGTCATTCATATATTTTAACCCTCTCAGAGCAACTTTTGACTAGCTGTGGAGTAATTTGTCGAATTTCCCAGCTTTGATGACAGGTTGATGACAGAACTAAATCCAGTCAACTAAGCATGAACACGAAATAAGTTTAATTTCATGCTTTTACTAATGTTAATCTAATCTATGCATATATTTCTAAGGAACTGTAGGCAATTACTTGAGAGACTTCAGCCCTCAGTGCCCGAAAGTGATGGCGAAGGTGAATGCGAAGTAGCTTTGGACCAACAGTCGAGTTAGAAAAAATGAAAAAAATATATTTATAACAAACAAAAGTATACATTTTCATATTTCATTGTAAAGGAAATTTCACAGGCTATAACATGGCCGCAAACTTATTATACCTCAGTACCAAATTTTTTCGAGAAAAAAATCCGTTTTTGAAAAATTAAAAAAAAAAAAATATTTTTCCTTTAAAACTTCTTATTGGTACATATAACGTATCTTATGTTGTACATCATTAGAAAGGTATTAAAAATACCTTTCGTTTGATATCCATATCGTGTAAATCGATTGAAACTTGATTGATTTATTTTGGTACCAACTTTGAGCTTTGAACGCGAGCCACGCCTTTTGTGAGTGCTTCCCAGGCAAAATTTGTAGTTCGTTAGATTCAGGAGCCAAAACTCTATGTAAGAGCATACTTATTTATTTTTTACACGAGTGTTCGCTTCACTCATTAATCCCCAAATCATTTTACTAAGGAAAGGAAATGTGAAACATTAAACACTAATAAACATCTCTCGCTCTCTCATAAAAAATTTGTATCTATCTATGAACTCGTTGATAAAAACTGTGGTTTTGATGACATTTCGTCATGAAGTGTTTGCTCGGTTTAGTTTTTCTTTTTAACTATTTTTGATCTCATGAAACTTTAACCAAACCAAAACTCAGATCCATGACTTCTTACAACTTTTAGTTGACTTGGTGATGAACAGAATAAACGGTGAGAGCCCTCCACAAACCTCAATTTTACAATACTCGTCCCTCTATTTCTCTCTCTGCTCCACACACACACAGCTGTCAGCATTGCCAACCAGAGAGTGGTTAGTGATTGCTTATCAGCAGCGCAAACAATTTTCATTTTGACATTCAACACTGCAAGCAAATCTAAACAGTCCAGTGTCGCATTTAGAAAAATATTTTGGGGGGTTTCAAAAAGCAATGCTTTAATATTCATAAAATGCGTTTTTAATTTGTGTGCAGTTTTAAAGTCGATCCAAATATTTCGAAGGGTGAGGGCTTAACCCCCAAATCTAGCCCCTGAATCCGCCACTGAAACAGTACGACCGAGTGCGTATAACAGTTTCGGGTGTGAAGTTGACAGCGAATTAACAACTGCACAGCGCAGCAGCTGTTTGGCGCTCAGCTTAGAACAACTACGTCTTTTCGCCCGGCATTTTCTACAGTCGCTACTGAGCGATTTGCAATGCACGTTGCGTTCGTGTGTGCTCTCTCTTTCGGTCTCTCTCTCTTTGCATTGCAAAAGCACAAGAAACAAATTTTTCAAAACGATCTTTTCCATTACTCATTCACGGTTTGTGTGTTTGCTGCGCTCAATTGTCGCTCAGCTGGCTGTTGTTAGTGTAATTGTGCACTGACAACAGTGAGTTGAAAATTTCAATAAACAATTTCTTAATATTCTGTTGTTTTTTTGTTATTGTTTTGCCATTTGTTTCGTTGCGGTTTTTTTTGTCGTATTTTTATGCGCTGTGCCTGAATCAACCGAACGTGCAGCAATCGGCAAGTTTTGTTTCTCAGCTGTGCGGCAAAAACCATTTTCGTTTGCTTATTTTGGCTTTGAGCAATTTCGTTTGAAATATGAATTTCAATAAATAACTACTGTACACGTAATTTGTGGCGTAGCGGAGCGAGTAGAGCAGAGAAAGCCAGACGATTGCATGCGTTTATTTATTTAGTTTTATTTAAGCGATTTGTTGCTCGATGCGCGTTGTGGCTTTTTCGTTGGCAGCAACCAAGCGAAGACGACTGTCTGAAGCGTGTGAATTGGCTGATTGGCAATCGTTCGCATTTGGCTGCTGCTGCTGCTGTCAGCCATCAATAATTGCTGCTGTTGCTGCTGCTGATTAGCGCCAATTACGGCCGTTGCGCCAAATCGCTGGCATTGTGCCAACTTTTGTTTGTTGGCCGCAGTTAATTTGACACCTTTGCGCCGCTGCGCCCAACTGTAGGCAACACTTGAGCTGAAATCGAACGAGAAACAATCAACAATGTTTGGGCCTGCAGCTGCACTGCAATGTGTCTTTTATTCTCTGTCGATTTGTGGCGAACAACTGGCTACAATTTTCAATTTTCACTAAACACGCTTCATTGGCTTTTGACGTTGAGAGTCCTTTCGCGGTGCTTCATAGCGCCGCCATTTGGTTGCTTCGTTTCAGTGGTGGATTCAGGGGGTGTTTTGGGGGTTTGAAACCTCCTCCATCGAAATATTAGGGTTGACTTTAAAAATAAGTACAAATTAAAAGGCATTTTTGTTTTTTTAACCCTTTCGCCCCGGAATTTTATTCTGTTTCTCGATATTACTTTTTTGTATTTAAATCATGAAAAACTTCCCTAAGGAGTATTTCAATCATCAATATCAATATTTTTTAATTACAGACAAATTATTTAATATTTATCCAAAAATACAAAATCATCATTTTTTGATTTTATTTAATCATTATTAAAAAAAAATATTCTTAAAATTCCTCAAAATATGCTCTTTTTACGTTCCATTTATGGTCTGAAATACAAGCAGAAAACAAAAAGAATAAAAGAAAAATAAATAAAAGCTTTGAATATTTTGAGGCCCCAAATTTTTTAAGGAAAAAGTATGAAAAGTGATGAAAATGGCTATGGTACCTTTTTGCTATTATTTCGATGCGAATGTGTATTCCGCCAAATAATTTGACTGTGTTGTATTGCTTGATGTGTCGGCTTTCATTATACACCAAATCGTTAACTGATTTACAAAAAATGTGTATCTTTTTGACCATCAAAGAAAACGCCTTAAAATTCAATTTTTTCCAACTTTGGGATCTAATTACCGCGGCATTTTAAAACTTATAAAAATAAGTTGCATCGGAAAAGAAGCCGTGTGGTGTTGTTAATGCGATAATGTGAAAATCATGTCAATCCATTTTTTGGTGTAGAAATTACGATCAAAAATATGGAAAAAGTAGAGGAAAAACTTAAAAAATGACATGGTACCTATATCTCACTAACTAGAGCTGCTAGAAAAAATCTGAGGGTAGATTCGAAATCAGCGCACCCAAATTAGTAAGAAACAGTAGAAAAACTCCACGCAACAGAAAAAAAGTGTTTTTTGTTGTCCTTTGTTACAAATTGTCCCGATTCGAAATATAAAAATATGAATAACTTTTGAGAAGAAGCAGGTCGGATTTAAATTCGAACGGATTTGGCACCTATAACCATCAACAAATACAACCCCGATTACAGTTTTCGTCGACATTTTTGTGCAACCTATCGATGCTTCCTGCCTACCGTGCCCAATTCTTAGACTTCAATTAGAACACAAACTTTCCCTAATATCGCTGCAAATTACACTGCACAACAAAATCAAACTTTTTTTAAGATAACAAGGTTCTGATAACGGATTCTGGTAGAAGGGGCAAACAAAATATACGTGTATCGGCGTTCTGAAAGTTTACGTCTGAATTTTTTTTAGGCGGGGTCAACGTTTTCTCCTTTGTGCGCATTCTTATAGTGAATCGGCATACGAAAACCATGTAACCTCACATTTTAGGTATATGATGTGTTCAGCAATTTGATGTCAAATACTACGAAGAATATTTTTTTGGAGAATTTTAACCCTGTAGCTCCTATTTTTATGGGTCAATTTGGTCCTTTTTTTCTAAAATGCCAAAAAAGTTCTGTGAAACAGGACTTTTTAAGGACAACATTTACCACGAAAATATTCGCCGTAAAATTCTACTATAGGTCTCTGAATACGTCAAAGCTCAGAAATTAACTTGAACGCCAGAAATAATCCAAAACTGAAAATGTGTTTAAGTGTTTATTTCGTAATTAATCAAAATTGGTACTAAAATCTTTCGTATTTCGTATGTCGATTCACCATAAGCTTTGAGCCCCCTAAAAAAAATTTAGGCGTAAACTTTCAAAACGCCGATACACGTATATTTTTGTTCCCCCCCTCTACCAAAATCCGTTGTCAGAACCTTGTTATTTTTTTTGTGTTGTGCAATGTTATTGGAAATTATTTTTGGGATAACTGTAAAATTTTTGTAATTTGCTTTGAATTCACTTCTAAAAATATTAAATTGTTGGTGCCTACTTAAATTAAACCCATAAATCAATCGTAGCTTTTGCCATAAGATGACAAATAGCTGAAGTTGCTCTCAGGCAACTTTGGGGTCGAAAGGGTTAATGGTTTTGAACAAATTTTAAAGAATTCCTTTTTAAAACCCCCAAAATTTTTCTGAATCCGCCCCTGCTTCGTTTGGTTCAGACGACTGTGCTTTCTTTACTGTTATGGTTTTCATGTTTTATGTTTTTGTATTCTTTTTGGACACAACACGCCCTTGAGACTTGTGCCGCACTTTTGCTGTCATTAGCAGCAACGCCAGATCCGAGTGGTTGCCGTCATTGAAAAAGTTTGCGGGTGTGTTCGCTAACATAATTCACCTTGTTCACATTTGCTACGTTTTCTCATCCATTAAAATGCAATGAAATGGCACATTCAGGTGCTACGCCCCGTCAGTATTGGCTCGGGGCACAGTGTCAGCGAGAATAAGGACTTTCAGGGGGGCAAAGGGACTCGTTTTAGAATAAAACGAGAGAATTTAAAGGATCCTGGTACTCATTCTATTAGTGATTATAATTTGTTTTTTGATTCAATATAGAAGAGTGAAGGCAATCAAAACAGGAAATGAAAGACGTAAGAATTTTGTATGACTAGAAACACATTCATAGGACGAAAGACAGATCCACAGGTGTATAAATTTTCATGCACCAATGTTCTCACTTATAATCTCCCCTTGCAAGACTATCAATTTTCCCAATCTTCTTGCCAATGTTTTCCCATCTAATTCGCAATCGAAAACCGTATTCAGGTCAACTCAATTTCCAGCAACAGAAAACAGAAAACTGCCCGTAATTGCGACGCTAATGACTGCATTAGGTCTGCGCCAAACACCGCCCGGCGAATAGCGTCGAAGGCGCCAAACCGTGGCATGTGGCGCTGTGATTGACTGTATGCGGCCGCGCCTTCTTTTTCACCAATCGTTGCGTCGTTGCTCCTTTTCCGCTGCGCTGTTGGCTAGTTTTTCATTTGGTTAATTTTGCAACTTTGGCCGCTTTCTGTTTTGCTGCTAATGTCGAAAGACGTTGGTATGTTGCTGACATCGATATTGCTGCTGTTGTATGCTGATTGCGCTGCTCCAATTTAACGCAACGCTTACTAGTTGTTGTTGTTGTTCTTTGCAATATATTTAGACTGTTTTCGGGCATATAAGAAAGCATTTGCTTTCTTCGTTTGTTGAATTTGTTGTGTGTTTGTGAAAATCTGCAAATTGACTTGACTCGACTTTACTTTAGTTTAGTTTGTGATTTGTTTCCGGCTAAATGAAGATTTATGGCCTGTTACTTAATTATTTCCGTTTCTTGCTATTTCGGTCATTTTGCATGCCAAATAATTGAGCACTTTTTGGTGAGTGAGTGGGCGAATGAGTCCACAGTGAATCGAATCAGCGCAAGGAAAGGTGGCTTTGGTTCTTCTGCTCTGGTCGATAGCCTTGGTTGGTGTTATTGATGACAGTTTGCAAGTTGTTGGTACTGTTTGTTGTTGTTTTTGTGCTTGTTCGTACGCCTTGTTGGCCTCTGTGTAGTTGTCTCATTAAGTTAATTTGCGCATTTTTCAGTTACATTTTCAACAAACACAAAAAAAAACCAGAATGAAAACATTGTCGTTGGCTTTGAAACGCTGCCTTTGCGGAGATTTGTTCGCTGCTTAGCTTGGGGGATTAAGTTGTGTTTGTTGTTGTTGTTGTTGCAACAACATTAAAACTGTAATCACAAGCAATGGGAAGAGTCATTTTCTAACGAAAAATAAGCACAAAGCAAATAGCACAGCAAAAAAAAAAAAAATAAATTGGATTAGAAAAAATAAATCAAACTTGGTTCAGTTTGGCATAAAGAAAAGCAGCAGCAAAAAATTTTGCTATTTAAAATTTTTGTAGGCGTTTGTAAATGGTTTTTTGCTGCTGCTTGCTTTATACCAAAACCACTCGATAACAGGCCGATAGCGTAATAAATTCACAATGGGCCAATCCCCCAGAAAAATGCACACAAAGCGGCAAAGCTCCGAACACGACAGAGATAGAGACGAGCAAAAAAAAATCACTCGGCACGCTTTAATCAAAATCGCAGAGTTCTATCCAGATAAGGTCATGTTGAACAAAGTGAAGCCACAACAACAACAGCAACAACAATAATGCCATTTAACCCATGAACGAATGACTATGGGTCAGAGCTTTGTGGTTGCGGTTTTTTTTTCTTTGAGTTGATTAGCAAATTTGTTGGGGCATCTGATTTGTCTGAGATTTGTAATGGACATTTAAAAACTCAAATGACAAATGGCAATTTCAATCAATCAATGCAAAAACAGACAACAGAGATAGGATTCCAATTTCCAATTTCATTTGATGACCATTGAAATACCCATCCGATAGTGACGGGTTAAGCGCACACAAATTGCTTCTATCAGCAGCAGCAGCAGCAGCAATTGAAGAAAATTGCTATTAGTTGTCTGATAAGAAACAACAACAATAATAACAACAACAACAGTACCTGTCACTGGCAGCCATGATGAATGTGCGTCAAAAAGATTGACCATCGAAAATATTTAAACGCAAAGCAGCGCTTAACGAGCGATAAACCTAATTGATGGCAATGCCGACAACACGGAACTTTAATTAATGAATAATGAGTAATTAACGCATGTAAGAGCTGCATGAGTTATCGCAAAATTCGCGTTCGCTGCTTGCACCACACGCACCTTTTGTTTGCTCGTTGGTTGGGTGGCGCGGCGCTTTAACCCGCAGACACAGCGGCTGTTTATGTAATCGCAACGGAAGTTCGGCGAAAATTTATGGCTGCGTGCAGTTGCTCACATATGCAAATAATCTTTGATTCAGCCACAGAGTTGTGTTTAGTGGCCCAACGGAGCTGCCCGTTGTGGTTGAAACGTGGAATGAACAATGTCAAAGTTTGGAATACCATTTCAATAGTGGTGGAGTTCATGTGAATTTTTGCGAGGTTTTCATTTACTCGCTTATGAAAAAAGGTTTCACATAGGGTAATTTTTATTGAAACAGAAAATGCCACAAGGACAGAAAAAAGTTTGTACGGGACAGTGCCATTTGTAGTAATAGAATGAAATACTGTGAAGCAAGAACTATAAATGAGGAGAAAACTAACTATGAAAACTATCTTATATGCTATTTTTCTCTTTATGTGTTAAGGAATGTAATACCTGCCGAATATTATGACCTTCCCTTTCCTTAAGGAAACCCCGATTATATTTTGTGTTCCTGAGTCCTGTGTCCCTGTCTCTGACAGCTTTTTGTAGTCATCACTGGAGACAGCGCCCACGGTTTCCACTCGACCAAAATGTTTCTTGCTCTGACAAAGTAGATACTATCTACTAGATAGGATACTAACCAGATTTTTTCAGAAAATTAACTGAAATTATGAAAATATAATAATTGGTTTCGCTCGTTCTTTGGGCATTTTTTCTTGCTGTCACAGAGCTTTGTTTTGGTCGGGCAAAAACGTTAAAAAAAAACAAACAGAACCAACATTTCTCTTGCAAAAAGTCATCAAGAATAAAAGTAACCAAGTAACCAACCAATAACCAATTTTTATTCAACCAATTTTGGTTAAAAGTAACCAACTGTGGCAACCGTGACCGCTTATCAAATGGCGCTTCTCGTCCAGTGTTGTCTGCAGAAGTTGCGGAGAAGAAGAATAGGTAGAAAGTAGTGTCCGACCAAAACCACTTTTTTGGACCGAAACCGAATTTATGTTTTTTTTTTAATATTCGCCTGAATCCAAAACTTTCTAGTTGAAATCGCCACATTAAGCATCAAAACAACCATTTTTCAACAAACTTTACTTTACTTTACAAATTTTACTTTAAGTAAAGAAAGAACAAATAAACAAACCTAATATAAATAAATAATTACTTATAAACAAAAACAATTCACTCATTTTTTAAAAACATTAACATAAAAAATCATCGTTTCGTACCTTACTCGCTAATGTTCTAAATTAAATAATTTAATATTTGATTCTAAAAAAATAAGTTTATTTACATTGGTGACATCTAAATTCTCCTTCTGATCCTTCCACTATTTTATCTGCTGGGCTGCACTAAATAGCTGTTTAATCGCTACATAATAAAATGTAAAAAAAATATTGTAGAATGTTTCGGTTTCGGCCGTTCGGGCATTTTTTGGCCGAAACTGAAACCGGAACTACTTTTTGGACCAAACCGAAACCGAGTATTCGGTCGGATACTAGTAGAAAGGAGTCAATACTTCCAGTGCCACTACTCAGGTTTGCAATAATGTCGACTTCATGCCCAGTAGTCAAGATTCCTGATGAACCTGGCTTGTGCGGCAAAAGTTAAAATTTCGAATCTGTTCTCCTTTAACAAAACATCGAACTGGTTTGCTTCTGATTGAGAATGATTGGTTAGCTTCAGAACTGTTTTAGAACGGATTCACAATGGGCCACTTTGGCCTCTGAGTGGAAGCGTGGTCTCTGTGCCGCACACACCTTTCTATATGGTGTTTTTTTTAGAGGTATAGAACTTCGAATTGAAATAAAACACAAGAAAATCGTTTTAATGTCCATCAATTTGGCTTTATTGGAAGGATAATTTTATGCCATTAATGTTTAAATATGATTTCGGACATGTGGCCGCCGCGGCTGTCTCGAAGCCAATTCTACAGGTCCAATTTTCAGTTGATGGACAAAGCTCCAATTGCTGTGCACGGTGGCGAATCGATTCATTCGGGTCCTCTTCAACATTTTGCTCTACAGCGGCAATTGTTTCTTCGGTGCGCACTGTTCGACGTCTCTGCGGATGCGTATTATCACATAGAGTAAACGTAGTGCGAAAACGACCCATGGTTAACCGAATTAATTGCTCTGATGGACCATAAAATGGACGGAGCTTGCGGTAAACTTCGCGAACTGAACCATTATTTTCGAAATAAATTTGCACGATTTGCAAGCGTTGTTCTTTTGTCAACCTGTTCATGATGAAATGGCAAACCAAACTGAACATAAATGACATTAGAGTTGCCAGATTTGACCACAAAATGCCAGTTTTATCTCTATTCGAAAAACAAACCTCTAAAAAACACCCTATATATCTAACGTTACCTACTTGAGGTATCTCGGATATATTTTGGTTTGACAAGAAAATAACTTCGGTTTTGCATCTTTCTATCAGCAAATAAATTTTGATAAAATTCGATTTCCGGTCACCATTGTAAGTAAATATTTAAAAATTCAGAGCCTTGTAAACGTTTGTATGAATGCTAATCTGATGCTGGTGCAAAGTCAGAGCCCTATGGTGAATATGACATCTCTGACCAACCAAAGTTCAATAACTTTCTATATAAAAGTCAGCAAAGATATGTTGGTTGGTTGGTTGGTTCCAGTGGCGATGTTACATCCAACATGAACATCCAATTAGCGCGTTGGCGCCGTTTTGTTACCACTATTCCCGGTAGGTGCTTTATGGTATACTGATGTCTTCTAGACTCTACGATGGATATCCTATATCCAATCCGTGAGGTTGATGAAAGAGAGTAGCGAGTGTATGGTGCAGTTCGCTATCTCTTCGAGATTCTGGAATGTTGGTTTTCCCATCGTTTTCCATCTCCTTCTTGACAAGGCCGGACAGGCGCAAAGATAGTGGTGGACGGTTTCCTTCTCGTTCGGGTTTTCGCAGCTGTGACAGCTGATATTGAATGGGATCCCCATTTTAGCCGCGTGCTCACCAATGAGCCAGTGACCTGTGATGACTGCAGTCAGTCTCGCCACGTCCCGGCGGCCCTTGTTTAAGAACTCCGCGGTTCTCCTCTTATCATATGTTGGCCATAGTGATCTACTGATTTTACAGGATTCCATCCTCTGCCATCTAGTGTTGGCTTTGGCGAGGAAGTCCTTGGAGACCTCGCTCTTGATAGAGCCTAGTGGGGCGAGAACCGTCAGCGCCTCACTCTCATCAAGAGCGGAGCCTCTTCGAGCCAGTTCATCGGCCCGCTCGTTCCCGTCAATGTTATTGTGGCCCGGCACCCATATCAGGGTAACTTTGAACCGATGAGCTAGCTCTGTAAGGATCTTCTTGCATTCCACCACTAGTTTTGACGATAGGATCGACGAGTTCAGTGCCTTTATCGTGGATAGGCTGTCGGAAAGTATGGTGATGTGGCTTTTGTAGGATGTATCAACCAGTGCCATCCTGCATGCTTCCTTAATAGCAAGCACTTCCGCCTGGAAGACGCTTGCTGTGTTTGGGAGCCGGAAAGATACACTTAGCTTAAGATGTTCGGAGAAGACTCCTGCTCCTACTCCACATTCCATCTTGGAGCCGTCAGTGTAGATTGTGGTGCCTAAGTTATTTAAGATGTTTCCCCTCTTCCATTCCAGACGGGAGGGGATACGGATATCATAGTTTTTCCCAAAAGTAATGGTGGGAATTGTGTAATCCGTAGTCGTGGTCAGGCACCTTTGCCCTTGTGATAATAGACTACCGTGACCGTAAGGTCTGTCTTTCCAGCAACCTGTTTCTTTCAACCTAAGAGCGCTAAGGGTTGCGGTTTTCATGATATGCATATCAATCGGGAGCAGGTGCGTCAGCACATTCAACGCCTCTGCAGGGCAGGATCTGATTGCTCCCGTGGTTCCAGCACAAGCTGTTCTTTGTAGCCTACCGAGCTTGGTGATGTTGTAATCCCTCCTCAGGGCCTTCCACCAGACCAGAGCTCCAGCAAAGATATGTAGGGCGTTGAATTATCGTTCTGGAATATAACTCTTTTGCGATTCGCTTTTCTCTGACCTTTTTTTATTTCATTGCTTCTTCCAGGTTCAACAGTCGTTGACAGTAAACATCTGATTTGATTGCCAGCTTCCTTGAAAACATCTAATTTGTATTTCCACCAAATTGGTAGAATAATTTTTTCTGATGTAACTCAAGTTTCATTCAGTTTTATTAGTTTTTTGTATGCAATTCAGGTTTCAATGTAGTTTGTGCTGTTTCATCACGCTTGCGCCACAATTTTTTTGTTCGATGTTATTGTGAATGTTCCGTTTTTCTTTCTCAGTGATGATTCGCTTGAAAAAAACATTCGTCTTTATTTTTTTTATTTTATTTATTCTCAGTAATGATTCGTTTGAAAAAAATATTCGACTTTATTTATTGCAATTTAAATGCATATTCCAAATATTCATTCGTTGTGTTAAGTTTATGTTTCAATTTGTGCGTAACTCAAATATCGAACATTTTTACGAGTCACAGACGACTAAAGTGATATATTTACAACTGTTGGGTGTAAGACTTTGCAATCTGTTGCATAATTTTATGATGATCCGACTGAGTTATGACTTTGATTTGATTGTCATAAACTTTGGTAAGGCCGACTGACTGATGGTTGTTCACGTTGAAGTGAAAAATCTCAAAAATGAAATTTAAAAAAATTCTTATAAGGAGTGCGTCGTTAAAAATTGTGACATGCAATTTTGCCAATAACTTCGTCAATACAAATTCAAATCAAACTTTTTTGATCAGGTGAATCATGAAAACTATGTCATTGAATAGTTTATGCTCATTTAGAACATTGATTGAGTGTTTAATGATGAAATGGTAATAATGAAATAATGATAAAATTATAAAACTATAGAATTAACAAAGAAACAATGAAAGCCCTCATGAGGAGTTTTGCAGGAAAAGTTAGAAACTTTACCTTTGAAAATGTATTATAATTTTTCTTTAATAAATTTTAAAATCTACATAAAAGACATGTTAAATGAAACCAAATTTTTCAAAAATTAAACTAGTGATTGCTGAGATGTTTTAATTGTTCCATGTCACAATTTTTAACGACGCACTACTTATGTGTTTTCTGCTTAGCAATTAACACCATCAACTTCATATATTCCTGTATGATTATAAACAGTTTTGTTGCCTTTAGGGCGTAAAATATTTCGAAAATGTGGCGTTTTGCATTTTAATTTAAAATTACATTAAACAAACAGCTGGAACCAGAATTGTGCGAAATTTGCTGCCATAATTAACTAAAAATTACAGCTGTCAAATGTTTGAAGAGAAAACTCATAACGCTTACTGAAATAATTAAATACAAACCTAACGCCATCAATTTAGTAAAAGCGAAATTACTTTCTTGCCAATTTAAAAATGTGTGAAGGAACTTCTGAACTAATTTAAACAAAGCAATGCACAAACTTTTGGGCACTAAAAGCCCATAAATCAAGCAACTTTCTGGTTATGCAGCTGCACAAAACAGTTATAAAGCTTCAGAAATCCTACAAAAATCCATCATTTGATATGAAAATCTTCATATCTCTATTTTTGTTTCTTATTTTTTTTGTTTCTTTAATCCTCTCAATGCCTTCACGAATTTTTTAAAAAAGTATTTTGATCTTATTTATAGCCCAGTTTTGATCTAAAATTGATTTTATATACAATGAATTTTTACAGTCGAACCACAGTACTCACTGTGTTGTATGGAGATTCCTAATAATGGGTTCACTATGCTCCGCAACCTCTCATTTTATCGCGGTTTGGTGAAAAAGTGCATGAGGCAAACAATTTTGGGCCTAGGGTGGGCTAATTTTGTATTTTTTGTACTTAAGCATGTTGGTGATCGCTGAATAAATCATTGCAATCGGTTCAGTTGTTTCCGAGATACGATGTTTTCTCGCTTACTTAACTACTACATTTACAAGTGGGGAGCCAATGGCATAGAAAATGGCCAGTTTTGTATGGCAGCCCCCTTAAGACTTGGAGTTAGCGGGTAGGTTTGTTTGGAAGAAATGATCGGAACAGAAAAAAAATTAGTGTTGGTCTTACATTTGACATATCTGGGGCTAACCTGGGAGCAGTTGGAGCCTATTTTATAAAAACAATCATTTTGTATGGGAGCCCCATCAAGTGTTGAAGATATGGGGTGAGTATGTTTGAAAGAAATGTTCAGTAAGAAAAACTAGAGGGGTCGGTCATAGATTTTAACCCTCTAAGAGCAACTTCTGACCAGCTGTGGAGCAATTTGTCGAATTTCCCAGCTTTTTTGACCTCGATTCGACGCCATTGAGCCGCACTCTAGCTCCAAAATTTTTTGGTTTATGCACTTTTTCACCAAACCGCATAAAATGAGAGGTTGCGGAGCATCGAAATCGAAAAATCGTGCACTAAATCATGTCTATTACTCACTGACACGCACAAACTCCATTGCTTCGCTCGCAAAGGGTTAAGGTTTGTTCGTTTCCAACCTAAAATTCATTAAATTCTTGTTTAATTAATATGTGTGCTTAAAATTGCGTTGTTTGTGGCATGCAACAGCTGCGTGTTGTCAAGCTGACGACGACAACAATTTTTGCAATGCGTGTCACTCATACGCCCCGCTATGCTAAAATTAGCAAAAATACAGAAAAGACAAAAATCGCTCCAACCAACTTTGAAACGTTGATATTTTGATATTTGTGCGAATGTCTAAACGCTACACAAATTAGCAGCCAGATTTGCCAATGCGACAGATGCGGCCAATTCCGATTTGATTGTGGTAACCATAGCAGCGGCGAGGCCGGTTTGTTGCTTTTATTTGCTTTAATTAGATTTTAATGTTGCTTATCGCACAACAATCGACAACAACAACAATAATAACATTACCCATTAGCTCATTTTAGTTGTGCTCGACGTGTGCGGCCGGTGTGCGCGCGATAAGCACAACGCTAATCGTCAATTCGCCGCTTCTAAACTGGCTCGCTGCATACCGGCGCCTCAAACTATGCAATGTCATTCAAATATAAATTTTGCAAATAAAATTGCCATGCAAATATTTTATGCGCATTTTGGTCGTCTTTGTGTTGTGCAATGAAATGTTGACGATAAAATTTTAATTATATTTCTAATGCGCCGCCAGTATTGAATGGCTTTTGATGGCTTTTCATTGTCATTGCCTCACTAAGTGCAGCGAATTGTTGCAGACAAAGCCCACACAAGTTCTACTGTCGAAAGTTCAGTGTTGATACAAAGATTTTCGCACGAAGCAACGCACAAACACAATACAGCCAACAACGACAACCGAAACCACAACAGCCGCTGGCAGCCGTTCCACAGGAACGCTTTCGCTGCGAAAACGGATGCCACCAACGCGCACCGCAGCAGACAAACAACAACTCATCAGCGCAACAAAGCCGCGCCAATGCGCCACCATTGTTGGCTAAAATTACACTTATACGCACTGACAGAATTGGGCCAACAACAGCAACAGTGACGTTGAAAAAAACTGCGCTCTTATCGCCAACAGCGCCGCCACGGCCATCCATGCGGCAAGTTGCCGACAAAGTTGCCCTAATGTGGCATCGCCAGCGTTCGCGCTTATTTTTGCACAGCGCCACACAGCAACAGTGGCGACCACAGAACACGCCATGGCAGCCAGCGGAATGGCGCACAAAAAATTAGAGAAGAATAAAAAACAACAACAACGCTGCCTAATTTATGCAAGCGGCTGTTTTGGCATTAAATGCGTCAAATTTCGCTGCTGCTCGTTTCAGCGCGTGTGTAATAGCTGCCCCTGTGTATGTGTGCGTGTGTTTATTCAAATGTATGAAAGCGCGTGCAAATTTGCCTATTTTTGCATTTTTCGGCTACTGTGCGGCTGCTTGTTTGTTGTTGTCGCTGTTTCCGTTCGCATTGAACCAGTTGAGCGTTTCGCGTGCTTTTGCTGATTTTATCGACAATTCACAAAATCAATAAATCAATGAAGTGTATTTGCATTTCGAAAATAAGCGAAACTGTGCGCGACACCGCAACGCTTATCAGGTGACACTGGCCACTGCTTCCGCTGCCTTACATACAGTTTTTTTTTAACACTCTATGCCAACGGTTTTTTTGTGTAATGTTGTTTATTGTTGGAGTAGAAGCGGATTTGGCCAAATCAAACCCAACTGATGTGTAATACGTTGGCTCTACGTTGGGTCGTCGTGTGGCATTGTTGTGGAAATTCAATTGAAGTGAGTTCTGTGGAAGTTTGTGTCAATCAAAACGTGATTGGAGTAAGTGAGGTGCGATCTTGAGATTGAATTGAATTGATTGAGTTAGAAGAATAACTAGGAGAAGCATGTGTAGTAAAGAATGTGTGATAATGAAATTATTGAGATGTGGTTTATTGATGTTTGATATTAGTTGAATAAATAGTTAGGTCTGTTAGGTTCTTATAAAATCGAAAGAAATAAAATAAAGTAAAATAAAATAAAATAAAATAAAATAAAATAAAATAAAATAAAATAAAATAAATAAAATAAATAAAATAAATAAAATAAATAAAATAAATAAAATAAAATAAATAAAATAAATAAAATAAATAAAATAAAAAAATAAATAAAACAAATAAAATAAATAAAATAAATAAAATATCATAAATAAAATAATATACAATAAAATAAAATAAAATAAAATAAAATAAAATAAAATAAAATAAAATAAAATAAAATAAAATAAAATAAAATAAAATAAAATAAAATAAAATAAAATAAAATAAAATAAAATAAAATAAAATAAAATAAAATAAAATAAAATAAAATAAAATAAAATAAAATAAAATAAAATAAAATAAAATAAAATAAAATAAAATAAAATAAAATAAAATAAAATAAAATAAAATAAAATAAAATAAAATAAAATAAAATAAAATAAAATAAAATAAAATAAAATAAAATAAATAAAATAAAATAAAACACAATAAAATAATATAAAATAAAATAAAATAAAATAAAATAAAATAAAATAAATAAATTAAAATGTGTACTCAAATTTGTTTTAATATAATTTAACATAAAGTTTTTGTATATATTTTTGTTTGTTTAGATTCTACTATATTTCTCTCTGGTTTCTGTTGGGCTTCCGCAAGCCTTCTACCAAGTTCACGCTGTTCAAATAGTTTTGAAATTCAAACCGCATAGAAGCACAAATATGTGAAACACTTTCTCTGAACAACAAAGCAAGGAATCGAAAAAGTTGAGCACCAAACTTGAGAGGTCGGTAGGTTAATCATGGAAAAAAATGAGGAAAAGAGTCAAAGGATAGTTACTTAAAAATTCACTGCAAAGGCACAAAGTAAAAGTATGAAAACGTTGGCTGAATACTGAAACCTCGTTCTTTACGAACTTTGTCTATCGTAAAATTGGGCTCATATAAATTTAATTGAACACTTGGGTTGCGCGAATGTTGCCCACACACAAATCGCTACAATCAAGTTATGGCAATTCGTGTTTCTTTTTACAAGTAAAACTCTTTAGTGAATAATAAGTAAACCCAAAACAACAACAACAACAACAACAGCAAAATCCCGTTTGAAAAGTGTTTTAAAAATTCAAATGGCACAACAGCCCATAACTCAAGTCATTCTAAGCACTAAGCAGTGTTTCCTTATTTTGTGTGCTCGCTCGCTTTGTTTTATGGCATTCGGTGTGGCAACTGTGGCGCGCTTCTTGGGCAGCCAAGTGGCCGTAGGAGTGCTTACGAGTTGAGCTGTTGAACTTGCGTGCGTACATTTGTATGCTATTTATAGTGCTGCAGCACACATACACATATAAGAATGTATAAATTTTTATGAATAAATATACGCAAACACATTTATGCAGCCGCACATACTCGTATTGGCCAAATGGCACGTAAAGGATTCGTGGCCCACACAAAGGATTCGGCAAATCAGCACAAACACTCGAATTTTACACTCAACGCATGTGACGGTCCAACCTTCGGGTTTGGAAGAAAGCAAAGCAATCGAAAGCAGTTGCCCCAAGCGGAAATACCTTTACTGTTATGGTTGTTTGGTTGGGCTGGGCTTTGACTAATAACAACAACAACTAGTATTTGAAATTTACAACCTTGTTTGGTGACAGCATTGTGAAATAGAAGGAACTGTTGTTGTTTTTGTTAAATATGAGGAAGGCGAATTGAAAATGTCGCTCGCTCTGCGCGGGTGTGAAACAATAATTTTATTAAAAAAAAAATTCTTGCAAAAAATAATGTTGATTGGTTGTTGCTCGTATGAGGCAACGAACCTGCGGGCCAAGTGTGACCGTTTTTCATTTTCCATTTATTTATTTATTTGCAATTTTGTTCGGCACTTCACTCGTCAGCTTGTTCGCAAATAAATCAACAATCAGCTTCAAGTTCAGTGTGTGGGTGGATGAGACGATGGAGCAGGCAGGCGGCAATTGCGTTGACTTGCGTTTTCCATTTGCTCGATTGATGAATTCGTGCCTTAACCTTTGGCGGAATTTTCATATTTTATGGCAAAAGTGACTAAGGACACAACAACAATGCAAAATCAATGACAATGTTAGAAGCGACCAAATAAACAACACAAAAACAATGAGACAGATTGAAATTGTATTTACGTTGCCGTGGCTGTTGTTGTTGTTATTGTTATTGTTGTTGTTGTGTATTGGGCATATGCAATTTACGTTCGTATTGGCCATAGCTACGAGGCATAAAGTATTTTTTTTTTAAGGAAAAGCCTACATTATGGTAAATAATGCAACTTGTTGTTGCTGTTGCTGCCACTGCTGCCATTGCTTGTTAGCAACAATAATCCCCAGCGGATGGGACTTGCAACATGAAAAAACTTTCAAAAGCCATTAGCCATAACGAATGGAAGGCCGAGAGGGGCCTGAGAGGGGTCTGTCGCAACAGCCCAGAGAGTAGCAAGGAAAAGTATCCACATGTGTGTGTGTGTGTATGCGAGAAGGTGTGTATACAAAGTGCAAACCGCTAAAGTACACTGAATAAAGTAAAAGCCACAAGCGCACTCACACACACACACACACACACACACAGACTTAACAAACCAATGCCAATGACAGCATAACGCAATTATTTTAATGTGATTTTCATTGCTATCTCGAGGCAACTGCACGCGCACTTAAACCAACACACACACACACACACCACACACTCTAACTCACTGACTTACATACTTACTAATTTTCACTCACTCATACACCCACACACACACACAAACTCATCATACACCAACGCATGCAGCATTTCAGAGGCGCCACGAAAAAAATCACTCATACGCCCCGTTAGACGCCACCAAACGCACTGCGAGCCAAAGATGCTGCGACTGTATCTCTGGCTTTCTCGACAACGCACTCTGCTGCAAATGAAATTATCATCTTTCATGGACTTGTTACGAAGCAACCACAGCCCGAGCAGCTATTAAAAAATTTCCCCACTTGTTCTGTGTGCCGCGTTCTGTGTGGCGTTCAAGCGCCTTTTTAGCGTTTGGCAACTTTTGCAATTACCTCACGTCACACTGCTTATGCACCTGCACTTGATTTTATTATGATTTCCACTTGCGGCCGTAATTCCACCTCGAAATTTACTGTTTAGCTGCGAAATCGACTGAAAGTAGTCAGCCAGTCGAGTCAGGCGAGTGAAAGCTTTGCGCTGTACACTTTGCTAGTTGCGCAACGAATTCAACGAATTTGAAGGACAGCAAATTTTTTATTAAGTAATAACAACAAAAATTTAATGAAACAAGAAGAGCAAAGTGCCGGAAAATGAAATCCATTAAAGATTTTATTAATGCTTCCAGCAAGATTTTCTATTATTTTATGTGTACTCTATTATTTTATGATTGCGACTGCATGTATACGTGTGTGGGTGTGGGTGTGTGTGTGGGTGTTCCTTGTTGTTGTTTTGCTCATGTAGACAGTTTATAAATTCAATTAAACTGCGCAACACACTAAGAAGAAGAAATTGAAAGTAGTTTTAATGGCTAAGCGAGAGCAAAGGAAATGAAACAGATGAGTTAGTTGGAATTTTTTTATTTTATAGGAAAATTGTTCTTTAAGAACTTAAATGTTCACTTAGAAGTGGCACATTGGCAGTTGATTAGATTAAGAATGGAAACAATTTAATGTAAGACGTTATATATGCAAGTTTACCTCGAGCTCTAAAGGTTGGTTGGTTGGTTGAAGTGGCTAAGTCTCAGTTGTCCGCCTGCAAGTCACAATTAGTGACTTGCAGGGGGACAATAGTCCCCCACGTGCTGTGAGTATACGTGCTGCGAATGAGCTCTAAAGCTTACTTTTGAAGTTGTTAAGAAATTTGGCACATAAACGGCAGCACAGATCTCAGCTTGGAGATAAAGCCAAGTATTCATTTTGCCTGTAGGTGCTACTACGGTCAAGAGTAATTAACTAATCGACAGAGAAAACTTGCAGTCTATAGAAATCTCATTCTCCTTGATGTCTTTTATGGCTCGAAAACGTGGTTATTGATTTGAAACGACAATGAGAAAAATGTTTGAGAGGAAGGTGATTCGTAAAATCTGTGGAATGGAACAAATATGTAATACGAACCAACAACAACCAAAGACATTGAACTAACAGCCAGAAGCTTCTATT
The DNA here is from genome assembly GCA_963971225.1 of Melieria omissa. NCBI lineage: Eukaryota > Metazoa > Arthropoda > Insecta > Diptera > Ulidiidae > Melieria > Melieria omissa. The sequence goes on from OZ020267.1 coordinate 147,288,992, forward strand.
AACTCTTTCGCTATGTGCTATCCATATGGATACATGATGTTTGTGGACGTCTGCATGCTCTATGGTTGTAAGAATACATTTTTTTGTTGGTCCTTAGAATAGTTTGAAGCTTTAGGAAAAATACGAAATTAAACAACTGAATATTTAAGTTTAAAAGAGAGAAATATACACTTTTTTGAACTGTATATCTTGACATAGTAAAGGAACAAGAAGCAGAAAAAATTAGATAACTTTTTAATTTGACTTTTTCTTTCAATTCATAAACTTTTTATCAATTTTGGCTGAAGTAAATGAAGAAACATTAAATTTTTCGTTATGCGTAAACATTTTTATGTTTACAGCCACAACGATATGGTTGCTCTCACAGAAAAATATTCTAAAATACAGGGTCCAAATAGAACCAAATAAAAGCCTAAAACGTAAAATTTAAAATGTTAACTTTGCCTAGTGAAAATCTGTAGCGAAAGGGTTAATTGGTCATGTCTCCCATATGGACGACAAAGCTATGATGGAAAAGGTGTTGCACTCGGTAGTTGGAAGTCGACAGCAAAGAGAGACCATGTCTCCTGTGAAAAGACCATATTGTAACGATGAGGCACTCTGTGCTGTGCTATTCATGAATGCTTTTTCAAGCATACTTTTAGGCATGCACTTTGGAGTACGGCCGGCATGCTATAATTTTGTTATGGCAAGGATGGTTCGCGAATGGTTATGGAATGTGCTAGAACCATCGGCGCGATAAACCAAACAAGTATAAAAGGCAGTGTGCAGCGCAGAGAGACGAGTCTGTGTTGAGCAAGCAAAGGGGAAACATGCAATAGTAGTAGTGTGAAGTAGTAACGAGTGTAAATTTGTAAATAAAGCGATTGCTGGTTTTTGACTGCGTTTGCGCTGAGTAACTGAAGTGGTTTTATTTTCAAGCACAATCCAAAACGAACTCAGAGAAGTCATTTTCGTAACAATATTAAGGACGTCCTTGAGAATAAAAAGAAGAAGAAGAAGAAGTGTAATAAGAAGAAGAAGAAAAAGGGGGAAAAGAAGAAAGAGAAGAGAGAGAAGAAGAAAAAGAAGATGATGAAGAAGATGAAGGAGAATAAGAAGGTGAAGATGGAGAAGGAGGAGAAGTAGAAGAAGAAGAAGATGAAGAAAAGACGAAGCAGGAAAAGAAGAAAAGATGAAATCAAAAACAAGGAAGAATAAGAAGAAGAAAAAGAGAAAAAAAGGAAGCAGAAGAAGAAGAAGAAGAGAAAGAGAAGAAGAAGAAGAAGAAAAAGAAAAATTTAAAAAAGAAGAACAGAAAGAAAAAGAAGAAGAAAAAGAAGAACAAGAACAAGATGAAAAAGAAAAAGAAGAACCAGATTAACATTGCAACAATCATTAAAATATCCCAAAATATTGAATGAATTTTTCAGTAATCAAACCTAAGGAAAAGCAATGCTTGAGCAGCCACCAATGTTTGCTGTTAATTAATATTAATAATTTTTTTTGCCCCACAATAGAGACACGCCCTTCTGTTAATTTTCCTTGATCTACTTAGACCTGCGATGGTTATTTTGCTACTTGCGAGAAGTAGCAACGACGATGCTGGCTTCTATTTGTATTCGTGCGTCAATACTGATCTGCACGCTTTGAGTGCAGTGGTATCACTTCTGGCAACTGGAAACCCACACCCACTGTCACAGGACACAAAGGGAAATCCTTTCGTATGCCTCATTCGAAATGCTCTCTTTGGTGAAATTGGTGGCATGAAGAAAGCCGCCAAGCTATGCGACAGCAAGTGTAAACAAACGGAAAAATGTGTGGTGTGAATTGTGCTAGGCGGCAATGTATGGCAACTCGGACGCCAACAGGAAGCTCTCGTCTGCCATGGGCCACTGACACTTGACACACACACACACACATAGACGCAACTACACAGCAGCGCTGACTTTCGTTGAATCGACAAAAGGGGCGCGCACAGTCAATGCAATGCAGGCGTCAAAGTGTGCGTACGACTGCGTGTGTCTGTCCGTATGTCGATGTGTTCGTTTGTGTGCGCTGCTGGAAATTACCAACATTAATCGCTGCTGTTTGCATACGCTCGAGCATGTGTGTTTGTATTTGCATGTATATGTGTGTGCGTGTGTGTGTTTGTACTTTTGTGGTTATTGCATTTAACAACCGCACAAACAAAGCAACAATGTTTTGACATTTGCGGCAGCAATAATAATGACAACAAAAACAACAAACATAGGCAACAACAAACAGGCAAATACTCGTAATACGCATTAGCCATAATGGACACAAAAGCGCAATTATTTTGGGCATTTTCATGCGCTCGACACATCGCATTAGCGAGTGAGTGAGTGCGAGTGAGTTAGTATGAAAGAGATGGAATGCAAAACACTGCGCCTAAGTGGTCGAGTGTGTTTGTGTGTGTGTGTCAAATTTTTGGGCCATAATTAGCAGCACTTTCGGTGGCGGCAATTTTACGCAGTGTTTAATGCTCGGCGCAGATAATCGCAGAAATGGCGCACTTCAGTGCACTTTGATTCACTTCAATTTGCTCAAATGACCCAAGAAATACGAGAGTCAATGGGCTGTGGGCTGATAAATTAGCATCACTCCAACGATTTTGGCATTGGCATTGGCATTTTGATATCATTTCAATGACTGTCAGCGGCGTTGGCAAATGTCTTGCAACATTTGAGTATCCGCTTTGAAATGCTTTGCAACAAATTTTCAAACTTAAAGCAAGTTTCCAATCTTCAGTCAACTGTCCGCCATTTGATTTTGCGCCTTGCGGCATCCTTAAATTTTCCTTCGTCGCGTTGCTTTTCCGGCTGCCATCGTTGACATTCATAGGCGTTGGCTGTCGTTGCAGCTTGCAAGTTGCAGACCACAGTTTGCTGCCAACTTGTGCTCTGTCATCGACGCTCAAGTTGCATATTGAAGTGGCATTTCGGCCATGATGCGGTCGAGTGATATTCTGGTTGACTGGCTGCGCAAACTTGATAACCGCAATCGCGAAAATATGCTGTTGACTGGTGGAGGAGGTGACCGACTAAAGGCGCTGCGGCACTGTTGGCTGCGTTGCTTGTTTGTTTGTTGGTTTGTGCTTGTTGTGAAAGTTGCACATTGACTGGTGCTATGTTTGTTGTTGTTGTTGCTGTTGCTGCTACCATCGGTAAAAAGTTTATAAATTAATCAAGAACATTCAACGCCGCTGCCTGGCATCTTCGCTTTTGACTGCAGGAACTTTGTTCTTGAAGGTTTCCCACTGCACTTTTGCAATTAGTAAACAAAGCAAGTCAAGAGGAATATCAATGGTGGTTGGAAAGGAAGTGGTTAGAAGGATGGGAAGAACGGGAGAACGGAACGAACGCAGGTGGAGCAAGAAGATATAAGAGCAGTGAGTATAGATAGAGCAGACAATAGAGGAAAAAGATGAAGTTAGAATGGGGAAAAGTATGTTGGCCGCAAAGTGTAGGAAGAATTCTCGAAATATTGGGAGAAATATTAGACATGAAAAAAGGCAAAAATTAAGAACTAAAAAAAATAAAAAAAAATTCAAAATTAAAAAACAATCCAAAATTAATTATTAAAATGAAATTAAATTAAAAATTAAAAATAAAAAACTAAAGTTTAAAAAATAAAAATTAAAATGAAAAAACAATTAAAAATTAATTATTAAATTAAATTGAAAAGAAAAAGCCAAAGATTAAAAAATAAAAATTAAAAAATAAAACTTAACAATTAAAAACTACAAACAAGAATTAAAAATTAAAAAACAATTAAAAATTAATTATCAAAATTAAATTAAATTAAAAATAAAAAACTAAAGTATAAAAAATAAAAAATAATAATTAAAAAAAAAATGAAAAATTAAAAACAATTAAAGATTAATTATTAAAATTTAAATAAACTAAAAATAAAAAACTAAAGATTAAAAAATAAAAATTATAAATAAAAAATTAAAATTTAAAAATTGAAAAGGAAAAATAAAAAATTAAAAATTGAAAATTAAAAATTTATTAAATAAATGATTTTAATTAATTAATTAATAAGCAGAAAGAGCAGCACGAAAAATGAAGGAAGAATTCTCAAAATATTTGTAGAAATATAAGACATGAAAAAAGGCACAAATTAAGAACTAAAAAAAATTAAAATTAAATTAATTTAAAAAAATTAATTGAATTAATAAATTATTAATTAAATTAATTTTTTTAATTAATTAAACTAATTTAACCAATTTTCAATTTTTAAAATTAATTTCATTTTATTTTTTATTTTTTTTAATTATTTAATTAATTAAATTAAGACCTAAGAACGGTGGGTTTAGAGAAGGTGGGCACTAGAAAAATAAGGATAAAGTGGAAGAATTGAAGAAGTAATGGCAAAAGATTGTGAAAAGAAGTTCTCAAAATATGGGAGAAATATAGAATAAACATTTTTGTTTCCGTTTTCACTCCTCTCGGGAGCATAGGGCCTCCACAAGACAGCCTTGTGTTGGTTACATTAATCGGTTGTGTTGTTCTGCCAGGGTAGGTGATTGGTCTGCCGCAGGTAGTTCTAAGTGATGGTGCCATCTAACGCCGCTCAGGAACGTCGCCTCCGCTCGTAGCGCCATCTGTTGTGATGAGGTTACAGCAGAATGGTTGGGGACCTCGCTAGATCAGGTTGGTTCGCGCTGTTTTCGCAGTTGTCCGCTTTCCCCTTGCAGATGTCGCTCGTGCGCCGTGTCTAACTATGTCTAATTATAGAAGAAATATAAAAGAGAGTAAAAGAAATGAGAAAAGTTGAAGAAAAAACGATGAGTACGAGGAGTTCAGATAAGGAAGACCATAGAAAAAACTAAAAAGAGGGGAAATGTAAATTTTATGGCAAAAGTGTGTAGGGATAAATTTCAGAACAATGAGAGAAATATTTGATGTGAAAAATTACTAAAGAAGAAAATACGAAAAGTAGCAGCTAAAGTAAAAAAAAAAAATAAATGCTCATGGACGAGAATAACAAAAGGAACCAAAACTTGCATAAATCTTCATGTAGAACAGAAAAGTTTTACAAAACATGAATGAAAAGTGGGACAGTAGGATATTCAAAAATTTGTGTAGGTAAAAACACAAAACAACAAATGCTGTGAAAGAAATAATGAAAAGAAGATACAGCAAACAAAGTTGAGAAGTGAAGAGGTGTAGAAGGGAGGAAATAGAGAAGTAGATAAACTAAACAAAGTGATGATAAATTGAGATGAAGAACGAAAAAACAACATAACGAAGATGTCAAAAATAAGTAGATAAATAATTTAAATGGGATATATTTTCAAGTTGAAAATATATCCCATTCCCTCACTTCATTCACTTCACTTCTTGTTTGTGTATAGAAATCTTCAGCTGGTGCTGGAAAAATCAACCATAATATACAATAAATAATGACACTGACCTTGAAGTCCTTTTGGCTTGCGTCATAGTGTTGTTTTTGCATATATTTGTGTGCAACTTTTTGCTCGACTCTGTTCGACTGATAGTTTCCAAACGATGTGCGCATGCCGAAGGTGCTGAAATTATGCAAAAAGGATTTTTGTCCTTCGAATGCTGACAGCCTTGAAGTCGTATATGAAGCGATGGCGCGCAATGACGCGATGGCGCGCGCACGCCAAGTCAGTAAGAGACATGGCGAAAGCAGTTTAATTAAAATTTTCCGTTTGAGCATAAATTAATCTGGTAAACAACTTTGGGCCACACTGCCAGCAATTCTTGCTGTGTTGTTCGTTTTGCTGTGCACTACCTATTTGTTGTTGTTGTTGTTGTTGTTGTTGTTGGTGGTGGTGATGCTGCTGCTGCAATGTTGTTCGTAGAACTTATGTCTTTTCCTACAAATGTTGACAACTTTTAAATTAAAGTCAAACAAATTTCAACAAATCCCACTGAATAAATTAAAAAGTAGCGCCACAAAAATATTACAAACTGACAGCGGGGAAACAAAACAATCACATTGCAAGGTGCAAGAGGGGCAAGAGGGGCGTCGACACAGATGCAATGACACGTGTGGCACAGCAGCCCAATGAAACGTGCACGAAAGCAAAAACATTTCGCACTGTTGACCCCTTTAAAGCAGTGCGAGCACAGTGCGAGCAGTAGTCGGGCACGAGGAGGCGTTGCGGGCAGCAAACAAAGGCAGAAAATTTCTATTCTCGGCAAAAGTCAAAAGCGAAATGCTGAAAGCATTCCAACACCGCTGCATTGCTTTTTGTGCCAATGTTGTTAGATTTTCTGAATTTCGAAGGAGCTATTTTTATACACAAAGCAAAAACACTGTCAGTAAAGTGGGCAGAAAAAGCGTGTAAAAACAACAACAAGAACAACAATGAGGATGGCGCGAAACCCTCAAATGCAATGCATGTAAATTATCCATAATCTAGTTGAAGAGATGTTGCTGCCACAAAAAGGCATAATGATATGTTTCGGAGGGGGGAGGATGAAAAAATGTCTAGAAAAGCGAACAAAGCAAAAAACAAAAACGAAAAAAACCAACTATGTTGTAGCATGGAAAGGCAAAGAAAAGGCGAACGCAAAATTCATTCATTTCAAGTGGCGACTGCGGCCCAGACGTGGCCACTGTTTGCTGTTGGTTTGACATTAGTTGTGTTGCAGTGTAAGTGTGAGTGCGTGCGTGCGCTCTTCTTTGTGTGTGTGTGTGTGAGTGTTTGTGTTTGTGTGTGTAGGTAATCAGCGAATGGCAGCTAAATTTAGCTCTAAAAACGCCTGTTTGTAATTTGGCAAAGTAATTCTAAAGTTTTAGTAAGTGGAGTGGAGTAGCATACTTTATGGCGCCATTGGCTTGTTGCGTAACAACAGTAACAACTTTATAGATGTAGTGTAGTAAATACGTAAATTGCAAGCATGCTTGCTTTGTTTACTTCAGCTGTTTGACCGATGGTGGGGTTTTGGTTGGCGTTTTAAGTGCGCATTGATGTTAAGAGTTTTGATGAAGCATAGTTGGACGGTCTGAATATATTTTAAGAGCAAAATATAAACCAAACAAAATTGTGTGTGATTAATGATGGCGCGTCTAAGAAACGCACAAAAGTTGTGCAATTATGCGAAATGAAATGGCGTGAATTTCTTAAAATGCATCAGAAATGTCTGGACAGAAATAATTATTTTTCGTGTACATAGTAAAGAGCTGCACGAAAGCTTCTATTGGGCTCACTACTGCACAGTACTGTCAAGTACTGTACTTCAGTGTCGCGGTGACAGCGAATTCAAATGTTCAATAGTAACGAATTCAAATGCATCATTCGAAAACCTGTTCGCTACAGCAGCGACAGTGTTTGTATTATGTTGTGAAGCAAAACATCAAAACAAAAAGCTATAATGAGGTTAAGTAACGGTAAATTACAGCAAGTACACCGAGTGAAGCAGAACTTCTACATCACACCGAGTGAAACAGAACTTCTACTTCACACCGAGTGAGACAAACTTAAATAAATATCGAAAAAAAACCTGCGTTTTTTAACATTAATGTTGTTGTAATGCTTGATATGCAACCCAGATTCCATACAAAATACCAAAAACAAACATCAGCTACTGCGATCGTGCAAAACAGAACACCGTCTGATTGAAAATGTTCTACTTCAGTGCTTCACTTCAGTCTTGTTCTATTTCAGTGTTGTTGTACTTCCGTGTTGTTCCACTGCAGTATTGTTCTACTTCAGTTTTGTTCTACTTCAGTGTAGTTCCACTGCAGAATTGTTCTACTTCAGTGTTGTTCTACTTCAGTGTTGTTCCACTGCAGTATTGTTCTACTTCAGTGTATTTCTACTTCCGTGTTGTTCCACTGCAGTATTGTTCTACTTCAGTGTGGTTCTACTTCCGCGTTGTTCCACTGCAGTATTGTTCTACTTCAGTGTTGTTCTACTTCAATGTTGTTCTACTTCAGTGTTGTTCTATACTTCAAGTTGCTTGAAGTTCTATTCTCGTTTCGTGCAGTATTCGTATGAATATCGAAAGCTTTCTTCACTGCAGTGCTTGTTTTGTAGTGAAAGTGAAGAAGAGCGACAGTATTTGAAAGCACAATGATGGCTTGCAAGTCATTTTTATAGTGCTTGCGCCGCTCTTTAGTACATAGTAAAGTTTAAAATAAAATTTGAAAATTTCTGTTCTTGTTTCTTTACTATGGACAGACAAAATAAACAAACAAAAATTTGGAATTTTTTTTTCTGTTTTGAGCTTAAATATACAGTTATGCTGATTTAAAATAATCTTAAAACTTGAAACTATTTTTTAGACATAAATTATATAATTTAATTTGTTATTTATTTATTATAATTTTTTCTGTGTTTTAAACTGACTTCAAAATATTTAAACTAATTTCAAAATAATGTTAAAACTTGAAAGATTTTTTAGGACATTATTACTGTATTTTTATTTTTTATTTATTTATAATTTTTTTCTCTGCTTTAAACTTAAATATTCAGTTATGCTGATTCAAAAATAATCTTAAAACTTGAAACTATTTTTAAGACATAAATTATATAATTTAATATTTTATTTATTTATTTATTATAATTTTTTCTCTGTTTCAAACTTATTTCAGAATATTTAAACTAATTTCAAAATAATCTTAAAACTTGAATCTTTTCTTAACACATTATTATTGTAATTTCATTTTTTTCATTTTTTTTATTTATTTATTTATAATTTTTTTCTCTGGTTAAACTTAAATATTCAGTAATGCTGATTTAAAAATAATCTTAAAACTTGAAACTATTCTTCAGACCAAAAAAATGTTTGATTCCTTTAGCCGTAATGGGCTCAGATGCACACAAAACTACTTGTTGCCTTATGGCAACAAAGCAACGAAAGGATATTAACCCTTTCGTTGCGCAATTAATACAGTTGATGACAATGATATTTATTGAATTCTCTCTGTATCACATGACTTCTTTTCGCTAAAGCCATAACCTTTAAAACTAGAAACAGCATTGCGATCATTTTGGGGGTTTTCCATTTTGTAAATAACACATCGGCTGATAAATCCCCGGTCTGACCCATAGTAAGCGCTACAAAACGGGAAATAAGTAGTAACCTTCAAAAGGTACTTGTAAAAATTTCCTTACGATGTGACGTTTGGTTCAAAAGTATCAATAGTTTTAGTAAAACAACTTTATTTGTATTCAAAACAATGAAACAAAAATAATTTCGTATTCTCATAAAACATTGCTTTTTGATGGGGAAAATACATCATTGAAACAAAATCCTGGCTCGATAAGTGTTATTCGAACTCTGCACCTGGAAAATCTACTATTATTGATTGGTTTGCTCAATTGAAACGTGGTCGTACGAACACCGACGATGCGCTGCGCTATGGTCGGCCAATTGAGGTGGTTACACCGGAAAACGTTAAAAAAGTACACAAAATTGTTTTTGAAAACCGTAAAGTGAAATTGCAGAAGATAGCTGATACTGTCAAGATATCAAAGGGGCGTGCGGATGTTATTATGCATTATATTTGTCCATTAGGCAGCTGTTTCCGAAATGGGTGCCGCGTTTGCTAACAGACAAGGCAATGCACCCTGCCACAACCAAACTTTGAATGACTTCCGAACCCATCCTATTCTCCAGACTTAGCTCTAGAGATCTTTATCTCTTTGCAGACTTAAAAAAATGCTCGCAGGAAAGAAATTTGGCCCGAATGAGAAGGTGATCTCTCAAACAAATACCTATTTCGAGGCCAAAGATAAGTCGTTTTATATGAAAGGTGTTGAAATGTTAGAGAAGCGCTTGGATGAATGTATCGATCTTGAAGAAAACTATGTTGATGAATAAAATCGAATTTCACTAAAAAAGTTTTGTTTTTTGCATTATCAGCTGAAGTGTTATCTGCATTTTGTTTAGTATTTCTATCAACTTTTGCTTTGCTGACTTTAATATTTTTGGTGGGTTCTACAATTAGTTCTACAATTAGGGTTCTACAATTACAATTAGCCATATTCAAAGTGTACTTTTCGAGATATTAGCCAATATAATGTGTAGTTGTTGTAGGTATGGAAAACTTGCGGTCTTTCTTGTGTTAAACATTTCTGACAAATTGCATTTGAAAACTGAAAACCTACTTCGTAAGATTCATTTCTTATGCTTTACAACTGTATTGAGTTGTTTTTGGTTTTTTTTGGAAATTGCTAATAGCTGCCAAATGTTTGCAATACCTCAAGTCATTGCAATTTGTTGTTGTGTTCCATGTTGCCAGCAATCAAATTGTCAACTTTTGTTTTTATTTTTTTTTTGTTTGCAATGCAGACACGTGTTGTGAAATTTTGCAATTCAATTGACTTTCAATTGACACATTCTTCGTTTTTGGTTTCTCTTTACAGCTACAACAATAAAAAAACACCGTACGGCTACAACAAGGATAACTCAATTTTCGTTGTGCTGATAAACAGTTATTGTCATTCGAAGTTAATGCGAAATTTGTCGCTTTCGTTTTTTGCTAAAAGCGCCAAATTGACTTAAGTCACACAGGAGCCGCAAGCCAGTACGAGAGAGAGAGAGATAGAACGTGCCAGGAGAAAGCCAACAAAATAACCAAAAGTGAAAGCCTCACAACTCACAACTCGACTGTGCAAGGCCATTAACAGTCGCTGTGTCACAACAAAAACAGGAACACAGTTGCATTCATAAAAAAATTTATACGAACAAAAACAACAAAAAAAAAACTACGCCAGAGTGCGCAAACAATCACTAATGGACATCAGGGCATTGGTGCTGTAGGCGCAGCTCGGTGCTCGGTGTTGGTGCAACAACTGCAACTCGTACACTACACACACACACACGCACACACACGCGCGCAATTGCAATTTTCGTTTTCTGAAATTTTTTTGTTTTTGCCGATTTCGTTCCACATTTTTTTCGCGCGTAATGGTGTTCGCATTCGTAGACGCGCCCGCAGCCGGAAACACTTTGGTGCACGCGTCAAAGTGTCAAAGCGACCGTTCGGCAGCCGTTTGTGGCCGGCAAAAATTTGCGCCACGCCGCTAAGCGAGTTGAACGCGCGTGTGTTTCGTTGACTGTGTGCGGTTCATACAATTTTTGTTGTTGCTTTATTTTGTTGGTTAGTGACTGCGTTTTGCGGTGGTTGCTAGTGGCTGTGGAGCAGCAGAATGCTCAGCGTGGGAACGTACGTGTCCACGGGACCGGTCGAGGTGCCCAGGGCGCTGCAGGATGGCGAGAAGTTCATCAAGTGGGACGATGTGAGTAGAAAACAATTTCACTTTAACTTCAATACCATGTAGAGAATTGACTGTGGTTGCATGTAGAGAATACATTTTTGACCACTTTTCTTTTAATATTGCCCACTTCCCCATCGCAAATTAAAAGGACCTCTTTTTCAATACTCGATAGTTATTTATTTTACATGGAAATCAAAGCGTTTGGCATTTAAGACGAATAGTTGCTGATCTTGTCGCTGATCCATTGCTTGTAAGAGCTGGTGCTGGTGTAGACCGAGGGGTACTTGGTGGTGGCGCAGGGTGTGTAGCCCCAGGACACGATGCCTACCTGCTCGACGCCGCTGTTGGTGTAGCGCACCAGCGGGCCGCCAGAGTCGCCGTTGCAGGCGCCGTCGGTGGTGCCGGCCGTGTACGAGCAAATGTTGACCGGAGCAACGGGCGCCAGCCATGGCAGCGCCGCCTTGCACTCGCTGTAGCCAATGATGTCAGCGTCCAGAGTTTGCAGCACATTGGGCAGCGCGCCCGAGTTGTCGCGTCCCCAACCGAATAGTTTGCCCTGACCGACTTGCTCGTACTTGCCCGAGGGCAGGGAGACCTTGGCAACGGGAGCGTCACCGCGACGGTTCAGTGCATTCAGATCGAAAGGTTTGGACAGGTGAATGAGGCCAATGTCGTTGGGTCCAACGCCGCCGCTGTAGCCCTCGTGCACAATGTACTGTTTCCTGCTGGTGACTTCGCGTATCTGCACGTCCGACTCGTCGTTGCGCGAGTGCAGACCGGCAACCACCTGGAATTTGTCGTAGATCAGGCAATGAGCAGCGGTCAGCACCCAGTTCGGGTCGATGACGGAGCCGGCACAGAAGTGCGAGCTGGACTTCAGCGACACAATGTAGGGCGCCTCGCCCTTCTGCGCCTCGTAGCCGTTGATGATGCGACCGGTGGCGAATGCCGGCTGGCCTACAGCATCCAGGCTGGCGGCGCTAACGCTGGCCACTGCCAGAGCAAAGACGATGAACAACTTCATGTTGGTTGATTGGAGTAGATTGGTTGTGACTACTGGCTGCGCTGGTGGGTGCTTTTATACACCTCGACTGTCGGTCGATTGGTTGCAGCGCAAAGGGTCATAAAACGACGCGGCGCTGTGTTGTTGACATTGAGGCGTCGCATCGACATCGACATCGATTGCTATGAAATCAATGTGTGGAGCTGTAAATCAAAGTGGTTCGATGATTTATTCGGGGCATTTAGATTACGGACAGCTGCTGTCTGCGGCGCGGTTTATTTTGTGGCACGCAGTTGCGCTCGCGATAAGGCGTGCGCACTTTATCGTTGTCATACTTTAGATTTTTCGATTGGTTGCTGCTTAGATTAGGCAGAGGCGAATGGCACACGGCTAGTAGCACTTCATGTACTAAGGTCACAGCGCAATGCAGCTACTGGCCACACAAAGACTATTCAATTGTTGGTATCGCGCGCAGTGTCGCACTGCAGACAGACAATTAGACGGTTTGGCGAGTGTGGCACTTGAACTAATGCGGTGTCTGGCAATTAATTGGGATTTTAGGCTTTGGAATTTTGCTGGACTTTTGCTCTACGACAACTTTGATAAGTAAACTACAAAACTGCCGAGTGCATATTTTATTAGTTGATAGTTATTTTGTTAGTTCAATGTTGTCAATGTTTTATGGTTTGTTGCACGCGCTTCTAAACTTGAAGTTGGGATTATTAGGTTGCATGCGAGAAAAATTATATCGCATGCGAGTAAGATTTTGTCGCATGCGAAAAATTGTTTTGTATATGAGAGATGCAATTTTGTAACATCATTGATCATTGTGCAGGGCAGCATTAGCTGTGAGTTGGTTTAAAGACTTTGCGAACTGCAACCTACTTGCAACTTGAGCCCTTGCCCCTCTTTACACGAGTAAATATCGCACACGCACTCAAAATTTGTGATTTTTCAGGAAACGCAAAAAACTGTTTTTGAGCTAAATAAACATTTTTTAATAACGAATAGACCTTTCAGTAGGAAATCCTTACAGATTATGCTTTTTGATAAGTTCCAAGAATTTTTTTTTATTATACACTAGAAAATCAAAAATTTTGAGTTGTGACTGTTTTGATGATATTTTAATTCAATTATGCTTTTTGATAAGTTCCAAGAATTTTTTTTTTATTTTACACTAGAAAATCAAAAATTTTGAGTTGTGACTGTTTTGATGATATTTTAATTCAATAATTACGGAACTATTTCAAGTTATGCCACTTTTTCTGAATATAATAATTATAAATTACAGTTAAAAAGTTGAAAGAACAATTTTGAAAATTCATAATTAATTTTAAAAATTACAAATATTTACAAAAATTTTCAGTATTTTGTTTAAAATGAACTTTAACAAAAATGTATTTCGTCAAAAGTGACACAATTTGAGTTAGGACTTTTTTGCATTGAGCTGCAGCAATCAAATAGCATCAAACTTCTGACATGAAGAGAGACCTAACTGTATTTTTGCAACAGTTAACAACAACAAAATATACTGAGCGTTTGCTGATTGGTAGATTTATGCATTTTGCAGTATTAATACATAAACCCGAAAAAAAAATTTTTGAGTTGTATTGCAGGATTTTTTCAAATGACTTCCATTGTTTTCTTAGTTTCATTACAGAGTCTGCATGCTTTCTTGGCAACAAGACCAAGCTTGCAAAGAAGGCCTCACATACATATAGGGTGTTTTTTTTAGAGGTTTGTTTTTCGAATAGAGATAAAACTGGCATTTTGTGGTCAAATCTGGCAACTCTAATGTCATTTATGTTCAGTTTGGTTTGCCATTTCATCATGAACAGGTTGACAAAAGAACAACGCTTGCAAATCGTGCAAATTTATTTCGAAAATAATGGTTCAGTTCGCAAAGTTTACCGCAAGCTCCGTCCATTTTATGGTCGACCATCGTCCATCAGAGCAATTAATTCGGTTAACCATGGGTCGTTTTCGCACTACGTTTACTCTATGTGGTAATACGCATCCGCAGAGACGTCGAACAGTGCGCACCGAAGAAACAATTGCCGCTGTAGAGCAAAATGTTGAAGAGGACCCGAATGAATCGATTCGCCACCGTGCACAGCAATTGGAGCTTTGTCCATCAACTGAAAATTGGACCTGTAGAATTGGCTTTATTCGAGCCAGCCGCGGCGGCCACATGCCATATTTAAACATTAATGGCATAAAATTATCCTTCCAATAAAGCCAAACTGATGGACATTAAAACGATTTTCTTGTGTTTTATTTCAATTCGAAGTTCTATACCTCTAAAAAAAACACCCTATATAAGTAATACTTACAGATATCTATTTGGTATCTATAGTTGGGTTTTTTACAGCTAAAACTGTCTAAAAAATACATATTTCTGTAGCAATTAAGAAAAAATAATTCAATTAAGAAAGCTTCAATTTGGTATCATGGTGTGTGTTGTTTGGCTATGATATAAATCAAGTTTAGTGAACGACAAAATTACTAATGAAAGGTTTTAAATAAAGTTAAAGGTAGTTTTAGGAACCAAAAGACTTGACACAAATGTTTATTGATCTTTTGTAAGAAACCATATGGGAGACTTAGGATAGATGAAAGATTAAAGTGACTGAGAAAGTAAAAAGTGGCAGCGAAATGGCCAATGACACCTGGAATAGGTCAGCAAATTGGCCGACCGTTGTTATATCACAGAAAAGCAAGAGTGCGTGAGAGAAAATCTGTATGAAAATATCTGTAAAAAACCTTATTCAGGGCAGCTTAGCTTCAACACACTTCTCTCACCTATCGTTCTAGAGGAATTTATCAAATCTTAACACGTTCACAATTGCTTAGAGTTGCAGTCGAAGCCTAAGCAAAGGTCTTTGCCAGTACACGAATGAGTGCTCTCCAATTTTCTGGTATACTTTTGACACATTATCCTTATTTGTGTAACATGCTACAATGACATCAAAACTCTTTTCCTCAAGCACTTTGTTAAGTTAATTGCGCTAATCAGTTGAGATTCTAGTGGATAATTAGTTTATTGCTGGCAGTCCTTGGTGATGAGGCTGTCATCTATTGCCTGCTACAGTGGCGCACAGAAGAGGGAGGCAGGCGAGTTTCGTATACTATTTGACAACATAGTTGATAACCAAAATGTTTGTAAGAGACAAATATTTGGCGCTAGGTTTGAACCCCCTAAAACTTTCTTGCTACGAGTCTCCTTATGGTGAGATTAATTAAGTTGTAATAAGCGCTTTCGGCGTATTCGTTGTTGATAGGTTGATGTAGTTGATAACAGATGTCTTTAATGAGCTACATCATTTTCTGTTAATTTGTATTGACGCTGTATTGTTGCTGTTGTAGCAACTGGATATGAGGATATACTGCGTGCGTTTCCTTACTACTGATTGAAGAGCAAAGGAAGGAGCAAGGAAGAAAATAGTGAAAATTTGGAAAACTTAGGGTTCAAGTTGCAAGTGGGATTTGAACTTAGACCTCTGAGATGGGCGCATAATACAGTAAAGTTGCTGAATGCAGAGACAGAAATCTTTTCTTTTTTTAACACTGCCGTTTCCATTGTCTTCAGACAACATAAGATGCTAAGTAGACTTAGATTACAAAGTGCATAGTGATTCATTTCATTGTGAAACAGTTCTATTTTGTTTTGCTACCGAAATCTTTAATTCATGATGAATCATGATGAATTTGAAAACAAACACACTGAACGAAAATAGCCACATTTATAACAACCGTGGCCAGCGCCGATTAGATATCAAGAACAATGCCTAAAAAAGCAATGAACCCATGTCGAGACAACTTATGTGGAATGTTTTAATGTTTTTCTGATCAATAACCAAATGTCCCCAATAAGATAAGCTTCATGAGAAAATAATAATCATAGCCAAATTGAGCTATGGATTAGATTGAAAGATTAATTAAGATTGCGGTTTATTGATGCAAAATTAATACCTACTACTACCGATAAATCTACGAATTGGTGCAATGCCAACGACACTTGAGTACTTGTTTTGCTATTAAATTATAGTCAAAGAAATATTGAATTAACTATTGAACAAAAAAATTGCAAAGATGTTAGGTAGTCAAATGAAAAATATGTACAGTGGTGTGTTGTTTCAAGGCTAGTTTTGTGATGGTTTTGCTTTGAATGGAATTTGAAAGAAATTTTCGACGACCATTTGCCATTCATAATCAGTAATAAAGTGATGTAGGTCAATATTGTAGGAGATCCATAATTATTGGGCGATTTTGTTGTTGTTGTTTATTGTAAAAGTCGTCAGGATCACGAATTTCTTAATCATTGTAACTTAAACTATTTGTGATTTGGTAGTTATGGTCTGTAAACTGATCTGTCTGATTGATTTGAACACAAAGATAAGCATCCACAGATTTATGCCAACTCAGAGCTTAAGATTTTCAACGGAGTGTGGTTTTGGTGTGCAACTGCTGGCCTCGATAGTCCAGCGAGTAGCGCGAAAAAGTCATCGTCGTTGCTGTGTAACAAAGTTAGAAAAAATTAAATTTCTCAAAAAGCCACTAAAGATCTGAAAAATCCATAAGCAGTAAAATTAAATCTTCTAAACTTTTTACTTAAGAATTTTTTCTCACAGTTTCCTCCTACGACTCAGAGATTCTTTCAACCTTAAGAGGACATTTTCTAGTTTGGCGAAATTTATACAACCAAAGATTTATTTTAAATATCGTTTGCACGTATAGAGCAAAGTTGTACCAAAGTTGGCCTTTTTGGCCCTGATAGTCCAGCGCGTAGTGCGCTGGCATCTCATACCAGAAGTCCTAGGTTCGATTCCCAGCTCAGGCTGGTAAAACACTCGTCCACTTCAATCCCTATCCACATGAAGCAGATAAGAATTAAAAGAATCGCACAAGTTGTATAAATGTATTATTAGATCTTAAGACCCACTGAATTCAGCTTTAATCCAGTAAAACTTAATAGATCAGATTTACCGACAATCAACTTTGGATAATCTGATAAACTTCTTTGATTGGGTCAGTTGATGAGGTAGGTAGATGTGGCTGCTCCAGGAGGAGCACACTTAGGCCAGATGGCCCATTGTGATACCACTTGAGATCGAGCATCATTTCGCTAACTTGTTAAACCAGTTGGAGCTATTAACGAAGCTAAGTAGACGGCGTATGGTCTTATCAGCTAGATCTTCTAGACTACCGAAGAAGAAGTTGCCTAAGTAAATCAGCCTTCTTCTGGATAAAGCAGGACAGTTATATAGTAAGTGAGGAATAATTTCTTCCTCCTCCTCGTCCAAACAGCTGCGACAGAAGTCGTTCGAAAACAGACCCATCCTTTTAGCGTGGGTGCCGATGAGGCAGTGACCCGTAAGGACACCGATTATGGTTTTGATCTGGGCTCTTTTTAATGAGAGGAGTTCTTTAGAACGTCAAAGATTTAAGGTTGGCCAAAGTTGGCGCGCAAGGAGGCTTGTGTTGCCTTCAACCCATCTTAAATTCGTATCGTATATAGAGCTCGCATGGGTACGAAGCTTACATGTTAAAAGAGGGACACCGAGCGTGGTCAACTCTTGGCGTGACTGCTCAGTAATACCCTGTCTCGCGAGCTCGTTCGTCCTACAGTTCCCTGAAATATCCCTATGAGCTGTAACCCAGCATAGGCGAATATGAAGCTGCTTATCAGTTTCGTTAAGAGATTTTCTGCAGCTGAGAACAGTCTTTGATTTTATTTTGACCGCATCCAGTGCTCTAAGAGCTGATTGGCTGTCCGATAGTATCAGGATAAAAGTACCAAATATTCTGTTTATCCTGAGCCAATCGGACCTCAGCCTGGAAGACGCTACAGTAATCTAGCAGCCGGAGCTTTATGTTAAGGTTTAATCCTTCTGAATAGATACCACAACCCTTCTGATCAAGCAGTTTCGGTCTATCCGTGTACTCGAGTAGGTTTGAAGTGATTTTGAACTATTTAAATGAAACATCTGAATTTGAAGCTAATAAGGATCTGTCCTAAAATATGTCCAGGAACGAGACTCGAAAGTTCTGCAAGCTCCATTGTATTTAGCCTCTATTGAAGCTTTCGATTACTATTTGTATGGGTTGATGTGGAACGATTTGCTATGAGCGATTTCTGAGTACACTTATTCTTCGACTGGATAAGCTTTATTCAGCTCATCAGAATTACTTATATAGAGTCAAAAGTTCCCAAATAGTCAGATGATGCAACATCAGTCAAAATATGTTAGATTTATTGATTGATACTGGGAGACCCTAACTCTAAAAGACAAGTTCAGATGATGATCAGAATCATTCCTTCACTAGCATCCATTTGACTGAGTGTGCTTCCATTCGTAATTGCCCTATTCAATCTCAATGAGAACACATTCATTGCATTGCTTGTAGTCGTAAAGAACATAAAATTTATTTAGTCGTTAACAGTGGCGCTTTACAACAGTTCATAGTAGGCATTCTGGATCCGTGCCACCCAGCCAACGTAGGCCGAGACGCGAGTGTAGATCGATGGCAAGTTGGCCTTGCCGCAGGGAATGTAGCCCCACGAGACAACACCAATGAGCTCGGATGGTGCGTTAGCGTGTTCAATCACTAGCGGGCCACCAGAGTCGCCATTGCACGCGGAGATGCCCTGTTGGTGCGAGTCGGAGCAGACGTTGGTCGCGTGCAGCGGTGCGGTTTCGGGCAGCGCCTCCTTGCATGCATTCCATTCGACGATTTCGGTCTCGACAGTCTGCAGCGTCTTGGCGGCGGCAAACGAGAACGCCTTGGGCTGGCCCCAGCCGTACAGATGTGTCTCGCCCTCGGGAATGGCATCGCGCTGTGGCAGCACTGCGGGTTTCACGAATTCGTTGATTTCGAACGGCACGGACACGTGCAACAGGGCAATGTCGTAGGGACCGACACCGCCGGTGTACGATTCGTGCACGCGGCCAAAGTCAACTTCGCGCGCCTGGGTCTTATCGTCCAATTCGGTGCGAACGTGCAGGCCAGCAACGACGCCCATGCCCACTGGCTTGGAGATGCAATGCGCGGCGGTGATAATCCATTCCTTGCTGATGAGGGTGCCGCCGCAGATGTGCGAGTGCTTGGCAGACTTGGCGCTGAGCGACACAATGTACGGTGCAGCGTGCGCTGGAGCATCGATACCGTTGATAATGTAGCCGGTGGCAAAGCTGGGCATCAGCATCTCGCCGATATGCGACAGCACCGACGCGTTGGCGCAGGCCACAAGCAGAGCAGCAACAAACAGGACCTTCATGTTGAGAGAAATTAATGCGAACTGTGGGTTAGATTAGCGGAGACCAGGTTTTATATAGCGACAGCCTTGTCGGGTTAGTGGCGATAATCTTCATTAGTCTTCATTAGCGAATTACGGCAATTGATTAGTGGTAGTGTTTAGATTAGATTATTAGGCACTTTAAGCCGTCGCGCTGGGGTATTAGCCATGAAGTGAATAGTGTCCAAAGACTTAAGGTTTGGACGAAGCAATGTCTGTGTATGGAACAATTTTTAATGGGGTTTTATATTATTTTATTGTTTGATTTATTGATTCGGGTTTAGCCAGGTTTATGGTGTGAGGTGTCATAAAACTGTGAGGTGCTGCTGCACTCAAGCTTGTCGAATTATCACAAAAATTACAGCAAGTTTTATGCGCATTTGGAGCTTTTTAATAAGAAATTATTAACGTCTGCCATTGTCTGCTGAGAGAGAAATAACGAAAAAGGGGACATTCCTTGTTTTATTTTGCATTGATTGAATTGCCATACGAACCCACCGACCCTCTAACTCATGACTCAGCACAATAACCATCGGTATGCGAACATTTTTTGTGCATGTACAAAATCCCTGAAGTTGTTGTAAAATCAGATTTGCCAAAATCCCCAAAATAGATGCTCCCAAAAAAATACACACATTGTCCCTTTGACTTGCCTTCCTTTCGATTGCATTCGCATGCCTCTACATGCTAATATTTACCGTTTAGGTGGCAACCCACCCCCTCAAATATCACCACAACAACAACAACAACACATATTGGCGGTAGACTGCTATTTGCAAAGAAGTGTATTGATAAAATTCTACTCTCGCCCCACACAAAACAAAATAACACAGGCACACAAACACACACACTCACACACACACACATACTCGCATACAGACGCAGCGCTCATCAAACACAGCATAACACAACAAAACAACAACACACAATACACTGCACAACACCTTTTCGCATAAATGCGACATGGGGCGGCGCACCCGACGGGCGAATTGTTGTTTTTCGGTTCGTTGATTCGAG
Source organism: Melieria omissa (assembly GCA_963971225.1). Classification (NCBI taxonomy): domain Eukaryota; kingdom Metazoa; phylum Arthropoda; class Insecta; order Diptera; family Ulidiidae; genus Melieria; species Melieria omissa. The sequence continues at coordinate 147,309,518 of OZ020267.1, forward strand.
GGAGATTTTGTCTTTGTTCTGTGCTGCGGCGAGTGTTTTCTATTTCTATTTTTAGCCCAAAAATAATGTGCCAGGCGTCTAGGTGTGTGCGGTGGCGTAGCTGTTGGGCAGCGACAGTGTTGTTTGTCTCAGCAACAAAACGGCCGTGAAGTGAAGCGTACAGGGTGGAGTGAGTGTTCATTGTTGGTCAAGCGGGCGGCACGCAATGTATCCCGTTGTGCACACAAACACACTTACATACACAAAAGTAAGCGTGTTCGTATGAGAGTGCGACCACAGGCGCCCTTCAAGCGACCTTGACAGAAAATTCAGCAACAGTCAGCAGTGTAGAGAGCGAGCGCTCCATCAACTGTTGCATGAAATTGCGTTACAATTATCTTTGTTGTAGTTATTGTTGTTGTTGTTGCTGTTGGCTGCTGCAAATGGCCATGGCCGTGGTGCATCTTATTGCTGTTGTTGTTGCTGATGCTGATGCAGTTTATGTTGCACACTCAGTGAACATGAGTTGCGTTTATTAAAGCTACAATTAAATCTGCATCGTGTGTATAGGTTTTTTGTTTTTGTATAATGCACCAGCGACAATTATCGATTAGAGTAGAACGCATTACAGGCTCGCAGGGACGTAGTTGGTTGAAATATGGTAGGGGAATTCTTGTTTAGTAGCATTTTAGCCAAGTTTACTTAGCCGATGTCGAACCATTGGATTCGTAAGAATTGGCCAATACTGATTCAGCCGATTATTGTTATGAAAACATTTCGAGAGTGTCTACAGAATAGTCATTTTAGTGCTCGAACGATACCCATTGTCCACTTCATTCCAATTCAGCGGTCTCACTCAATAAAATCCAATCAGCCGAATACAAAATATTGGCCTCTACTGGTCGCTCACAAAGTCACATAGACTCAAAATCCAATTACGTGTATTTGGAAAAAAAAGCCTTCAGCCTTTCCACGTTCTTTTCTCATTGGCTACGAAGTAAGCTAAGTAGCAGAGTTGATTTATTTGTGTTCATCAACCCCCCACAACTCCTCTGTTGTTGCGCCCATGTTGTCAGCATCTTAGTTGCGTCGATGTGTGCTGCAGTGCACAGAATGTCAAGGCTGACTCAGCTGGCCTCAGTTGGGTGAAGGCCGCATCCAGCGCTGCCAGCACACATGTCCTGAGTCACAATGTCCTTTTGCCGATATTCTGCACGAATCATGTAAATAAATCATGGTTAGGACTTGCACAAGAAATAATCAAATTGGCTAACAACTGTTTGAACTACAACCAAAAAAGTTATTAGCAATGCTAATCAAATAAGAAAGTATTTCATTGTAATATTTTTCCTATTTTCTTTTGCAATCAAGTGTTAACAACGCCCAACTCAATACTTGACTTTTTATACTATCAGATAACACACGAGTTATTGTTATAGCGTGAGTTGTGGTAACTTGGCCACAACTTGGTTTATCTGAATGCTGTGCTGGAGTGTTTTGAGCTAAACAGAACTTAGTTGCTTCACTCTGACACAAAAGGGTTTACAAGTTGCATGAAAAATTAATGCGAAAATTCAAAATTAGAATGGAATGGGAAAATTTTGAAAATAAAACAAATGCTAATGGAAGGTTTTCAACTCGCAGTTGGGAATAGAGGAAACAAGCTGTCCATAACTTTTGTTCGGACTGATCCACTGAGTGACTGATTCATCATCGTTCCGCCCAAATCACTAAAGCTGCAACCATGAAATTTAAACTTTAGATGCATCTTGAACAATGAACCAATGAACGTGATTTTTTTTAATTTGGGGTCTAAAAGGGCAAAACATGGGTTAAGGTGTGGTGTGAAGAAAGCGATTTAATTCGACTATTAATTTCAAATTCACTTCATACTTCCAAAACAAATCGACACGTATTTTGTATTTTTTTGAAAATGAAAATTTTAAAGGGTCAACAATGGGTTAAGGTGCGCTTACGGGATAACTACGAAATAAATATGAACCAATGGGCCTGTTAACTTCAAAGTTGGTGAAAACACTTGAAATCAAAAATGATTTGACGCATGTTTCTTATTTTTCGAAAATCAAAACTTTAAGGGGCGACTCAAGGGTTAAAAGTTTGTATGAGGAAACATGGTTTTTAACGCCTTTTGACTTCAAACTTCAAGTAGTTCAAATGTGAAATAATTTTATGTGTTTTTATATTTTTGAAAATCAAAAACTGGGTCAAAGACGGGTTAAGAATTTGTATAGAGAGACTGTGTAAAACATGAATTAATTGGCCTATTGACTTCACATATAGTGAAAGAATTCTTAGTGAGAAATAATTTGACACGTGTTTTTGTAATTTTTTTAAAATCAAAACCTTTCGAGGTCAACGATGGGTTAAAAGTTTATATGGAGAAACAAGATTTTATGGGCTTTTTGGTTTCAAATTTAGTAAAAGCACTTAACATGCAAAATAAATAGATGCGTCCTTTTTACTTTTTTGAAAATCGAAATCAAACGGGGTCTTCTATGGGTTAAGAATTTGTATGAATAAACTGTGAAAAACATAAATAAATTGACATATTGTCTTAAAACTTGGTGTAAGTACTCTTAGTGAGAAATAATTCGACATGTCTTTTTAATTTTTTGGAAAATCAAAACATAATGGGGTCAACCATGGGTTAAAAGTTTATATGGAGAAACAAGATTTTATGGGCTTTTTGAAACTTAGTGAAAGCACTTAACATGCAAAATAATTCGATACGTGTTTTTCACTGTTTTGAGAATCGAAATCTGGCGGGGTCAACTATGGGTTAAGAGCTTGTTTGGAGAGACTTCAAACTTAGTGAAAGTAATCTTGGTGAGAAAGAATTTGACACGTGTTTATTATTTTTTTGAAAATAAAAATCCGAACCGGTCAACAATGGGTTAAAAGTTTATATAGAGAAACTACGAAAAAACATAAATAAATGGACTTATCGTCTTAAAACTTGGCGAAGGTACTCTAAGTGAGAAATTATTCGACACGTGTTTTTAATTTTTTCGAAAATCAAAACCAAACGGGGTCAAAAGTTTATATGGAAAAACAAGATTTGGGCTTTTTGACTATGAACTTGAAAGCACTAAACATGCAAAATAAATAAATACGTCTTATTCTCTTTTTTGGAAATCGATGTCTGATGGGTTAACTATGGGTTAAGAGTTTGTTTGGAGAAATACAATATTATGGGCCTTTTGACTTAAAACGTAGTGAAAGTACTCTTGTTGAGAAAAAACTTGACACGTGTTTTTTATTTTTTTAACATAAAAACTCAACAGTGTCAACGATGGGTTAAGAGTTTGTATGTAGAAACATGATTTAATGCGCCAATTGACTTCAAATATGGTGAAAGCACTTTAAACAAAAAATAAGATAAGATAAGTATTTCTTCATTAAAAACTGACTGGATCAACAAATGGTTAAGAAAAAATTGATTTATTGACCCCATTGACTTTAACTTATACTTGTACGTACTAAATTTATTTGGAATGTAAATAATTTTCCATAATTATTTTCAACTCGATATGACAATAAAAAAAAATTACCTTTACTCAAAGTCGTTTCCTTACAACTGGACACTTTTTCACACCCCAAATCTTCACTATTATAAATAATTTGTTTGACGCATCTAGAAATTCAAATTATTGTCATCGGTCTTACACCACAAAACTAAACAACAACAAAAACAAAGCTTCCTTTCACGTTTCTAGCCATTCAAATTAATGTCTTCTGTTCGCTTTTAACCCTTTGCTCATCTTTAAAAATCAACAAAACTGACGTCAGTCGTTTTTTGCATGGCCCCCTTCAACCTCGCAAAACTCCAAAACAAATGTCAATCATTTTCGACCTGGCACTCGCACACCTACCGTCGCTGCGTTTTGAACTTTGCCTCGACACGCAATGTGTCCATTCGAGTTATTACAAATCGTTACAGCTGTAATCAATGTCATAAAACCCCCCTGTTTTTGGCTGACATTCAGCCGCTCCACTTAGCTAATAACTCGCCCGCCTATCGGCACAACTATCAGCTGTCTTATCGGTCGTAAACGCGAGTTTATAATAAATTCATTTTGCGTCTGAGAACGCGACCGCGGCCCGCTCGCGCGCAATAATCGTCTTATAAATACATAACTGCTCGACAGGCGCGTTATAAATTGCCAAAAGTATCGTGCGGCGTCAACTGGCGCTCAGCGCTGCCATTCAGCGCCGCTGACACTCTCCACTCTGGCGACCATGCGAGCCTATAAAACCGCCCGGCTGCGGCCAGCCCGCTCGCACATGTCGTGCACAACGCGCTGCTTACGAACGATATGAAAATTTTAACGTGTTCACTGCTCTGCCTGGCCCTGGCCAGCGCCACACCCGTTTCGCTGCCCGTTTCCGGTGCGCCGCCAGTGCCGCGCAGTCTTCTCGAGCAGTTGCTGAAGACGCAGTTGCGCACCAGCGACGACGCGTTTGCGCAGCCCGCGCCCTACATTATCGACGGCCAGGAGGCGGCGGCACGTGCCGCGCCCTACCTCGTCTCGCTGAGTCTGTCATCGGTGGCGTATGCGCACACCTGCGCCGGCGTCATCATTGGCAAGGAGTGGATACTGACCGCGGCGCACTGTGTTCGCGAGTTGGAGCAGATGAACGACGGCAATGCGGTGGGACTGCCCGTCTATGCTGGCCTGCAGAATCGCAGCGACCTAAGCGAGGCGCAAGTGCGTCAAATCGACTGGGCCTTTGCGCACAAAGAGTTCAACAACGAGGAGGGCTCCGAGGACATTGCACTGCTGCATGTGGCACCGCCGCTGGTGTTCAACGCACAGGTGCGTCCCATTGTGCTGCCCTATGCGAACGAGGACTATGCGGGCGAGGCGTCTGTCACCTACGGTTGGGGCCTCACCGATGCGGCTGACGCGCAGTACGCCAAGCAGCTGCAGACCGCACAGGCCACAGTGCTGAGCCGCAGCGAGTGCAAGCAGCTGCTGCCGAAGGATGCGCCGGTTGGCCAGCATCAGATTTGCGCCAAAGCTGCGGCCTGCTATGGCGACGGCGGCAGTCCACTGGTGGTGGAGCTCGACGGCGGCACTGCCGAGGTGATTGGCATTACGTCGTGGGGCTATCTGCCTTGCGGCTACGACAACCGACCCACCGTCTACACGGACGTGTCGCAGTTCGTCGAGTGGATTGCGCAGGTGCAGTGGGCCTACTACATTCTGCACTGATCAATTGTGAAAATAATTTTACTTAGGTGAAAATAAATATGCAGTAATATAGAGAACAAATTTGAAAAAATATTCACTGATTTTTTGTTCGTTGCAGTATTGGCAGCAAAAGTCTAATCGATGTTGTTAATCGCCAAAGGGTTCCAAATATTTACGGCTGAGTTGTAAAGTTCGCCAAATCCAGCTGGCTGCGTGAATGCTCGAATTCATTGCTGCGATAAGGAAATTAATTGTATACAATTTTGATTAAAGTTGCGCAAAGTAGAATGCGAGTGTCATAAATTAGATCGGAAATTTAATACCAAACTGGCCAACCGCAACTATTGGTTGTGCGTAGCCGTTGACTGCTTGACACACAGTAACATAGTTCTGGCTTTGCTGAGTTTAATTGCGTTGAGTAGGGTGTGTAAGGCTTTTTTGGCTCATTGCCATTTTATTTAAAATACAGGAAGGGTATGGTTTCAATCTTTATGTAGAGACCAGTTGGTTTTTTTGAAGGTACGCAGACTTAGTGACTTTGCTTCCCTTGAACTTTGTCAAGCACTATAAAACCTTTGTTCTTATGTTACTGAGTCGTGGTTCATAGATAGTGAAATGAAGTCATAGTCAAGTCAAGTCAACCTTTGTTCATATGTCACAGTGTCGAGGTTCAAAGATAGTGAAATGAAGTTATAGTCCAATCAAGTCCAATCAGGTCCAGTAAAGTCAAGTCAAATCAAGTCAAGTCAAGTTAACCCTTCCTTATATGTTACAGAGTCGAGGTTCAAAGATAGTGAAATGAAGTCAAAGTCAAACCAAGTTAAGTTAAGTCAAGTCACAAGTCAAGTCACAAGTCAAGTCACAAGTCAAGTCACAAGTCAAGTCACAAGTCAAGTCACAAGTCAAGTCACAAGTCAAGTCACAAGTCAAGTCACAAGTCAAGTCACAAGTCAAGTCAAGTCCAGTCAAGCCAAGTCAAGTCAACTCCAATCAAGTCAAGTCTAGTCAAGTCTAGTCTAGTCTAGTCTAGTCTAGTCTAGTCTAGTCTAGTCTAGTCTAGTCTAGTCTAGTCTAGTCTAGTCTAGTCTAGTCTAGTCTAGTCTAGTCTAGTCTAGTCTAGTCTAGTCTAGTCTAGTCTAGTCTAGTCTAGTCTAGTCTAGTCTAGTCTAGTCTAGTCTAGTCTAGTCTAGTCTAGTCTAGTCTAGTCTAGTCTAGTCTAGTCTAGTCTAGTCTAGTCTAGTCTAGTCTAGTCTAGTCTAGTCTAGTCTAGTCTAGTCTAGTCTAGTCTAGTCTAGTCTAGTCTAGTCTAGTCTAGTCTAGTCAAGTCAAGTCAAGTCAAGTCAAGTCAAGTCAAGTCAAGTCAAGTCAAGTCAAGTCAAGCGCGATATTGTGAAGAATTTTGACTTTAGTCTAAAAACAAATTTCTTAAATGATTTCTTTGTCTCCATTTTCTGATTGAATTTGGTTTTTTTGGGACAATTCTAGTTCTTTCAAATTGTACTAATTAATAATTGTATGTGAGTGTTGTGAGAAAAGTGTCCTAGTAATCAAGTTCCTGAGTTTTGTTCTTCAAAAGCAACATTGTTCCCACTGTCTTATTGACACCAAAACTAGAAAAGACATCACTTACCGAGAACCGCCATTTACATGAAAGTTTTAACATTGCGATACGTTTGAACTTTCTAATGGGATATCAGTTCTTTGAAACCGAGGTCAATCCTTAAGTCGTTGGCTATGTAATCGACGTGGTTACAACAAATGTGTCCATTTTTTTTTAGGACAATTCTGGCCTATCTCAAGTTTCTTATTAAATAAATTTTCTGGGTTTTAAATGGCAATTATTGCTCTAAGAAAAGTGTTTTAGCAACAATTTCATATATTAGGCTTCCTTTGCTCTCTAAAATGAATCAACATTAAACTTCTGTTTCTTTCCGGAGATTTGTTAAATGAAAATTTGTTCTCTAAGAAAAGTCTTCTAGCAACAATTTCATATTTTGTGTCTTTATTGCATTCTAACATGAACAATTTATGTTTATTTTTGGATGTTTGTCTTCAGTGTCAGTCAGAAAAAAATAGAACAATTACAAAGCCATCTACGAGATATTACGAAAGTGACCCCAAATCATACAAAGCGCCTCTTGTTGTCTCCATAAAACATGGAAGCATTTTCTTAACGCCTGTTCAGCATTGGCCATGAAGCATCTGGCATACGAACGACGACATAAATTAACGCGTAAATGTGTCAAAAATGCAAATTTTTAATTAAACTTGCCATACTTGAAAAGTGCATATTTGCGCTGATAATTACTGGTATTTAGCTTTTGTCAGTGTGCCACGTGTGCGCATTAAAATTGCAAATGAAAGAAAAAAAATACAAAGAGAAAAATTATGAATTTCAAGATTAATTAAATTCCATGTTGCGGCACGCTGTCACTGCGGCAAAGACGACAGGCCATGTGGCCAACTCACGGCACGTAGAAGCAGCAACATAATACCTGAGCACACACCCACACACACAGACACACACACACACTGTTGTAATACTGAAACACTGTTGCCCAAAGTGGTCATTGTATACAACAGGCGTCCGCGCGCCGCCAGGTAAATGCACAGAATCTTTGTTGTTGCTATGTCGACGCCATTAAATGAATTTTATGCCGGTGCAGACTTTTCAACTGCAATTACATAAATTAAACGCCAAGTGTGTAGGGGATATTGTGTCAAAAAGTCAAATAAATAAAAAATTCAATTTGGCAGTGTTGTGTGTTGTGTTGTGGGTGCGCGCCTGAAAGTATGCACATTATAAATGGCATCAAAATCTAAGCACTAACCGCTCCTAAACGCACAGCTGCTGTCAGCGGTAAATCACTCGGCCGTAAGCAGACCAATTGGGCAAAGCATTAAGCACAAAGACGACAACAACAAGCAGCTGTAGGGTTGTCGCTGTTCTTTGCACAACACACAGACTTGTCACACACGCAAACACACGAAACACACACAGCCAAAGAAGTCGTAAAAATATTTGTACACAAGCGAAAACCAAATAAAATGTAAATAAATGTTTGCCAAAATATGCGAGAATGAAATTCCGTCACGAATTTGGTTGCACACTGGCAACTTTGTATTGTTTTAGTTTCTAAAATTCATCGGTTGCATATATTGTGCAACTATGTATTTTATAGTAAATTTTTTTAATAATTTTTGTATTTTATAGTAATTTTTTTTTCAATTTTTATATTCGCAAATTGTCATATGTGAATTTTTATTATTTTTGAAAAGCCAAGGCCAGCAAGAAGAATGCAAACATTTTTTTTGTTTTTTTTTTTGTTTGTCTTCGTCGTAGTTGAAAAGCATAATTTTCCACACATCAATGCGCGTTTTGTTGTTGTTGTTGGTATGGTTGTTGTAGGTTTTACGGTGCCGTGCAACAGCATTGTGGAAATTACTTCCTGCGGCTTATATCATGGCATATTTCATTTCCGCTCATCGCTGCGCTTGGCCAACGATGTGCGCGTCCTGTCTTTGTGGCATACACGAGGGAGTTGTGTGTTGGTATGGGTAGAAGCGTACAGTCAGCGACGCTGTGCTGGTGCTGCAAACTCGATAGCACAATATAAAGGGTGCCCCAATGAAGGTGTGCGATTTAATTTGAAATTTAAACACATATTTAGTGAAGGAGTGATGATGGTTTATTGCACTGCAAAGTATTTAGAAGAGTTTCTGTTTGGAAAAAAGTATTCACAAATGGATCAGGCGACTCTGATAAATAAAAGGGCTTTGTACTTTTTGGAATATCTATGACACTTTACAAAGATGTGGGATGGTCTCACCGTTGCGGCACGTTTGATCTCAGCCTTGAACTCAGGAGTTAGTTGTGGTTTATTTGCATAGACCAGAGATTTCAGAAAACCCCAAAGAAAGAAATCACATGGCTTTCAATATCTTTTTTAGTTTCTAGACAGTCTTTATGTTGTTGAAAATGTTGTCATTTAATGGCATTAAATGGTAACTTTAGTGGAGTTATTCTTACAGGAAGTGGTTAAGTAATGTTTATGAGTTGGACCGAAGTTCGAACACAATCAAAGCACAAGGGTTTTTATGTGCTTAGGTATTGAAACTTTGAACAAAACTCAGTCAAGTCTCAGTCAAGTTTCAGTCAAGTCTGAGTCAAGTCTCAGTCTAGTCTCAGTCGATTTTCAATCAAGTCTCAGTCTAGTCTCAATCTAGTCTCAGTCAAGTCTCAGTCAAGCCTCAGTCTAGTCTCAGTCTAGTATCAGTCTAGTCTCAGTCTAGTCTCAGTCTAGTCTCAGTCTAGTCTCAGTCTAGTCTCATCTAGTCTCAGTGAAGTCTCAGTCTAGTTTCAGTCTAGTCTCAGTCTAGTAACAGTCAAGTCTCAGTCAAGTCTCAGTATAGTCTCAGTCAAGTCTCAGTCTGGTCTCAGTCTAGTCTCAGTCTAGTCTCAGTTTAATCTCAGTCTAGTCTCAGTCTAGTCTAAGTATAGTCTCAGTCAAGTCTCAGTCTAGTCTCAGTCTAGTCTCAGTCAAGTCTCAGTCTAGTCTCAGTCAAGTCTCAGTCTGGTCTCAGTCTAGTCTCAGTCTAGTCTGAGTCAAGTCTCAGTCAAGTCTCAGTCTAGTCTCAGTCTAGTCTCAGTCTAGTTTCAGTCTAGTCTCAGTCAAGTCTCAGTCAAGTCTCAGTCTAGTCTCAGTCTAGTCTCAGTGAAGTCTCAGTCAAATATCAGTCAAGATTCAGTGAAGTCTCAGCCAAGTCTCATTCTAGTCTCAGTCCAGTCTCAGTCAAGTCTCAGTCTAGTCTCAGTCTAGTCTCAGTCTAGTCTCAGTCAAGTCTCAGTCTAGTCTCAGTCTAGTCTCAGTCTAGTCTCAGTCTAGTCTTAGTCAAGTCTCAGTCAAGTTTTAGTCTAGTCTCAGTGAAGATTCAGTGAAGTCTCAGCCAAGTCTCATTCTAGTCTCAGTCCAGTCTCAGTCAAGTCTCAGTCAAGTCTCAGTCTAGTCTCAGTCTAGTCTCAGTCTAGTTTCAGTCTAGTCTCAGTCAAGTCTCAGTCAAGTCTCAGTCTAGTCTCAGTCTAATCTCAGTGAAGTCTCAGTCAAATCTCAGTCAAGATTCAGTGAAGTCTCAGCCAAGTCTCATTCTAGTCTCAGTCCAGTCTCAGTCAAGTCTCAGTCTAGTCTCAGTCTAGTCTCAGTCTAGTCTCAGTCTAGTCTCAATCTAGTCTCAGTCTAGTCTTAGTCAAGTCTCAGTCAAGTTTTAGTCTAGTCTCAGTCTAGTCTCAGTTTAGTCTCAGTCTAGTCTCAATCTAGTCTCAGTCAAGTCTCAGTTTAGTCTGAGTCTAGTCTCAGTCTAGTCTCAGTCTAGTCTCAGTCAAGTCTCAGTCAAGTTTCAGTCAAGTCTCAGTCAAGTCACAGTCAAATCTCAGTCAAGTTTCAGTGAAGTATCAGTCAAGTCTCATTCTAGTCTCAGTCAAGTCTCAGTCTAGTCTCAGTCAACTCTCAGTCAAGTCTCAGTCAAGTCTCAGTCAAGTCTCAGTCAAGTTTTAGTCTAGTCTCAGTCTAGTCTCAGTTTAGTCTCAGTCTAGTCTCAGTCTAGTCTCAGTCAAGTCTCAGTTTAGTCTCAGTTTAGTCTCAGTCTAGTCTCAGTCTAGTCTCAGTCTAGTCTCAGTCTAGTCTCAGTCTAGTCTCAGTCTAGGCTCAGTCTAGTCTCAGTCTAGTCTCAATTTAGTCTCAGTCTATTCTCTATACACCCGCGAAACAAGAGGCCAAATGTAGTAAACCTGCGTTTTTAGTTTTTCTCTCTGACGTCAGGATTTGTTTTTAAAAGGACTTTGAAAGTTCAAGGACATTTTTTTTTAATTGTTTTAAAAATTAAGCGCATTGTAGAATAACAATATGGATATCAAATAAAAGAGAAAAATCCTTGGAATTTTATAAAATTTAATGTTTGGAGGATATTGAAATGTCCTTTTAAAACTTTAGCCTTGAATGTACTTTGAAAATTCCAATATATATTTTTTTTAATATATCTCAATGACAAATATGTGTACTACCACAGCCTTGAATTTCGTCCTTTTAATTTTATTAGTGTAAGATATAAAAAATTAAATACTTCTCTCTATAGGAGAGAAGTATTTATCTCTATGGAGAAAATCCATATCATTAAGGATGCTGAAATCGTATTTATAGAACCATTTGTAGCATTTTAAAAATAGCAGAAAAAGATTCAGAGAGTAGAGAGCTTACTAGTTAATTGAGAAGATTATGGAAGTCCTTGACAAGTTCTGAGGAAGTCGCATAGGCTTGTAATACCTGTAGAGCTGCTAGACATGTGTATCAACAGTTTCCCTCAAATGCCTCAATGATATGAATTTCGGTCTCGAAAATGGTAGCTAATTTTCCTTTACCAAAAGATTTTTGAAAGTGTTAGAAACGCAACAAAGCTGAGTTGAACTTTCAATTGACTTCATTCAAAAATCTAATTAATTTGCTACAAAGAAAGACTGATGTATGTATCGAACTACGATATGTATGGAGACAGTTCAACAGTTCAACGCTCTTTTAAATATCTATTAGCTACAAAATTTGTGGATGTAAAATATGGTTTCATATGGATTTGTGTTCAAAACTTGTCTACAGAAGCACCGAAGCAATGAAATTCTGTTTGGTCCACTCTGAATTTATGGAGTTACACTGAATCACAGCTTTCGAGGATCACAGAAGCAGCAAACAAACACGAAAGCTTTGCCAAAAGAGATGCAAGGTGTGCGCTGATAGGATGTAATGATTCACCCTGCTAAGTGATTTGTGTACTTGTTATTATTTCTACTCTTTACTCTTTAACTAAATATTTCTAATATTTCTAATTGATGTTCTTATCTCTAAGTCTAATTGATGAATATAATCAAATAAACCAATATATATTTTCTTTCGAGACCATGTTTCTTGTGGTTGCGTTTCTGCTTTTTCTGCTGTCGTTTATACTTTTTCCTTTCATTCTATTATGCGTAACTCCATCTGATTTTTCATAGCTTCATACATGTCTTCTTACATGTCTTTTACTACTCCGTCTCTACTTTGCGCACTGCATGAGTAATGAAATAATTTGTGCGCTCGCTAATGTTTTGCTGGTTTTATTTATTTATTTGTCTGTTGTTACAACACTGTTGTTGTTGTTGTTTTTATTGTTCGACTATTTAACAACGTGTATTAAGAAAATAATAAACGATTCTGCGATTCTCATTTATTTTTGGCACGTTTTTGTTTCTCTTAAACAGCATTTTCTTCCATTTCATTGGTCTCGTCTTGAACGTTTTGGTTTCAAGTGTAGTTAATTTGTGTTCTAACCATATTTGACATTAAGTAATTTAAGTCAATTTAAGTTTCAAAGTTGTATGTTGCCAAGCGTAACAACCGCCTTATCTTTCCACAAAATTGTTTTCATATGCATGTGTGTGTGTGTGTGTGTGTGTGTTTGTGCTTGTGTTTGTCTAGTTGGCAATAATCGCTGACAATATTTGCATATGTGCAGGCGCAATATTGCGGCTTAAGTGCTTTGTGCAACGCAGCCAAACAATAACATGATTGATAAACAAAATAACAATAACAAAAACAAAAACACACTGACTGCACCGCTGTGCAGTGTCAACAAAATGGCAAATTGAATCTTTCATGTATGCATAAAGCCACAGCAACCATGCGTCGTTTGACATGTGCCACAGCCACAGCACAAGTAATGACAATTCGGGCGCGCGCGCTTCGGCTGCTGGCAGCTGTAACACGCATTTGACAAATGGCGTAATTACCACCAGTTCGCTTTTAATCGATTTCCGACCGTTTCTTTGCGCGCCACTGTGTCCATTCGAATTAAATGTCACTCATACGCCACGTTGTGTGTGTCGTTTGAAATTTGTTTGCGCACTGATCATTTTATTAAATATTTATTTACTTTGCATAAATTGATGACTGTAATTAAACTGTCATTATGCATTGCATACATTTGGGCGCAAAAACGAAATTTTCAATAAAACGCTTTTTCATTCGATTTTTATGTAATTACTCAATTTTTTTCAACTTGATCTATAATTGGCGCACTATAGTCATTTTTAATTAACTGTTTTATACGCTTGAGATACGCACACACATATAAATGCACAGCTAGACAAACACATATATGAAGCATAATTAAGCAAACAGAGCGAGCTAGTGTTAGTGGCGGCCGCACTTGCCATCAATAATTGCTTGAAATTAATAAAGCCTTGGGCGTCATTCAAATAACCGCATGTGGCAGCATGTGGGCGTGGCAGCATGTGGGCGTGGCAATTGCGCCATCATTTTTCGTCAACGCGCACGCACTCGCACACGCACACGCACACTTTCAGCCAGCATTACACATGTAAAGCAGTGAGCGAAGTTGAAGTCGAGGTGTGAGTGTGAGTGTGTGAGTATGTGCGTATGTGCGTGCATATTGCATGCTTGTACGTGCACATGTGGGCGCAAGAGGTGTGTTGTGTAAATGATCAACATGAATTTTTCATTTGACAAGGCCAAAGTGAAAATTAAAATTGAAAATTCCAGCACAAAACGCTTTAATAATTTATTGCATAAATTCACTTGAACCTGTGCGCGGCCCAACTAGATGAATGCATGGATGCATGGATGAATGGATCGATGGATGGGTTTGTTGGTTTACTGACTGATAGCAGGTGGGTTGTTTGAAGTGCGCTAAGTGCCCTGGCTGCGGTTTTCTGTGAGTTTAATTTATGTAAAATACATGTAACACAACACACACAAGCATCCTATGTACATATATGTATATTTATTTTCATCAATGTGTGCGTGTGTGCATCCTACATGTGCGCCATGTGCTGTTTGTTCAATACATACTGACTGCTGCTGCTGCTGCTGCTGCTTACCGGCCGTATTAAGTGATTTGCCAAAATTGATAAATGAGCTTTTGCAAACTTCCGCATACTCGCGCTTCGTTTTCGTTTTCATATTGTCTTGGAAATTTTTTCATCATTTAGAATTTTTTCTCATATTTTCTGCATATTATTTATATTTGCATGATGTTTTTTTTGGGCTTAACGCATTGTTTTTGCATTGAGAATGAATTTAATTCAATCTGGGCTGTTTATTTGAATTCATGGCAACTTTCAGCTTATCGGCTGATTGATGGCATCGATGGCCAATACAATTGTTTATATATTTATTGGTTTCTTTGGTGTTTTTTGGTGTTCGACGCTTTGAAAAGTTTTCCTGGCAGGCAACAATGAAATTATTGGCATTGCACCATGCGGATTCTGGGCGTTGCAGATAGAAGTTTCTGTACTGGAATTGCTTTATGGTTCATGAAAATTTAACATAAGTAAATCAATCTTATTTTGAGTTACAATATATTAATTTTCGTTTGTCTTGCGAAAAGATAGTTGAGGACATTTTGTGAAGAATAATAGAATATATTCTTAATAGCTTTTATATTACAAAGTAGCCAGCAGAGCAGAATTGACTTTTCAAAAAAAAGTTCCTCGAAGCCGAAAACTTACTTCAATGAAGGAACAGTTGCTCGACCTCGAGCTGCGGTACTTTCTTAGCTTTACAAAAGCCACAGATCGGCTAAACGAGATCCGAAGTCTATGGGGAGACTTGATTTCGAGGGCTGCCTATTGAAGGCCCCAGAATCACTCAATGATGATTTACTTCAAGCAGTAGCGACCTAGGCTACTTGCTAGTCAAGCGGAGTGCCAATAGCTGATTACAGCAATGTATTGTTATGAAAATTACTTTCCAGGTTCGTTTTGGATTGTGCTTGAAAAAAAAACCACTTCAATTATTCAGCACAAACGCAGTCAAAAACCAGCAATCGCTTTATTTACAAATTTACACTCGTTACTACTTTACACTACTACTATTCCATGTTTCGCCTTTGCTCAACAGTGGAGGAGTGCACCTCTTACTTCCTGTAAACTAAAAATCTACTCCTTTTTCTTCGATATGGGCAACAGGCGATGGCAAGAGGAGAACACTTGTACCATACCGAAAGAGCTCTGGCCTGGCCCTTTAATCCTAGGCGCACAAGAGCACTTGTCTCGCTTAGCAGACAGCAAATTGGCATAGTCGTCGCAATCCTGAAGAGGAGGAGGAAATTATTAGTAATTTTCTCTGCAACTGCCCGGCTCTATGCGGACAAAGATGGAAACACTAGGCTCTGCTTTCTTCAACAACTTGAATGACCTCAGTTCAGCTAACTTCAAAAACTTGCTTGAGTTCATTCACAATTCAAAATGGCTTGAATAGTCTTCTCGACTTGCAGTAAGACAGACCCTAAACTTGTGGTATCGCGACGGGCCCATTTCGTGGCCTAAGTGTGTCTTTCGACAAGTCACATGCCAAGACAGCAACCTTAACCTAACATAACAAAACGTGCAAAAACTCCAATCTGCATTGTTAGCAAAAATGAGAAAATTAGAGAGAGAGTGAGATTCCGACATGCCCAGTTGGTTGGAACGGTCTCTCAGAATGCAGTGTTTTACTGTTTCCACTTTTCTTCTTTCTTTTTCTTCTCAATACATCAAACTTGCAGAGAAAATAGTCATCATGTAAGATATTCAATTTAAGTTAAGAAGTTATTATTTATTTAATTTCATTGTATTACTAATAAGTAAAAAATTCATAATAGCCACAAGTGATATTAATGTCACTCATACGCTCCATCAGATTCTACAATCTGATTTGCAAAAGTTCAAAAGTTCCAACCTGCAAAAGTTCCAAGTTCTAGTCATAACATTGCAATCTCTATTACCACCTAAAATTCTATACTTTACTGCAATAAGTTTTTGCCAAAATTCTAAATGTTTCGCTTTCATAACAAAAATGTTATTACGCATACGCCCCGATAACCATCTGCTTTGATTTTAAACAGAAACCAACTTACTTAATTTAAAAATGTATACTTACTAAGTACAAACAATTTTCAGGTTGGCCTACATACAATCACATAAAGTTTAATAGTTGTTGCTATTGTTGTAGCTGGATTTCTAGCACAAAGATTAGCAATATTCTCCATGCCATGCCGAACTGTGTCGTATATTTTGACTCGTTGGTTTTTGCATTGCACTACGAAAATTGTTTTGCTTTTCAATAAACTTTCTTTGTTGTTTTTTAGTTGTTGTAGTTGTTGTTGTTGGCATTTGCCGGCGAGTTTGGTTGGCTATTTCCGCTTCATAAAAGGCCGCCGCTTAATACCTAAATGGCCTACGTGCTCGGCATGAACATCAACACGACGTACATAAACAGAACAGAAGAACAAACATTTTGCCACCTTGGCAATTGCAGACAGGCCGAATATTTTCGGTTGGCTTTGGGCAAACTACCTGACTGGCTTTGCTATTGACTTTTGAATGGCGTTTGATTTTTTGATTCCTTTTTGATGTGGCCCCGACGGCAAACGTTTGCATTGGTTAAGTGGCTGTTCCACCTGAGTGGAGGTGAGCTGAGAGGGTGGGTTCCATAGCTCATAATCGAGAGTTAACTTTTATCTTTGAAATATTAAAATATGAAAGCCATTTGCAAAGATTGTTGTCAAGTGTCTGCGGAGACATGAAAAAGTATCAACAATAATGATTTGCCCAAGAATGTTGTATTCACATGACTACGAGTTGTTGTTTTTGTTTATTATATATGAAATTTTATAGTGTATGAAATTGTGGTCGTTGCGCTTGTGGAAAATGCTTATTCGCAAAAACCCAGCAGTCCGGAAAAGATGAAAAATTATGTATTTATTTTCTATGCTGCAACCGTCGAGCCGTTTCATGTGGTTGCCGCATTGGCGGCTTAGTGCCGAATAATGAAGTGTCAGCTGACTAAGCGGTTTTTTGCAGTGTTTATGGCAAAGCAGCTCATTAAGCGCGTAACGACTGCTTTGCGCTTAAGCCACGAGTTGCATATGAAACGCACGAAACGATCGACATTAAATGTTGCACTTAATGCGACAAGCGAGCGCGTGGTGAATATTTGTCATGCTGCCTGCTTGCCCGCCTGTCTGACTGGCCAACGACTGATGGCCAACGAACCTATCAGCGACAGCGAGAGCGTCTGCCCTGGAGGGGCACTTGTCGCGCATCTGTCTGGCTCAATGCGCTGTCACAAGCGTTTTCCATTTAGCATTTTCGTGGTGTTTTATTAATTTTCTGCTGGCTATGGTTTTTACGCGCCAATACCAAAATTGTTGCTTTGTGTGCTGCTTCATCGAAACTGAATTGATGAGCACTGCGTCTTGCTCACACAACTTTGGTTGGATGGCGAATGCAAATTGATATAAATGAAGTAGCTTTAAAAAAAAGCGAAGAAGCGAAGGCAAGTGAAAAATGAAATAATAAATGATTTAGCCGGACTTGTTTGAAAGGGGCACAAAAACAAGCTGGCTACAACAATAACTGCCACTTTTGGCTGTAACCTAAGCCGCTGCAGCGAAATGGAAATTTATATAGGAAGCTTTTGTGTTGGCATATTTCAAAGCGGATTGTACAAAGCTGAGAACAAACATTGCAATGAAGAAGATTGAATAAAGATGTTTGTAGTTTACATAATCGATATCTGGTAATCAGTATGGCAAACATGCTATAAAAATAAATAAAAATTTATAGGCATGAAAAGAATCCGATTGAGAAAAATGTTATGGTTGCGTACTTTCATGGAACATTGCGGTAATTTTGACGGATTTTTTTTTTTTTTTTATTTAATAACATCTGCATTTTGCTTGGTATTTCAACTTCTACTTAATTTTTTGTTTATTTTTTCAAAAATTCCAAAATTGAAAAAATTAAAAATTTAAAAAAAAATTTGAAAAAAAATAAAAGTGAAAAATTTTAAATTTACAAAAAAAAATGGAAAACAATTTTTTTGTTTTTTTTCAATTTTTTTTTTTAATTGAAAACTTGAAAAAATTAAAAATTTATTGATTTATAATTATAAAAATTAAATTGAAAAATTTCTTACTTTATTTTTTGTTATTTTTTTAGTTTTTCAAAAATTTCAAAATTGAAAAAATTAAAAATTGAAAAAAAAATTTGAAAAAAAATAAAAGTGCAAATAAAGTGAATATTTTTGTTGTCTTTTATGGAGCAAGAACTAACAATAGAAAGACCAATGCGGTAATTTTGATTTTTTTTTAATATCTGCATTTTGCTATTTGATTTTTTTTCATTTTTTCAAAATTCGTAAAAAATTAAAAATTAAAAAAAAATTTTCTTTGGTATTTCTTCTTTCTTCTTCTTTGGTCCTCTACTTATTTTTAATTTTTTTTAATTATTTATTTTTTTTGAATTTTTTTGAAAAAATAAAAAAATTAAATAAAAAGTTACTTTTTATTTTATTATTTAGTTTATTTTATAATTACTGTTATTTTATAATTTTGTTTATATATATTTTTTACATTGAAAAAATAAAAAAAATTAAAAGATTAAAAAAATTCATAAAAATTTTTAATATCTTTGGTATTTCTTCTTCTTTTCACTTCTACTTTATCTTTTTTTATAATTTTTTTCAATTATTTTTTTTTTAATTTTTTTAAATTGAAAAATATAAAAAAATTAAATGAAAAATTAAAAGATATATTATAAAATTAATAAAAATTGTTAATACCTGCATTTCCTTTGGCATTTCTTCAGCTTTGCACTTCTACTTAATCTTTTTTTTTATTTTTTTAAGTTATATATGTTTTTAATTTTTTTTAAATTGAAAAAATAGTAAAAGAATTAAAAGATATAAAAAAATTAATAAAAATTTTTGCATTTTCTTTGGTATTTTTTTCTTCTTCTTTGGACTTCTACTTTATCTATTTTATTATTTTATTTTTTTTAATTTTTTTGTTATATATTTTTTTTAATTTTCTTAAATTGAAAAAATTAAAAAAGAAATTAAATAAACAATTAAAAGATATAAAAAGAATTAATACAATTTTTTAATACCTGCATTTTCTGTGGTACTTCTTCTTTCTTCTTCTTTAGACTTCTACTTTATCTTTTTTTAATTTGTTTTAATTATTTATTTTTTTAATTTTTTTTTAAATTGATAAAATAAAAAAAAATTAAATAAAAAATGATTTATTATTTTATTATTAATTTTATTTTATAATTATTATTATTTTATAATTATTTATTTTTATAAATTTTTTTTACATTAAAAAATAAACCAAAAAAATAAAAAAAAAGATATATAAAAAAAATTAATAAGAATGTTTAATATCTGCATTTTCTTTGGTATTTCTTTTTCTTTGCACTTCGACTTTATCTTTTTTTTAATTTTTTTCAATTATTTATTTTTGAAATTGAAAAATTAATAAATAAAAAATTAAAAGATATTAAAAAAATGTATACAATTTTTAATATCTGCGTTATCTTTGGTATTTCTTCTTTCTTCTTCTTTGACTGGTTTTTATTTTTTTTAATTATTCATTTGTTTTTTTATTTTTTTTAATTGAAAAGTTATAAATTGAAAAAAAAAAGTTAATAAGTAATGAAAGTGAAAAGTTTCGAATTAAAAAAAAAATTATTTTATAAAAAATCAATAAAATCCGTTGTGTACTTTTTGAGATATCAGTGGATGTCGGTATGGAAAACTTCTGTTTTGGAGTAACTGTCAATTTTTTTTAACAAATTTGCACCAAAAACTTTAACACAATTTCTGGATATTTTCCTTCTCTAGCTAAATGTTTTAAAAAAGTTATTCAGTTTTTTCATGGCACTGATGACTATTGTTGTGCCTGAATGATTCACTTTCCTCGAAAGTGGTATCAATATAAGTCATCTTTCTCTCTCTCTCTCTGTGCTTTAGTCAGCTGGCAACAGCTTAAGCAATATTATCAAATTACATTTTATTAGGTAAACATCTCAACAATTCCTGTTTACTTTTCCTCTCCCTCCATTTTACTCTTTGTTCTCTTGTTCCCATCAAGCAGCTTCAAATTTTGACTTTTTGTTAAATTTCGCATTAGTTTCATTAAACTCATCGTTCTCGTTCCAATTGTATCAAATTATTGAAATTCTTTGCGTTCATTCAACATGGCAAACTTTAGCTTGCTGCCGGTCTATTTGCTGCCAGTGCAAGTTAAGCTTCATGAAAATTTCAACGCATGTAAATATTTACAATCGAAAATGTCTAAAATAATTTTTTATAAATAAACTTTGTAAGCTATTGATGTCAATTTGAGCAACACGAGCCATGGCATACAATTACAAACATTCATATATTTAAGCAGCAAGATGCCATCTCGCACACATTTGAGATTTTTCAACAAAAGAAAGTCAACAGAGGAAGCATACAATTTAATATATTAATTTACTAGAAATTTGCGCCTAAAAGCTTTAAATGTTAAATGTGAATGATGGGCGCATAGTTTAGCTGATTGGCGGTGGTTTGGTTAGACATCCAGGCGCGTTTTTTTGGGGATATTGTAGAAATTATTCATAGTGTGAGAGAGACTAAAGTGTTCTTTAACATGGCAACTGAGAACCGCAAAACCCTCAACCCCCCATTCGATGCGATTATGCAGACACGTGCTTTTTGTTGAACGAAACATACCACCGAAACGTTTCGCTGGTTAAAAGTATTTAACAACAACAACTAGCTTAACTAGTTCAGCTCATTCTTAGCGCCGCTTACCAACGTCACAGCGCAAATATTTGCCTAGCAACAACTGGCCACACATTTCGGCTTACGGTTCGCCACTTTCTGGCCAACAGCAACTTTGTATCCAGTCGCCGCCGCCGCTCGAGCCCACAACACATGTGCGCGCAGCGGGTGGACGCAGGGGGGTGTGAGCGCAGTGTGCGGCCGTTAGGCGCTGACTTGTGGCCGGGACGCTGCTAAAAGTGACAGCAAATTTATTTATGCCATCGTTTTAGTACAATAACAGCAACAACAACAAATCGAAAATACCAAAACCAAAAAAATACAAAAATCGAAAAAAAAATAGACCCTTGGGCAAAATTTATGAAGTCATGTGCAGAAATGCTAAAATTCCTTCGCCAGCCAGTCAGTCAGTCAGTCTGCAGTTGGCCGCGTGCTCTCTGTACGACGCGCGTTTTTATGTTGGGCGTAAAGTGTTTTTCCATTGTTGTTGTGGTTGTTTTTCATTGTTGTTGTTGTTGTGCTTGTAGTGGCACCGCTGAGACAATGCAGTTGGTCTGATTTTATAGCCGCATTTCGAGCGTGTACTTTTAAATTATCTCTGCTCGCTGCGTGAGCCGCTTTTGCTTTCTTGTTGCTAGCTTTTACGAACTCATTTTAGTCGCCGCATTTGAGTGCTGCACATTTTTTAAGGCAGCAAATTGTATTTGGCTACAGTAACAATGCAATAAATCAACAACCGGAATGGGCGCAACTGTAATTTGAATTTCTTGCTGCCATTTTTATCGCAATGCAATCCAGCGTAAGCCAATAAGTCGCCTATCGTCTTACAAACACATGCGCCCAAGTGTATGTATGTGTGTGTGTGTGTGTGTGGGTGCACCTCGCATGATACAGTTAATTGAAAACAGACGGCATGCATTGGCAACATTCAATCGAAATGGATTCTGCACTCGGCAAATGTGCCGCTCGATGTGTAAGTGAGTTGTGACTATGACTGTGTGTGTGTGTGTGTGGCGGTTGCATGCACCAAAGACTCGAGTGTAGCACATGCTCAAGCATTGTTGCATGTAATTGTTGGCTGTTTGGGCTGCTTGTGCTCCATGCCTGGCTGCGGTGCGCTGTGCTATGCTGTGCTGTGCTTGCAACGAAATGCACACATGCCACATGGCCGCATCTATGAATTCGCAATTGAATTGATGCCACATTTCGAATATTTTGGTATGCAAATGTTGGCGTTGCGCGAAATATTAAAATTTTCAATTTTAATTTACATTCAATATGTGTTTGAGAAATTGCCAACACATGTGATTTCTTGCAGCATTTGGGCAGAGAGGGCGAAAAAAATTATTGGAAATATTTTCGCACATATTTGTGAGTATGAATATTAAATTATTATTTTTTTTTTTGGGAAAAACAGAAACGTGTGAAGTATGTGATGGCTTCATAGGAAATGCGTTCAAGTGGAGTATGCAGGAATTTTTATTAAAAAATTGATTTTTATTTAGGTGTTTTCTGAAGTCAAAAGCTTCAGAAGGGTAGTAAAAATACCCTGTTTTTCAGTTTCGAGAAACTAGTGGAGATCTATAATGTATTGAAGACTGAGACTGACTATTAAGCCATTGTCCCCTGCTAGGAATTTTCGTGGAAAATCTATGTGTTGCATTGGGAGTGATAACGGTAATATCCTTGTCAAAGGGGCTCTTGAAGTTCAGCTCAACGATTTTAAAGTCACCAACGATAGTTCCAGACCATCGAGACCATAGGTTAACTGAACAACGACCAACTTGGCGGCCCAATTTTTGTATTGTTGTGAGTTAAAAAAAAAGAAAAAAGCATGTTGTACTCATTAATGTTGGGCCATGAGTTGTTTTGTATACACAGTCCAATAATTATGTATTAAGACTCGAACCATATCTCAGCAACCAACCTTGAAGCTCCAACCTTTTTCTACTAGCTGTCAAAATTTCATGACATTTGGTTGACATTTAATATTTATTAAAATTCATTTTGCAAAACACGTTTTCGTTTGATGTTGAAATTTTAACATGAAGCAAAAAGCGGTGATTAAATTTCACGTAAAAATTGGTAAAAGTGCATCAGAAACATTCCGAATGATGCAGCAAGTGTATGGCGATGCTTTATCGAGATCAAATGTTTTTTTAAGGCACAAACGTTTTGTGGATGGCAGAGAGTCGCTGGAAGATGAAATAAAAGAAGTTCGGACGCCGGAAATGATGCAGAAAGTTTGTGATTTTATTGCAGCAGACTGCAATGCTTCACTGAAAATGATGGAAGAGGCCTTAAACATCAACAGAGAAACTATCCGACTCATTCTTCACAAGGATTTGTGCAAAACAAAGGTCTACGCAAAATTAGTTTCACACACATTGAACGAGGAGCAAAAATTAATGAAAGTCAGACATCGTTGCAGCCGCAAAAACTGATTCAAACTTCCTGAAAAAATTGTTACGAGTGCTGAAACATGGTGTTTCCAATACGATCCAGAAACCAAGCATCAAAGTGCGGAATGGAAATAAAAAAAAAGTCACCACTAGCTAAAAAAACACGAAAAGTTCCATAAAAAATCAAAACAATGCTCATCACATTCTTCGATAGCAAAGAAATAATCCACAAAGAATTTGTTCCAACTGGTCAAATAGTTACTGCAGCACATTACCTCGAAGATTTGAATCGTTTGATGGCCAGAATCCGTCGTATTCGACCAGAATACTGCGATTCAAAAAGTTGGTCTCAGCGCTCATTGTTCGTCAATTTTTGACTCGGAATCAGGTCTGTGTGTTGAATCATTCGCCGTATTCACCTGATTTGGCACCGTGCGACCTCTCTTTGTTTTCGAAACTGAAATTGAAGTTGCAAGGATGCTTTTTTGATGACATTCAGACCATACAACGGGCTTCGACGAGGGCACTGGAGGAAATTCCGAAAAAAGAGCTGGAACACGCATTTGAATCGCTATTTAATCGATGTAACAAGTGTATTGAATCAAGAGTTCGAATAAATATACCGAAAATTAGCAGATATCGTGTTTTAATTGTGTTTTCTAGAGGCAGTCTTAATACATAATTGTCAGACTGTGTTTATTTTTGATTTATGAATACATTTTTTAGTATAAAAATTATTATTTTGCATTGTAATAAGTAAGAACAACTTTAAAGAAACCACTTTTTTCTCATTAAGCCATCAAGCAAAAATGTAAGAAAAATGCATCAAATAATTTTGTAACACAATTTTAATCATTGCTTTTATCATTTTCATTACACACTTAAAAAATCTCCCACAAATGCTTAGCTTTCTGATTTATGAATCAATTTTGATGAGTGTTGCCTGTGCGCCGGCTTTTAGCCCAGCTGCCAGTAATCTGCCCCCTTATTTTGGTCTATAAAATTTGGCATCATAAAAGCTTATAACCCATTGAATTTTACATTTTCATTGCGCTCCCAGCCGCACACATACATATGTCTGTATGTATGTATGTAGCACTGTGTGCCCGTTCGCCCATTCATATGGCGGTTCATCACACTGGCCCGGGGCGAATAAATCAAGCGTAATGCCGCGCATTCAGTCATTCATTTATTTATTCATTTGCAATCGCGCCAAGAAAAGCCATTAAATCGCACAGATTTTGTTGCAAAAATTGTTGCACGAGTGAATTTAATAAATTTGTTTTCCTGCGAATTCGCCAAACCGACACAAATTCGTTGCAGTCGTTGACCTTACGGCGCATTGATGTTAATGACCAGACGGGCGCGCGCAATGTTCAATGTGGCAGCACTTGAAAATGTTGGCGGAAATTGTGGCTTGTTTACATGACAAATGGCCAAAATGCAAAGCACATTGAAAGCGACAGCAGCAAAATCACTGAATAACAACAAAGAAGCAAAGGTGCAAAAGTCGATTGGATAAACTTGCGAGACAAAGTTTCGCTAGAAATTGAAAAGTTTGTCGCTAATAAGCTGACAACGTTAGCGACAGGAAGAAATTTAAATCCACACAGCCACAGCAACTGTGATGTGCGACGACACTTGGCAACACTTTCATGCTGTACTGAACTTCATTCGCAGCCATTAGCCAGAAGACAACCATGGTTCCGGCGTCTTGGCAACACTAAAAACGCCAGCAGCCGCTCTGCCCCAGTCTGCGCTGCTGTACATTTTGTGCGCTGTAGCGAAGCAGCTGTGACGTTTCATTGCCCTCGACAGCAATGCCCCAACAATTTACGGCTAATCAATTCAATTAATTTCTAAATAAGCCTTTTGCCGAACCCCATTGTTGGTCGGCAGCAGCTGGAGCGGCGCGAGGCGGCGGCGCGTGCAGCTGTGGGCAGTCGGTGTGATTAGTGTAAGTGGCAGTGAAAGTTGTTGACAACACCGGACAAAGACTGGGCGAACAATAAGAAAACAAACAAATAACGGTGACAACAACCGGCAGAAGGGCGCCTAATGAGCGCGCGGCACGTTGCAAGCGACGACGATGTGGAAGGTGACTGTTGAAACAACTGCAATAACTATAAAAACTAAAAAAACAGAAAATATCATGGCAACAAAAACATAATGTGACATAATACGGTATAATAGTGACATTAACAGACAACTGCAACAAAAGAAACAACAACAACAATGCAATGTCAATGTAAACAATGAATTCTGTAAATAACCACACAAACAGTTTAGTTCAAAGTTTGACACTACGACGAGTATGTGAAGTGTTGTGACACTCGAAAAATCATAACTGAATGTTTTTCTTAGTTGATGGCTATAGGCGTCATAAAATTTGTATGATTTGGTTTATTCAATTAATAAAAATAAGCAGTGTGTTCTTAACTATTTCAGCTTTGATTTACTTGTATGAGAAAACCACACATTACATATGTAAGAAAGGAATATTAAATCCTTGGATAAGCTTATGAAAAGTTTTGTATTTCTTGAAGCATATTCTATGTGGTTGACTTCACTACAGTTTATGGGAATACAGAATCTTGAATTTATGATCTATATTGTTCCACTAAAAGTCCAAAGTGCTCATAAAGTTTGATAGGAAATTAAAGTTGTAATATTTGCTATAAGTAAACAAAAACCCCAAAATAGTTTGAATACGAAGCCGAATAGGCCACAAGGAGATTCTGTTGGATCTTTAGTGTTGCCAGATGAAGTTTCCTAATGTCATGAAGTGTTTTTAAAAAAAAAAATTTCTGCCAGGTAGACAGGAAGATAGGAGTAATTGCTTCTAGGCGGAGTCCACGTAGGCCATAAAGGATCATGGTGATACCATAATCACTGGTCGGCCTGGCTATAAGTAAACAAAATCCCAAAATAGTTTGAAAGCGAAGCCGAATAGGCCACAAGGAGATTCTGTTGGATCTTTAGTGTTGCCAGATGAAATTTCCTAATGTCATGAAATGATTTAAAGGAATAGATGTCTGCCAGGTAGATAGGAGTGATTGCTTCTAGGCGGAGTTCACTTAGGCCATCAAGTTATATCATAATAACTGGTCTTCTGGGCATTGTAGACTGAGACTAAGCATATTGTAACAATGAGTCACTTTGTGCTGTGCTATGCATGAATGCTTTTCCAAGCCTACTTTTAGGCATGCACTTTGAAGTACGGCCGGCATGCTATAATGCCGTTATGACAGAGATAGTTCGTGCCGGCAATAGGTTGTGCTAGAACGATCGAGATAGAAAGTACAACTGGAATGTGCAAGAAACTTTGGCGCGATAAGAAAACCAGTATAAAAACAGCAGTGTGCAGCGCAGAGGGTCGAGTATTAGCTAAATAAGCAAAGAAGTAACAAGTGTAGATACAAGCAAAGTGTAAATTTGTAAATAAAGTAATTGTTAGTTTCTGACTGCGTTTTGCGCTGAGTAATTGAAGTGGTTTTTTTTTTCAAGCACAATCCAAACGATCTTGGAAAAGTCATTTTCGTAACAATATTCATACAATCGAGCTAGAATAGGTTAGAATCTGTGGACTGCCAAACAGAATGCAGAATGCGTTACTTGGGCCAGTGCTGGCTAGCAGAAAAGAACATCAAGCAACTAAACCTCCGTAATTTACTAAGCTTCATTAGGTCATTGGATCTGAGCGATGTTCTCTAACAACTTGTAGGGGGCACTTTTGGACTCAGTGCAACAAGCTAGATTACATTCTATTCTACCACAATTAATCGAGCTGGAGTGCGCTAACAGTTTGAGTTCTTTAGAAAACCTAGTATACCATGACTAGTTCTATCAGTTCATTGATACCAGAATCAATCCAGCTTAAGTTAAATCACTCATTCAACTAGTTTGAGTTCCTTAGAAAACACAATATACAATGAAGAGTTCTATCAGTTCGTTGATACCAAAATCAATCGAGCTTCAGTGGGCTAACTCATTGAACCTGTTTTAGCATTTTACGAAGTCCAGTAAACTGTTAATAGTTCTGTTGGATAGATCTCCTTGATTGTCAAAGAAGTAATAGCCCAGGTGAGTCTTTCTGCTTCCAGCTGAATGATGGCCGTTTTACTACTTGCGAGTAGTAGCGACAACAACACGCATATAGCAATAACGATCGATAATGCAAGACAAGTATACGCAAAGTAAGGTGCGTTCTCTTCCTCTTCTTCGCGACTTCCTCTTCATATAGCTTTGACAGAAGTCATTAGAAAGCAAACTCATACTTCTTTTATGGGTGTCAATTACACAGTGACTCGTCAGCACACAATTCATGGGTCTCATCTGAACCCTATCTTCTAACCTGTATATCGTTCCTGAACCAACGCAGTGACTCGCATTAATAGGGGTCATTCCCTGCGCGTTCGTTTGAGTTGAAAAAAAAAGAAAGACGGAGGTTTATCGTTGTGATCCGGTGTTACCTTCAGCCCATCTTAGTTTAGTTTCTTGTATGTCAAAAGAGGGATTCCCAAGCATTCCCATGCTTTCAGGTAACTACTCAGTCGGTCTTTAGCGACTAAGATCGTCTGCTGCTGGGCACTGTAACCCTGGAATTTTCCTATATTGTGGAACCTTGCATAGGTAAATACGACGCTGCCTCCCAGTCTTGTTGGGAGATTTTCTGTAGTTAAGCGAAGTTTTTGATGTTATTAAAACATCATCGAGAGGCTTCAGAGTGCCTCAGACTGTTCCATAGTACCAGGAAGTCTTGCGCCTATATCACGCTTTCTCTAAGCCAATTAGAAACTGCACAGATTGCTGTAACCTTGGCCTACAGTGATCTGCATATAAATCCTTAGAATACACCGTGCGCCAAAAATTAAAAAAAAATTCACACCGCAAAAAATCCCAATGGGCGTGAAACTAGAGACCAAACATAGTAATACTGCGTACTCAGGTTTTCATTTCTACATCCTCTGTCCTTTTAAAAGGACTTCAAAATTTTGAAGGCGATACAAATTAAAAAAATATAAAAATACTTAACCTGACACGTGAGATTTTGGGTTTTGACTTACCTACTTTTAAAAAAAAATCGATAAAATTTTTCAAGGATATAAAGGATTAAAATTTTCAATGCATCATTTTTATATCCTTTTTTACAAAAAAATTAAAAATTAGTTTTATTTAAATTCCTGAACATTTTCTATTTCATAGGTTTTTTTATTTATTATCCCCTTTTAAAATTTCCAAGTCCTTTTAAAAGACAAAGCATATAGAAATAAAAAACTGAGTACGCAGTATTTCTATGTTTGGTCTCTAGTTTCACACCAAAATAGATTTTTCCCAGTGTGAAAAATGCTGTCGCACGGTGTTACAAATCAAGTGTCTTAAAACTTTTCCCAAACTTTTTATCTTTTTATCAGTGTACACCAGAAGTCTTTATTTGCTCCTTTCAACGCCTGTCCACTGTATTTGACTAACAAATTATATTTTTATTATAATTTTTCAGGATTGCAGTTTCGGCACACCAGTCACCATGCGTGTTGATCCCAAAGGATTCTACTTGTGTTGGATCGATCAGAACAATGAGATGGACATATTGGACATTGCCACAATACGCGATGTGCGTACCGGACAATATGCCAAGAAGCCCAAGGTGAGCGTCACTGTACCATTCATAATTATGGCTCGACTAGCCATCGAGTTGGGCTGCCCCTTGTCATTGTCTTATTATTAATTTTGTTGTTATTGTTATTGGGAGGTAATTATGTGGAAACCAAAGTGAAATTATGCTCGAAATTGGGTGGCGGCGCGTGGTTCGATGTGTTGAGAAGCGGCGCAACGAGCGGGCAACTAAAGACGCAAATTGATTACATTTTGCGGCGAAGAAGCGGTGAAGCTGTGGGCAATGCCGAGGGGGAAATGCGTTTAAGCGTTGCCTGGCGCTTCCAGCCGACATTAATAGCATCTCGCCTGCTCGCTTCCGCGATGTGAGGTCGATAGAGGGTGGCAAGCAGCGATGGGGCGGCACTAAATGAAATGCCAAATTAAATTTCATGCATAATTTACTCCATTTTCAGCTGTTATTTATGAGCGCCATGGCCGGCAATGGTCAACTAATCATATAAAAATTTGGCGTATGTGCCGCGCAGCGACGTGTGTGCGCCGCGCCGCCAATGAGCTTAATTGTGCTGTGCTGTGCCAAACTATAAATAAGTCGGCAATAAAATGCGCACGCGATAAATTTAGCAACAACAACAACAACAACACAAGCAACATGAAGTAAAGCAAAACTATGAGAAATGTGCGCGCTAAATGCAGAATAAAGTTGGGCCGAGCGTTGTGCTTGTGGGTGGAAAAGGTCGATAGTGTCAAACTAGACGAAGCTCTAAATAGATGTGGATTCGAAAAATAATTTGGATTTGGAGCAATGCTTCCGGTGCGGTGGCAAAAACACACAAAAACAACAACACCAAACTGCACAAGCAGCAGTCTGTCAATCAGAGAGATCGAGCATGCATTGAGCGTTGCTTGGGCGTTTTGGTCAAGTGAATTCAATACTTTAAAAACTAAACAAATTTAAGAATTAATAAACTTCAATTAACCCAAGAAACAATTCAAAAATAAAAAAAAAAACTATAACACTCACTTACGATTGCAATTCTGTGGTCAAAAGCAATAACCGGCTAAGTCGAAAATTGCTGTTTCGAGCAAAGTAGGGAAGTTAGTTTGTAGTTTGCTTTGTACAAACCCAAAAGTTGACAACCACACAACTTCGATTGTATGGGAGACGCCCTCTGGTGGTGAATTTCTGAGCTTTAATTAATTTTGTATTTTTTATAATCAACAATGCTGGCGATCGCTGAATAAATCATTCAAATCGGTTCAGTAGTTTCCGAGATACGATGTTTTCTCGCTTACTTAACTACTCAACTCCACAACTGGGGAGTCAATGGCATAGAAAATAGCCAGTTTTGTATGGCAGCCCCCTTAAGACTTGGAATTAGCGGATAGGTTTGTTTGGAAAAAACATTTGGAAGAGAAAATTAATGGACGTCAGTCATACATTTGATACATCTGGGGGCAACCTGGGAGCAATGGGAGCCTATTTTATAAAAACCACCATTTTATATGGGAGCCCCATTAAGGGTTGGAGATAGGGGATGAGTATGTTTGAAAGAAATGTTCAATAAGGAAAACTAGAGGGGTCGGCCATAGATTTTAACCCTCTAAGAGCAACTTCTGACCAGCTGTGAAGCAATGTATCGAATTTCCAAGCTTTTTTGTGAACTTTGACCTCGATGCGACGCCATTTAGCCCCAAAATGTTTTGGCTCATGCACTTTTTCACCAAACCGCATAAAATGAGAGGTTGCGGAGCATCGAAATCGAAAAATCGTTCACTAATTCCAGTCTAATAACCTGGTATGCTGCTGTTGACGTATGTATAATTTTTCTGCTGTAGACATAAAGATTAAATGGTACGTTGCGTTAAGGTTTAAAGAAAACAACAGATTGTCTCAAATACGTCAACAATTTGTTTCATCAGTACAAAACGATTTCGACTTTGCTTAACAACTTTTAATACTGAACAACTTGCACTGTCCGACTTCTTTTAGCGACTCACTCTGTTTATTTTCGCTTTTTATTCGGTTCTTCATTTCTATGTTTTTTGTCCGTCCATGTTGTCAACGTAATAGATCTTAGCATCCTCTGTCAGTGTTGTCAATCTTGCCTTTATATTACTCCCCCCCCCCCCACCAATGTGGAACTGTTAAATTTTTATTATTTTTTGGAATCACTTGTTGACAAAAACAATTCATGTAATACATTTTTAAATTTTTTTAATTATTTATTGCTACAAAAAATCACCAAAGCCGCTTTAAAACTGCTACAAAATTCGTTCGTTCCACATAACAATACAACATAAGTTAAAAAAATTACAATTCATATGTTACAGAAAACATAAAAAAAATCGAAAACAAGCAATTGTACACGATTTAGTGGCATTTCAGCTTTTGTTTATTTTTAAGGATATTTTTGTTGCAGATTATTAATGCCTTTTGTGTGTACTAAAAAATGTTTTTCACCAACACATTTCGGTTTTTTTAACTTGCAATCCATTGACTACGTTTGTATGTGCTTATGTGGGCGTTTGTTGTTGTACAGTTTCGTGTAGTTTAAGCTGCCTAATTAATTTATGTGCCATTTTGATGTGTTTACAGTTCTCAATCATTTGGTTTTTTGTTTGTGGTTGTTCACATATTTGACGCGAATTTATGAAGCAAATATATATCAGAAAAAATGTTCAAAAATATGCCATGATATTGTGCAATTTTATAACAAGCATACACACACCTACACCTACGCAGATGTGTATGGTATGTGTGTCTTTCTGGCCGTGGCATTGCTGCTACGGCTCATTGTGGCATTGTGTGTGTGTGTGTGTGCGCGTTCAAAGGCAACAAACAGCGGCAAAATGTAATTTCATGCCATACACACATGAACAAATACAAATACAAAGCCAGACACATATTGTTGTTTGTTGAAATTACTGTTTTGGTTGCTGTTTTTCGTCGTCAGCGTTCTGCCGTTGCCGCTGTGTCTTGTTTAATGTCTGCTTGCGTGTCAGTTTTTTCGGCGGCATTGTTTCTCGGTCTCACTGTTTGTGTGGCTGTCTAACTGGCTGTCTAAATGTTTGTTGGATTGAAGGTGTTGTTGTTGTTGTTGCTGTACATTGAGTCACACTGTTGTCTGATGGTTTTTGTTTATCCTACACGAACACATACACGCAGCCACATCCGCTACAATGCGTTATGGCAATGTTGTCGCTCTTATAAGACACACACACACATATATAAATAGACACACTCACATGCCAGCAAAACGTACACACTTACCAAACGTGCCACAATGCGACAACGCAACTTTGTCTCGTCTCCTCTATCTCGTTGCCAGCTCCACTCAAGCTGACTTCTTGTAAAATGCTGCTTGTTGTTGTTGTCGGTTCCTCTTATAAATTTCCACTGTCTCTATTGTTGCTTTGCACTGTTGGCACATATGCGAAATTTTCATGAGATTATCTGCATTTATGAAGCCAACATGTCGTATGCGTGTTGTCGTCTAATGCGACAAAACGACCGCAATGAACGTTCATCATACGCCAGCGTGTTCCGCAGCTGCTTTCATAAGCGCACAATTATTGCAAAATATCAACGAAAAATAAACCAAAACAAATTCAATTTTTAAACACATTCTCTTTGTGTATTTTGACTACAATTTGTGGCGCAATAAAAGCACAAATTATTGCAATCGTTCGCGCCGAGCGCAGCCAACTTTGTGTACACATTGTGGCATAAACTACGCTAAAACGATTGCGTGTTGTTGCGCGCTTTAAAGAAATGAGCCAAATGCTTGAAGCTATTTTTTGTTTTTGTTTGAAATATATTTGAGAAGTATTTTTATATTTTTTGTATTTTTGTTTGCTTGCAATTTTAATTAAAACTGGCAATTGCACGCATTGTAGCTGAGGGCGGTGGGCTTTTGTTGTGGCAAATAAACACAATACGGAAATCCTTTAATGCCATGAGGGCAGATTTGTGCAACAGCATAGATCAGACAAAATGTTGCATGCAGTTTTTGCTTGTGCGCTCTTTGCTATCTGCTGTCTGCTGCTGCCTTCTACTACTCGCCTGGCCGCCAGCGGCACAAGCATCGCTGGCGTCGTTGAGTTAGTCAACTACAAAGGCAGCAGCAGCAACACATGCCGGAATTTCCGAAAACACAAACTTGGCTGACTTAACGAGCGCACAACTGCACAATGGTCAGTGTCGGAAAGATGGCCACAAGCAAAAAACCCAACGAACTATAAGAAAACATTAGAGATTTGCAAGATTTGCCATGGCAGGAAATGACTAGAAAAACGATGTTGTTGGTTGGTTGTTTTCAAAAGTTATTCTTTTCATTAAAGTTAAAACAAAGTTGGCAAAATAGTAGGAAATTAAAACAAAGATAACTAGAAATAAAAAGTGAAAATTTGAAATAGAAAGAGTTGTGAAGTTATTCCACATGTTTAAACAATTTGTGGCATAAATTTTACTTAATTTTTAATGACCCCACCTTTACTACGCTTCTCCTGCTCCACTATGACTTTCCCTGCGGCATTGAAAGTTTGCATGTCGCGTTTGTAGTTGACTCGCCTTTTTGCCGCACCTGCCGCATTCTGTTTGATGCCGCAACTCCGCAGTTTTTATCCTTGAAATTGTTTGGCATTGGCTGTCACTGAGCTCAGTGTGGAATGAAGCTTTGTGCATTCGACCCTTCGAGCCAAAAACTAAAACATATCAAACACACAAAAAAACCTTCAAATTCGTAGCGTGCAGTCACTGTGGGCGTGGTGCAACATGCATACATTAACAACAACAACAATAGACAAGGCAAAAACGTGAAAGTCAAAAAGCGTTTGTTTACTAATTAAGGACGCACGCAAGGCAGTGTGTGTGTGTGTGTTGTTGTTTTTGTTTTTTGTTGTTGTCAATTGTATTTGTATTCGTGTGCACATGCGGCTCAACGCTTTCGCATATCAACAGCTTTAAAAGCTACGCGCCACTTGTTTGGTTGCTGTCAGGTTCTTGTTTTTTGTTATTGTTTTCACTTTTGTTTTGTTTCGTGCCATGGCTGACATTTTGCCACGAAATTTTGCGTGACACGCACTGAGCTCTTGTGCGTAATTGTGTACAACAATGATGAGACCAACGGCAACGACAACAGTAAAAATAAAACAACAACAGAAACCGCATACGTGGAAAATGAGGTTACAACAACAAGAACAACAATAAGAGCAAACGCTTCACAATGCCATCCACAAACTTTTTCACTTCATTAATTTTTGACGCAATTCAGTAATTTTACTTTATGTTGCTTCATATTTCAAGGCAAACTTCTGTCTTCAGTTGAAGTGCGCTCCACATTTTCTGTCTCTTCTATGTGCTGTTCTTCACCTCCCAATCCCCCTTCTCTTTTATCCTTCTCCCTCCCTTTCTATCGCCCCCTTCTTCCATCCCCCCCCCTTCTTTTCAAAGTTGTTGCATTCATTTTCTTTATGCCCGCTGCCTTCATGCAATTTTGCCGTTTCTCTATTTTGTTGAGCACAAATCCTGCGCATTTTCCTTCTTCTCGACATTTTTCGCTTTTGTTATAATTTTGTGTTGCTCGCTGATGCATTATTGTGCACTTTTATGTGGCTTTTAAGCCAACAGCACAAAATTGCTAGACAACTAAAATCGCCCGAGCGCTCTTAATGAGGCATTTTCTCATTACGCGCGCTGACGCAATAATCGTTGCACTGCACCAGCACTTTTGTTGCATATTTAATGGAAAAACAAAAACACACTTTCACACCCAATTGTTGACTGCACCGAAAACTATCCGCTGAAATGTGTTTGAATTTCGTTGAAAATTTCAAGTGGCCAAATGTTTTATGTTTGTATGGTTTTTGCTCAGTCAATGCACGTTTGCAAAATAATCCTTAGCATTGCCATTGATTAAGTGCTGCGGACCGTTTTCGCCATTTCCCTGCATTGCTGCTACTCTACTTTGTATTCCGCGCAACGCGCCACATGCCACGTCGCCATATTCAATTGCAGCAATGATCCACACGCGGTCGTATGTGGCACAGCACAGCACTAACACAGCACCAGTGCGCAGCGCCTGCAGCCGATTCATCTCTATCCCGATGCTATTTTAGTGGTTTGTTTTCTTGGCGTTCGCCGTTGTTTGTTTTCATGGAATTTTATCTCGTCTCGTCTCGTTGCGTGTCGTTTTGTGCTCGTTGGCGTCTGGGTCCTTTGTTGCACGTACGCATCGTTGTTGCACATTTAGTGCGTTGGTTTTCAATTTCACTATTTCAAACGCTCAGCAAACGCTGTTGACAACGATATCAAGTCTTTCAAGACATTTTTATTTTCTTACTTTAATTGTGTTGTGTTATTTTGGTACACATGCATAAATATCTGCTGACTGTCGAAAACAGTTTTCAACCCATTTTCACTGTACAAAAAGGCTCACTTTACAAAGGTCCCATAAGTTTAAAACGAAACTGTAGTCAAAGGACAAGCAATCTTAGGTACAGGTTATGTCATAGAAAGTTTAAAAGACAATATACAACCTAACTGGAATCCTAAGAGCGAACTGTGCTATTGGTATTCCTATACAAAGCCTATCAAGATTATTTATGGAACTTTGAGAAATAAGAAAAGATTGTATCTCCACACGACCTTCTATGCGAATGTGTTGCCTTTCGATCCTTTATTGGTGATAAAACACTCAAGAATCAAATGCATAGGTCCATCTCAAGGCGGAGTTCACACCTAGTTTATTCACTTGAGAGGTTAAAACTGAAGCAGACAGCCTGTTTCACTGTAATGTTCTGCTGTACAGAAGGCAATACTTATCTGAAGTTCTAGTTCTTTTAGTTCTTTTGAGAAAGAATGTTGACACGGGAACTTTTCCTAAAGTTCTCAGCTCCTTTTTGTCAACTGAACGCAAATGCTTAATCGACTAGCTGATAGTTACCTGGCGCCTGGTTTTAGAACACAAGTTTTTAAATAATAACTTTTAAAGGATTCTGAAAAAGTTGAAAGCCTCGTGTCAGATTTCTTCAATAAAACTTACTTTAAACATAGTTTTTGATAGAGATTTTTAAATCTCTTAAATTGATTTACCAAAATGCTTTTTTTTTATTTCTGCAAAGATCTTTATTATCAAAATTCTGTTTCAATTGAAATTGAATTGAAATTGAATTGAAATTGAATTGAAATTGAATTGAAATTGAATTGAAATTGAATTGAAATTGAATTGAAATTGAATTGAAATTGAATTGAAATTGAATTGAAATTGAATTGAAATTGAATTGAAATTGAATTGAAATTGAATTGAAATTGAATTGAAATTGAATTGAAATTGAATTGAAATTGAATTGAAATTGAATTGAAATTGAATTGAAATTGAATTGAAATTGAATTGAAATTGAATTGAAATTGAATTGAAATTGAATTGAAATTGAATTGAAATTGAATTGAAATTGAATTGAAATTGAATTGAAATTGAATTGAATTGAAATTGAATTAAAATTGAATTGAAATTGAATTGAAATTGAATTGAAATTGAATTGAAATTGAATTGAAATTGAATTGAAATTGAATTGAAATTGAATTGAAATTGAATTGAAATTGAATTGAAATTGAATTGAAATTGAATTGAAATTGAATTGAAATTGAATTGAAATTGAATTGAAATTGAATTGAAATTGAATTGAAATTGAATTGAAATTGAATTGAAATTGAATTGAAATTGAATTGAAATTGAGTTGAAATTGAATTGAAATTGAATTGAAATTGAATTGAAATTGAATTGAAATTGAATTGAAATTGAATTGAAATTGAATTGAAATTGAATTGAAATTGAATTGAAATTGAATTGAAATTGAATTGAAATTGAATTGAAATTGAATTTGAAGATGGCGGCTTAATGCCCCTTCCCGAAACTTTTAAAACATCATATCTTTTGACTCAAATCTCAGAAAGTAATAATTTTTACGTCAAATGAAAGCTACCTGCCTCACTTACAATGCTCCTGTTCTGCTTTATCCAGAAGAACGATGGCCTGTTTAGGCATATTTTCGTTCGAAAATCTAGGGGATCCAGCTGATAAGAGGATTCGATGTCCTAAGCTTCCTAAGAAGCTTCAATTGCTTCAATGAGTGACCGGTTTTTACTTCACTGCACGTGGTATTACAATGAGCCGTCATGACCTAAGTGTGCTACTCTTCGGATAGCCAGACCTACTTGCCTATCATTATATGTGTTGGGATTTTGTTGTTGTTCTAACACTACAATATTAATGAATTCGCTCTATTCGCAATCCATGTCTTCCTAATGATGCGTTTGTTGTCAAAATTATCGATTCAAAAACTTTATGCCAATACTATTTCTTTCAAATGAAACTATTTGTCCTAAAAATTAAAATCGTTGGCCATCCCTTTTCATTTTTGAACGCCCTAAGTACAAAAACTGCAATGTACGCACTCGAATTTATAAAAACAATCTTTCTGACGTTAGCTGTGCTACACATAAATACTTAAAAAACAACAAAAAATATTGCTTTAACTTTTTTGTGTGTGTAGTTTCAGGTGCTGGCATATTTGCTTCTTTGAGCATGTTCACTTACACATACAAACATTCGCACATACATACGTACAAACATACATACAAACACACATACACAGCGCTACGTTGTGCGTGCAATTTTGCATTGAGTGCTTCTGTGCCAATGGAATTTTGTGTCAAGAACGCTTCAAATGCAATTAAATTAGGTTAAGTGTTTGTCGGTGTGTGGCACTCAACTGATTTTGCAGTATCAGAATCAGTAACTCTTTTTCGAAAGTACGAAAAATTTAAAAATGTGTTTGTGTAAGAAATATTGCCATACAACTTACTACTGAAATCTGAACTAATAATTTATTGATTTCAACTGAATTTAGTGGCTGAATTTCAGTTGGCATTTGCTCATTCTTGACTTAAGTATCAACTTTTATGTTTGCTTAAAATGTGATACTGGGGGTGTAAGTTCTTTATTTTCATTTTCATTCTTCGAAGGCGAACAAGAATCGTTTTAATTTATTTTCCATCTATTTATTGTTCGCAACAGGAGCCATTCTGCACTCTGGAAATAATTCTTTTGTGTCGCTCCATGTCAAACGTCATAGCTCAGTGATTCCTGTTCGCTCTTGGATCCATTTAAATTGTCACTGCAAGTTTGTTTTTGACTATTCTTTGTGAAACTAAAGTGCAAAGAAAATATTGTCTACTCAAATATCGCTCACACGTTATTTCCAACAAGAAAAATACAAACATCTCTTAAAAATTGTGCGCTTCTGTGCCACGTGTGCAGCGACGACTATTTTACTTTTTTGTTTACTTGAACAGCAACAGCGACAGGAAGTGTCGTTTTGTTTTAGAAATACGTTTATAAATAGCTCGAATTTATTGCATGCAAACACGGATAATTTGCATATGTAATTGGCGCAACTGGCAGCAGCAGCAAAAACGTGCCAAGCAATGTGTAAAGAATTTAGCTCAGTTAGCCGAAGCGTGTCCTGACTGTGTTTAACTTTGTTGTTTATGTGCCGACTTGAGTTTTCACAATTTTGCGCATATCTTGGCAATGTCTGAATCTTGTTGCTGTTGCTGCATGTTTGTGGGCAATAATTTTCTTCAGTTGTACAACTTATGGCACTCACACACTTGGCTGCAAAAAACCAAAATTTCGCTATATTTTTAGGTACTAATTTCATGCGGCGTTGCTGCGCAAGCTTGCAAAACGTTTACATAAAAATTAAGTAAACGTGTAATTTGCTGTGCGCATTAATAAAGCTCGGCAATTACTTGCTCGCGCAGCTGCTGGCAACACAAAAACATGGCGCTGCACGCATTGAACATGAACGCTGTTCGGAAGGATGCCTGGCAGGAAGGTAGCGCCAAGTCAGCAGCAAATTTTCTATTGCCGCCAGCCAAAAATAGCAAACGGAAATCGTTAGCAAAACGATTTGAACAGCAACACCTTGAACGACAGCAACCACCTTAGTCTGAGCAGCGCCTTCGATGGCAGCAGCCAAGCGACAAACACGCGCCGTAGCGCAACAGAGACATTTGAAGCCTTTCAGTTGAAGCCACAAACACGACAACTGCCAGTCGCAGTGCAGCTTCTGCCACACGCTTTCAGGCAGCCGTATGCCTGTTTGGCTGTTTGGTGCTTATTGTTGTTCCTGTTTGCGTGACGAGCGTATGATTATGTGCTTGCGTCATAATGACAGCAGTTAAAATTTAAATTCAAATCAAGCTAAGCGGCTAAATGCGAGCGCGAGTAGTGGCGGCTGGTGGTGTTCGCAATTATGTTAATAGCCACTGCAGCGTAGTTGGCGCCACGGTCTTCGGTGCGTATAATTAACATTAATAAATTATGGCGATTTGTGCGCGAAGCTGCATAAGTGAAAGCACTGCAAATTTCAAGCATTGAGTTGAAAAGGTTGTTGCTGTTGTTGAAAGTTTAAAAGAAAATCCTTGTGCGAGAAACATAAAACCATACAAAACAAAACATTAAAAAAAAAAACAATGAAAAAGTTATGGGGCTGTAGCTCTGATAACTTGAATGCGTATATGAACAGCACTAACGACATTGTATTCTGTATTCTGTATTCAGCATTTAGCTTACTATTGTGCGCCAGAAGCGCTCACTCACTCACTCCCACACACTGAAAGCAATTGAATGCGCATGAAATGAAAACGTTGAGGGAAAATATGATATTAAAAATACACTGTTGCTTGAAAGCCAACGGAAAAATTGCAATGAACAGCGAAAATATGAAAATAAGTAATGTGGAACAAATATGAGAAATATTGAAAAATCCGATATGCGAAAAAATTCATTGAACTTTGTTGCAGTCTACTGAATGCGGAACTTTTGTTCTGGAACTTTTTTGATTTCGATTGATAGCTGTTGCTGTGT
The DNA here is from genome assembly GCA_963971225.1 of Melieria omissa. Lineage (NCBI taxonomy): Eukaryota > Metazoa > Arthropoda > Insecta > Diptera > Ulidiidae > Melieria > Melieria omissa. The sequence goes on from OZ020267.1 coordinate 147,349,303, forward strand.
TGTGTTGTTGTGTTGCTTTTGTTTTGGTGCATATAAAGCAAAAGCATAGCCATTACATGTGGCACACTACAGCAGTGCGCCAGTGCAACTCAAGAATCATTGACGATGTTCACAAGGCTGGTATTGTGGCAATTCTTGTAATTGTTGTTGTTGTTTTTGTTGTTGTGTTGTTGCTTGTTTTATGCACTGCACCAGTAAGCATGGGATAAATGAGATTTTTAAGAGGTTTTCAGCAACATTTTGCTGCAGAAAAGGTGTGGTTATGTGTAGTTTGCGTATGAGCGGCCAACATGTGGTATGAGTGACATTGAATTGGCAAAACAGCAAAAAAGCAATGGCAATGGTGCAAAATTATAGAACCATACGAATGCTTTTTGTACAAACAACAGAAAGAGAAAGCAATAGACATAGAGAGTGAAAAGCAAAGAATAAAAGAGACGAGAGCGTATGAAATTAAATGGGGAATATGCGCCGTGCAATGGGAAAATTCAACAGTTTTCAGCTGACAGAATGTTCGAAGGTTTGTTTGCAGCAGCTCACGCGAAATTGAAATTGCACGCCTTGGGCATTGACACAAATGAACATGACTGCATAATATATGTGAGGGAGCGTCGAGCGTCGAGCAATTGTTGCACAGTTTCAAATGTCACTTTTGCAGTTTCATTACATCATTGCCATTTCTTGCATAATTTATTAGTGTTTATTTTGAGTATTTCATTTTAAATGAGCAAATATTAGTTTCGTTGTAACATCAGCTTGTGATGGCCAAATCGAAAAGCTCTACCATAGTCAGTGCTGACAACGAATATTGTGAAACGTGCCAGTCAATATGCTTTCTGCAGCACTGTTGTCGCACTTGTGCATGGATTTTTTAATGAACAGTTGCAGCATAGATTTCCCCATTGCCTGTACCTGCCCGTCAATGACACAAGACTTGTCAATGCAAAAGTTTGTGCACGGAGAATATTGGCTGACAGTGCAGATAAGCTCAAGCGAGTTGGCTTTGTTGCATGCAACAACGTTTTACGCTCGACATTTTGCCAACTTTGAAATGCATTCATGCGTACTGCACCCTTTCGTGTCCACTCCCCATCCACTCATTCACTCGGCCCAAAGCAAATTCAAATCAAACGCACGCTGGCAGCGCTGCTTTGGGGCGTGTATGTTTGTGTGTGTGTGTGTGAGTGTGATTGTGTGATTTGGTATGCAAACGGCATGCGTTGAAATGTCACTTACGGCAACTTTATGATGTGATTTTGAATTATGAATTCATAAGGCACAAGGCACATCGAGCAGCCTTGACAACTTATTGTTTAAGGGGATTTGAAGCGTGCAAAGTGGGCACCCATGATCGGCTACGGAGATTTACTATAAAAAGGGCTATTAAAAATGCATGTGTAGCATAAAGAAAGCTGTATTTAAAGACATTCATTCGTGAAAATGCTGACAAAGATGGCAAATTTGATTAAAACTAAACCAATTTGATACCAAAAACAACTGAAAACTAGTACAGAATTCAATGATATTGAATTCTTGCAAATTGAATGAAAACTAAGCCGATTACATGTTGAATGTACACTTAGAGTTAGCAGCTACTATTAGAAAGAAGTATGTATGTAGCATACTTTTAGGCTGTATTTGGTCGCATATACATTCAGAGTGAGCATCTGCTACAAGTAAGAAGTATTGTCGTAGCATAATTTTACGCTGTATTTGCGACCAAATACAGCCTAAAAGTAGGCTACGACCATAGAAAAAATTTAAAATTTTCTTACCTAAACAAAATCCATAAATCACAGCTTGAAATTTCCGCATCTACTTACACCATTAACACTGTGCAACACAAAACAAGTAACAAGGTTCTAATAACGGATTCCGGTAGAGGGCACCAAAAAACAATATACGTGTATCGGCGTTTTGAAAGTTTTCGTCTGAATTTTTTTTTAGGGGAGGTCAAAGTTTTCCCCTTTTCGTGCATTCTTATGGTGAATCGGCATACGAAAACCATGTAACCTCACATTTTAGGTATATGATGTGTTCAGCAATTTGATGTAAAACACTACGAAGAACATTTTTGTGTAGCATTTTTACCCTGTAGCTCCTATTTGTATGGGTCAATGTGACCCTTTTTTTCTAAAATGCCAAAAATGTCCTGTAAAACAGGACTTTCTAAGGACAAAATGTACCACGAATTGAATTGATGTGTTGAGAAATTTTATGTAAAATACTATGAAGAACATTTTTGTGGAGCATTTTAACCCTGTAGCTCCTATTTGTATGGGTCAATTTGACCCTTTTTTTCTAAAATGCCAAAAATGTCCTGTAAAACAGGACTTTTTAAGGACAAAATGTATCACGAAAATATTCGCCATAAAATTCTACTATAGGTCTCTGAATACATCAAAGCTCAGAAATTAACTTGAACGCCAGAATTAAGCCAAAACCATTTTTAGTTTAAGTGTTTTTTCGTACTTAATCAAAATTGGTACTAAAATCTCCTGCACAACTCCCACTTATTTTGACCAAAAATTGGATTTTGTTGTGCAGTGTAATTATCAAATTTACACAATTCTTTGGCATTTTGAACCTCGACCGTATTTACAGAAAACTCAATAGGTGACCTTTTTTCACTAATCAACCGACAATGAATGTCCGTAAAGAACTTGTTAAGCTGCTGCTTAATTAAAATTGTGAATTATTTGTAATTAAAGGTGAATTTCAATACAATTTTCTGTAATAATGAGATTTTTGCAGCCAATGAAATGTACGCCAAGAAAAAAATTCCAACAAAAATTACGCATTTATCACGTTGACCCGCCGTTGGCTTATTAGGTGCGTAAAATTGAATAGCAACGCTGAAAGGACGATCGTTCAATGAAGCCATTAAAAGTTGATTTGCAGACACTTTTCAGCGCAAATTAATTCAATGTGCAAATGGGCTGTGGGAAGGACAAAAGGAAGCGCCAAGTGAATGCGGAAGGGGAAGCAACAAGCCGAGAGTGATTGAAGTGAATGGGAAACTCGTGAACGGTTGAAACAAAAGTGAAAAGTAAAAAGCAGCGAAAAGATGCTGAAAACAGAGTAAGATGGAAAAAGGCATTTAAAATTGAGTGGTTGAGACCGAGGCAGCTATTAGCACGTTTTGCAATTTGATTTCAGCTGATGAAACGCCAATGGTGCAGCCCCATGTTTTGCTCAATTTCTCAAAATTTGCAACTGGGTAGAATACTTAAGGTGAATGTTGGGGCTATGGCAGAAATTTACCTGAAAATAAACCAAATTAATATTAAATATATGAAATGAGCGCTCACCGCCACATAAAGTGCCATATTCAGTGATAAAAGCTAAACTGTCTCTGTCAGTTGCTGCAGTCATTTTGCACATTTAATATGACTATTAAAAAATTTCCATAACGCGGATCTGCGGTGCGGAAGATCTGTGTTCTTGAAATGTTGTAGAATGAAATGAGGAAAAACAAATAATGAAAATTATGCAAATGAATGAATGCATGCATGAAAGTTAATGCAAATGAAGCAAGCGTGTGTATTTACGAGTTCTTGAAGGATACTCAAGGACATCATGTGGCGCAGCAGCAGTGTGAAATTTTTGCAAATTTAACAATTTATTTAATTTTTTTTGGTGGTTTGCTTATGTTTATTTAGTTGAAAACTGTTGAGGAATATTATTTTGATTAATGAAATGTTTGGTGTTGTTGTTTTTTCAGGATGCTAAACTGCGCCAGATTGTTACGCTGGGCTCACAGGATACGCTGGAGGAGAAAACTGTAACCATTTGTCATGGTTGTGATTTTGTTAATATGACATTTGTGAATTTTTGCTGCACGAAAAAGGAAATTGCGCAGGTAAATAAGAGAGAAAATCAATAAAATTAAGTATACAAATAAACTAAAAATTTATCTAATTAGAATGAATGAAAAAAATTTGATTAAAACCAAGACTCAAAAAACTTAAACTAATATAAAAAATTATTTTAAAAATTTTAATTTATTATGCAAAAATTAAGAAAAGATCAAAAGAATAAAAACAATTCTTTATTTTATTTTTTATTTTATTTAATTTTATTTAATTTAATTTAAATTTATTTTATTTTATTTTATTTTATTTATTTTATTTTATTTATTTTATTTATTTTATTTATTTTATTTATTTTATTTATTTTATTTATTTTATTTATTTTATTTATTTTATTTATTTTATTTATTTTATTTATTTTATTTATTTTATTTATTTTATTTATTTTATTTATTTTATTTATTTTATTTATTTTATTTATTTTATTTATTTTATTTATTTTATTTATTTTATTTATTTTATTTATTTTATTTATTTTATTTATTTTATTTATTTTATTTATTTTATTTATTTTATTTATTTTATTTTATTTTATTTTATTTTATTTTATTTTATTTTATTTTATTTTATATTATTTTATTTTATTTTTATATTTTCATTTCATTTTATTATAATTTGTTATTTTTCGTGCATTTTAGTTTTTCTTTTTACTTAAAATATAAATTTTAATAGTTTTTCCATTGTCAGCAGCTATTTCAAAGTTTCATAGTCAACAATTGTTCTCGCTAATTGTGCGCTGTTCGGGAATTGCTCAAAACTAGCCAACACAATTCCGTATCAAGTTCAGAACTTAGCAAAATGCCAAAATCGATGGCAAATACACAAAAGTTCATGCAACAAAACGTTGTACAAAACCCTCGTTTCGTGCTATCTGTTGGCCTGCAGCCAAACAGGCTGAATTCACGCTTTGTAAAATTTTAAATTTATGTGTTGTTGCCATAACAACAACAACAACAACAACACATCACAGCACATCAAACACGCAAAGCGCACCAAATTTGAGCTAAACGGCAACGGCGGCCAACTTTTATGTGTGTGAATTCAGCATTTGTTTTGTTGCCTCTGTTGCACTGTGAGGCTGTTAAAAATTATGTCGCTGTCGTTGTTGTTGAGTGTGTTGCTGTTGTATTTTAACACTTTTTAATGATGCAAGTAAATTGTGTGCCACGGACAGCCATGCGACCTGTGTCGGCAGCGCTGTCAGGTTGTCAGGATTTTCACCTGGCGGCATGTTTGCGCTGTTATCCGCTTCAAAAATTTGGGCAGTCATTAGCCGGAGGGCATAAAACAGCGACAGTCGGTGGGTGGTGCAGTTAATGGGTCAACTGAGAGCGGCCGCGTACGCACGCAGCGGCATTCAATTACACATTAACACATGTTCCGGCCGCTGGCTTTTCAACAGCTGCGCCATGTTTTTTTCTATACAATTTTTTGTTTTTTTGTTTTTGTTTTTTTTTGGTTGTTGCCTTCATGGCAAATGTATTTTGCTTTTATGTTTATTTGGTTATTTCTTTTCATTTTATTTTGCCTGTGTCACAGCTGTCTTACTGTTGCTTTGCTTATGAATTGAAGTTGCTGCTTGTGTAATGTGACAAGCAAGAACAACAACAACAATAACAACAACAATGGCAACAGCATCCGCATCAGGTGCACAAGGCATTTTCATTTCAAATTTTATGCGCAAAATGTTCATTGAAGTGTGCAATTTTTACGCGCGCGCCCTCGGTTCAGCGTGCGCCTCATTCAGCGTTTGACAGATGATGACTATGACGATGATGGCTGTCGTGCAGTTGGTTGCGTTCACATTCACATTCACTCTCGGCTACCCTGTGGGGCTCTGTATATATTTTTATTTGTTTTGTTGCTAAGTATTGAAATATTTTTTTGCTGGCGCTGTTGTTTGTCAATGTAATTGTCACTTGTGTCTGTCTGCCTGTCAGTCTCAGACTGACGCCTTAAATGTCTGACAGTTGTGAAAATATGACTTGAATCTTAAACAAAATCCACAACATAATGTTGAAGAACGTAAAATGTACGTCGTTTTGCAGTGATTTGATGGTCGGCTGACGCTGCGTATACGCAACCTGAAATAGCATAATTCGTATGCAATTAAATTTTAATGAATGAATGTTAATTAATGCGCATTATGTATTAGCAAAACAGCATAATTCGGCCATAGCAATGCTCGTATAATTTCCATAAAAATGCCTGACGCTCGACTCGCTGATGTGCGATTCGTCAACGGAAGCAATAGAAATCATAAATTATTGTCAGGTACACGAACACACACACACACATTGCCAAGTATAACATTTCTGCTGAGTTGACATGAGTGCAGTGCATATTTTAATGGATGTTGGAATCATAAAAAATTCAAAGTGAAATAAAAAAATTTAATATGAATACAAATTTTGTGCAAATTTTTAAAGCATCCCGCAATGTCAACCATAATTCGTAGATTTTAACAGCAAATTAGTGTATTTGGAACTAACTAAGCTCACTAATACTGTCTGCCAGACATAACCCACACACCAACCACCATCGCCATCGACCGTCAGTTGTAAATTTCAGACGTTGCTCAGCTAATCGTTGCCATCAAAAATCGTTATGCCAATCAAAAATATTCAAAAGAAAACAACAACAAAAATCCCAAAATGCAACGACATTCTTTGAACTGGTACTATGAATCAGATGATGTTGTTGTTGTTTTTATTTCTATTTTATATATATATTGTTGTTCTAGTTGCGCTCGTTAAACTTTGATTGTTGTTTTGACGTGTGCAGCAGTTGTTGTTGTTATTGATATTGATAGTTTTATTGTTGCTTTTGGCACGCGATGTGCGATTTTGTTAGAAATAACACACCCCGCTGCACAGCTGTTTGCTTTGGCATGGAATAAAACAACAAATGGCAAATGTGCTATAAATAGAATTCAGAGAATTTGGCATTTTCCAAAATCCATTGCAAGTGCAAAAGTAGAGAAATTCTTTAAAAATGCATTGAACTTTTTTATAGTAATAGTCATATAGTTATAGTCATAATTTGTTCTTATTTTTTTATGTTTTCAGTTATTATTTTCAAATAGTAGCTTCCACATTCATTTAATCTTCATTTCATCATCTCATTCAACTTTATTACAATTTTGTTACCTAATTTATTGCAGTCACATTTGTTCTGCGAACTAAAATCAACCTAATTACATAACAATATTTTAATTAATAATTGTTGGCACTTGGCTGTGCTGCGACGCTGAAAATTCGCGCCAACAACCACGGCCACTCCTTTCATTTCATTTCGGTTCAATTAAATTTGTGCCAAAAATAATCAATGTTTTGTCTACAACGGCCACGGCGCACAACTACACTCACAACTACACTCACACCTACATTCACAATTTACACACACACACACACTCATAGAAACCTAGTTTTCCATTGCGACTCATGTCTCGCACTGTGCACTGTTTTTATTTGCAGCAATGGTGCGACGGTCTCATGCGGCTGGCCTACAGTTTGACACAGCTCAATGGTTCGGCGAATATGTTCTTGCAGAAAGCGCATACCAAGCTCTGTCTGCAGGTCGATAAAACTGGCAAAATTCCGGTGAAAAAGTAAGTAGCACACACCCACACACACATGTGCGCACACTTTGCTGCAGTTATGCCAAAATCAATTACGTTAACAATTTGTATTTGCTGCCAAACTAAAATGTTTGCCACTCTTTGCTTCTTCTCCACAAATTATTTGCAGCATAATAAAATTGTTTGCACAGAACAAGGAGGATCGCAAGCGCGTCGAAAAGGCGCTGGACGTCAGCGGTTTGCCCTCCGGTAAAATTGAAACATTGTCGCTGTCCAAGTTTCAATTTGAGGATTTCTACAATTTGTACAAGAATCTAACGCAACGCAGCGAAGTGGAGAAAATCTTCGATGCCATGTAATGACTTCATTTCAATTTAATAATTTTGTAATTAGTCAACAAATGTATGGTTTTTACTTTGTGTCCAGTGTTGGCAATTCGAAACGCAAAGGTATGTCGATCTCGCAGCTGGTGGAGTTTCTCAATAAGACGCAACGCGATCCGCGACTCAACGAAATTCTATATCCTTATGCGAATACGGCGCGTGCCAAGGAAATCATACAGGAATACGAGCCGAACAAATTCAATGCACAAAAAGGGCACCTGAGTTTGGATGGTTTTTTGAGGTAAGAGCAATATACGACAATTTGTTGAGGAGCATAAGAAAACAAAAGAATAAGAAGAGAATCTACTCGAAAATTTGTGGAAAAAAAAGGTTTTCTATCAGAAATCAAAGCATGCAACCATTTTGACTCCTTTTGGCATTTTAGTGTTAAAACTATTGGAACTATTGTTCAGTAATGTTAGAAGGAAAAAAGGAAAATTACATTTATAATTTAGAGAGCTTAGAAAAGGAAGAAGTAGAATGAATAAAGTCAACTTAGAGGCCTGGTTGGAAAAGAAAGATAGACTATTCTAAGCGAAAAGGAAGGAATGTAGTAACCTTAAAGACTTGGAATACTTTCACTTCCTACTGTGCACAGTTCTATAGACTCGCTGTGTTCCTTCTGAAGCCCCAAGCAAGCAGTCTACTAACTTTTTTTACAATTTTTATCAAACAACCAGTGCTTCTACATCTTACAGCAGCATTCAGCGGTTCTTTTGAACAAAAACTAAATCTAATGCAAATTAATTTGAGCAATGTTACTCATACGCCACGTTAACCGCACAAATAATGCTTTGCTTCTGATTGCTGTAAGGCATCACTTTCAAACACTAAGTGCACAGAATATGTCAGAAGTGCCAAACAACCATTACTTCTACATCTTTAAGCAACATTCAGCAGTTTTCTTCCTGCTCCTGAACACTGTAAATAGTGTTTTCCTATTAGAGCCCCTAGCAAGCTGTCCTTTGCCTTTATTAACAATTTTTTTCAAACAAGCGTTGCTTCTACACCTCAAAGAGACCCTCAAGCAACACCTCAGAGCAACCTTCTTTATCTACTTTGAACAACAACAAAACCTGATTCAAATTAAACTGACTATTTCAAGGAAAAAGGAGAATTAAATTTGAAAACAATAGAAAACGCGTACGTAGAAGAAAAAAAAAGATTCAAATTTAAAGCCAATAGGAAAGGTTAGTTAGTTCAGAGATTTTTAATAGTTTTTAATTCTATTCTACGCAGTTCTATGGACTCACTGTCTTTCTGCTGAAGCCCCAAGCAATCATTTTACTAATTTTTTTTTACAAGTTTTATCAATTGAGAAATGTTACTCATACGCCAAGTTAACCCCACAACGAATTTTTATCAAACAATCATTGCTTCTGCATCTTAAGACAACATTTAGCTATTCTTTTGAACAAAAACCAAACCTGATGAAAAATAATTTCAGAAATGTTACTCATACGCCACGTTAACCCCACAAAGAATGCTTTGCTTCTGATTGCTGTAAGGCATCACTTTCAAACATCTTTCGAATGACTTTTTACTAAGCGCACAGAACATGTCAGAAGTGCCAAGATTTTTACATCTTTTTTACACTTAAAAAAAAACACCTTTTTTTCTTTCAAAACAAACTTTTTCCCCAGTCACCTGTTGCTCGCTGCAGTGCTTTCTGGCACTCATCGCTCATTCGCCCGCTGGTGGCTTTTGCCCCAATGCTCAATTAATTTGAGTGGTGCTTAGTCTGCAGCCAAGCGATGTTTAAAATCATTTACCAAATTAACATAGGAACGGCTGGCAATGTTAAATTTTTAATAGAAATCCAAATGGCAAACACTTAAGTAGTACTTTTCTAATCCATTATACAAGAGAACTGCACAGCGGCATTCGTTTCCACTAGGCCCAAACACACACACACACAGCCAAACATAGACACAAGAGAACGAGCGTAACGAGCAATGAATGTGCTAAGCACTTACAAAAACAACAACACATTATGCTCATATGAGTGTGTGGTGTGTGTGTGTGTGTTGACAGAAGTGTGGCGCCACCTGCGGAATAAATTCATCAAGTTGTAAGAAAAGAAGTGTGTACGGGGAGGAGAGCGGGAATGCTCGAAAAGTTGAACTGAAAGCTGAGCTGCTTACGACAGCAGGGCAAATGGAGGGGCACAAGACAAAGCAAAGTTGCCACAGATTAAGTGGCAGCTTGCAGACACTTGAATTGCAAACTCATACAAACACTTTCGCACTCACACACTTGCACAGGAATACATATGTGCACAGGCAGGACGGCACTTAGTTGTGTATGTTGCTGCAAGAAATGCATGTTGGTTGTCACATACTTCAAGGCACTTGTGACAGTTTTTACAGCAGCAACAACCACAGCGAGTGTCTCAACAAGAAGCAGATAAAGAAATGCAATAAAAGTGCTACGTTACGCTGTGGACAGACGCGCCAAATGCCGCTGCATGCACCGGCGCCTACCAGTGTCGGACACTTGGCAGCAATGTAGAGGCGGTACAAGTTGAATGCGAAAGCGAAAGCGAGGCCAAAGGGGCAGCGGTGAGTGCATTTTTGTGCCACTTAATATGTGGGTGCAGGATCAAAGTGAAATTGTGAAATTGTGAAATTGTGCTGCAAAGAAAATGCAATAACTGAGCGGAAATGTCAAAGCCTATCAGCGGAAACGGAAGCGGATATGCAGACACGGTGTGCTGCAGGCTACAAATGGCATGGTACATGCGCTCGCAGAAAAATTGCCCACACTGACAGTTATAAATGCTGTGCGGAAATGGGCAAATGTGGCACAACACAATGGTAGGAGGGAAGTGGGAGCGGGAGTGGGATGGGTGTGAAGAAGGTGTGTGGTTGAACGAAAGCCATGTTTGACTTTGAAATGCTGAAGGACATTGCAGCTGTCAAGTGGTATACAATTGAACATGCAACGATATGTTGCTGATGTATTAAATTTGTTCGTCACACACAGAAGTCTTAAAGATTATGCGACTGATTGAGTGGAATGGCCAGAAGCCAATGCAAATAAATGAAAATTTTATGTGAAGAGAAGCTGTAAGGAAGAGAAAGAAAAACTAAAGTCTGTTGTACTTTGGAAAAGTTTGTGCTGTAGGAATTTTAGAACTTTTTATAAAGATTTTTGAGGTGGAGTTTGTTTAAAAAGTTAGTTGGAAAATAATTTATTTCAATTTTTTTTATTATAAATTTTATTTTTTTATTAATATTTTTAGTTGTTTAGTTAGTTTTTATTATAATTATGATTTTTGTTACTCGTAATTAACCATTTCGACCCCAAATTTGCCTGAGAACAACTTCATCAATTTGTCATCTTATAGCAAAAGCTACGACTGATTTATGGGTTTTATTTAAATAGGCAACAACAAATTAATATTTTTACAAGTGACTTCAAAGCAAATTACAAAAGTTTTACTGTTACACCGTGCGACAAAAATTAAAAAAATTGTGCACACCGGACCAAACATTGTAATACTGCATACTCAGTTCTTCATTTCTACATCCTTTGTCCTTTTAAAAGGACTTCAAAATTTTGAAGGGGATAAAAAATTAAAAATATATAAAAAATACTTAACCTCGTTAAAATATGGCGATATGTATATCAAATGAAAGAGAAAAGGCTCAGGAATGTAAAGAATATTGATTTTTTATCTATTTGTAAAAAAAAGGATATGAAAAAGGTCCTTTGAAAATTTTAGTCCTTTATATCCTTGAAAATTTACATCGAATTTTTTTGAAAAGTAAGTATGTTAAAGCCCAAAATCCCCTTGCTCACGTGTCAACATTTCATTTGTGTTCTAATTGAAGTCTACGAATTGGGTGCGTTTAATTAGAAACCTGTTTTTTTAATAATGGTTAAATAAAATCAAAAAGTAATAATTTTGTATATTTCCATAAATATTAAAGAATTTTTTTGTAATTAAAAAATATTAATACAAAATTTATTTAACCCGTTTTAAGCTAAACTTGCTCAAAAGTAAACTAGCTCTTAACTCTTACAAAGAGGTGTGGCGATTTCAAATGTTGTGTGCATACTTCTTAGACAAGTGTGTCATGATTTAAATACCAACAAGTAATATCGCGACGCAGGATCAAATTCGGGGTCGAAAGGGTTAAGAAAAAAAATTATACTTATAAAAATTATACTAAGCAATGTCTTTCTAAGTCAAAGCTCATTACAACAAAATATTCAAACAGTGTTTGGCTTTTATTATTGCGCCTAAAATTATGCCAAAACTTAATTATTTATGTAGCATAACAAATAAGATTGAAGCCACACAAAATAACTACACTATAGCATACTTTTAGGCAGCCATCAGATTGTCAAACCTCAACACATGTCACCTCTCTCTCTCTTTCTCTCACGTTGTATCTGTTCATAAACACTTTAGCCGATTTAATTTCCAAATGTAGCAAACCCACATGTGACCACATTTTCCTGTCACACCAAAACACTACTGACTGAATGTCCTCGTACACTTTACGCTTGCAGGTACTTAATGTCCGATGACAATCCCATAGTGGCGACGAATAAGCTCGATTTGTGCGACGACATGGATCAGTCGATGGCGCACTACTTCATCAACTCCTCCCACAATACGTACTTGACGGGCCATCAGCTGACGGGGAAATCATCGGTCGAGATCTATCGCCAGTGTCTGCTGGCCGGATGCAGGTGAGTACATTCACTAAGTGCCTGACTGAGTAAGTGAGTGAGTGAGTGAGTGAGTGGGTGAGTGAGTGAGTGAGCAGTGAGTGCATTGAGCGCGCATAAAATTGGCAAAACGTAAATAAATAACAACTAATGCGATTGTGTGCATGCATGCGAATGGCAACAGCAACAAAAACAACAACAAAAGCGACAACAACAACTTCAACGATCCATACCAGCATTGTGGCGTGAGTAATGGCCATCGAATGTGCGCGTTGCCAGCGCAGCTGCCATTTCTGTAGTTGTTGTTGTTGTTGTTGTTGTTGTTGTTGCCACAGCATGCTTCGTTACATATGCGAATGTTTATGTTATGGCGCTCGCGTAAAATGGCGTTTATTGTCAGCCAGTGACATTGACAAATGTTGCTTCCCGCGCTGTGCGCACCGGTTCGCTCAATGATAACACAAACGTCGACGACTAGAAACAGCGACAGCAACAGCCATTGTTGCTGGTTTTTTCGGTACGGTTCTCTACATGGGTTTTTGTTGTTGTTATTGGTTTATGCATCTGTGTGCACATTTAAAAATTGCTGTACCACTAATGGACCAGGTTTTCGCATGAAATTCATCTTCATTTTGTGCTGTGTGAGTGTGTGAGTGTTTGCCGCTGCCATTGCAGGTGCAATTTTTAGTTTTAAAAAATCTATGGCAATGTTATTTGTTGCATATTTTTCTGCATCGTTCTAAAGTTATTTATTTATAATTAATGAATTGTAATGCATTTAATAAATTCCCCTTTGACAGATGCGTCGAATTGGACTTTTGGAATGGCCGCACCGAGGAGCCGGTCATTGTGCATGGCTACACGTTGGTGCCTGAAATCTTTGCCAAGGATGTGCTCGAAGCCATTGCAGAGAGCGCGTTTAAAACATCAGAATTTCCTGTGATATTAAGTTTCGAAAATCATTGCAATCCCAGACAACAGGTGAGTGGGCGTCCAAATGGATTTGGTGGACTTTTTACAGTCAAAGCAAAAAAATAAAGGACACAAGTATGCTGTTCATTGGTTATACAAACTACTACGTTGGTGTGTATGTGATCAGAGGATGACAAAAATTGGTATCGAGATAAGAATTAGGATGCTTTAGGCTGTGTGCAGTTAAAAGCGACCATAGCTCTTAGGGAAAATTTTAAAGGGATAAACGTTTTGGGTCAAAAAGGGGAAAAACAGCAAAAAATGGTCGCTAGGGATACACAAATATTTTTATTAGTTAAGCTGCCGCATCAGAATGTACGAGTATGCGGTCAAAGGTGCCAATGATTGGTTTCGGAAAGTATTTACAGACAAATGTTTTAGTTTGAAAAGAGTAGAAGTTAAAGGCTTCAGAGTAAATGTTAACCCTTTCGCTACAGATTTTTACTGGGGAAAGTTAAAATGTTAAATTTTATGTTTAAGGCTTCTTTTTAGTTATTTAAGCAACATTCCTTAAGACATTTTTTAATTTTTATACTCGAAAAATTTGAATATTTCTTCATTTACTTCAGCCCAAATTAAAAAAAAAAGATCTAAATTGAAAGAAAACGTCAAATTAAAAAGTTATCTAATTTTTTTGCTTCTTCTTCCTTTACTATGTCAATATATACCATTAAAAAAACGGGTATATTTGTCTTCTTAAAACTTAAATATTCAGTTTATTAATTTCGTATTTTTCCTAAAACTTCAAACTATTCCAAGAACCAACAAAAAATGTATTCTTGAAACCACAGAGGGTTCAGACGTCCACAAAGTACCATTTTGTCATATGGCAACAAAATAGCGAAAGGGTTAGCAAAAAGAGCAGAAAAAGCTTTTGATATGGACAAATTTATGCTCAAACGTTTTAGGTCACAACGAGTAAAAACTGCGAAAAATTTCTCTTTCAGCATACAGGTTTGTTGTTGTGGGTTGTTTTGTCGTATGAGGATGCCAGGAGTTGGTGAAAAAGTATTCGGAGATGTGTCAATATTTTAGGTAAAAACGAGTAGAAGTTGGACACCTCAGAGTGTGGCTTTCTGGGTTCAGAGGAAGCCATGATTGCAACTAAAAAGTATACTGAGATTACAATTTTAGCTCATAAAGAGTAAAAACAGAAACAATTTTGCTATAACCCATGAAAAATATCACTCTTCAGTTTTGTAAATGAAACCATTAAATTACTTTAAAGTTTTCTAACAATTGTGAGACTTTCAAATATCCAATTAAACGTTTTTGTTTTGTTCAGAAAACGATTTTTTGGTTTTTTTATGAAATTTAGTTGAAAATGCAAATTAAGTCACATTGCCGCACGCGTAAAGTGAAACTTTTGTTTTTTGTTGTCAAATACTTTTCGGTGCAGTTTTCACCGTTCGCAAGTGTCACGTGTCGGTAGTTTACGAACTGATAACAGCCGCTTGGCGCGCTCTCGCTTAATTTTGCCTATCGTTGTTCCACTTAAGGCAGAAAAAAAAGTACAGCGCAAATGTTGAGAAAACTTTTGCAACAGCAACACAAAATATACCAAAGCACACAACAACAAAACAAATAAGAAATTTCCCCAACAATTTCGGGATCAACGCCGGAAATTGATGAGAAAATTCAAACTTTTCTAGTGCGCGCAAACATATTTTGGCGCAGTTAGCCAAAGGTGCCAAATGACTGAACGTTTAGCGGTGTTCGACGCGCTGAACGAAAACAAATGAAAACTGAATGGCCGCGTAAGAAAGTTGACAAACAAAACTTTTCCGGCGCATAGGGGAAGCGGAACTTAACAAACGCACACAATGCACAGTGGGCCTTAAAGTTTGTCTGTACAGCGGTACAGCGGCAAATATTTAAATTGCCAATTAAGTTGCATAGCAAATGGCAACGAGGGTAGCAACATTGCAATCATTTTCTCATTTTATGTCGCACTCCGCCTTTTTGCAGTCATCGTAGTATTTGTTGTATTCAGTATTACAGCTAGTTGGCCATTTGTAATTTGTAATTTTATATTTTTCTTTCTTCCCTGCTTTCTAATTTTTTGCTGACTGTAATTCCCTGCCAAACACAAACAAAAACACGCCCACAATCACACACGCACACACATACACACACAAAACGTGCACATAAAAATCACATCAAACAAATACAAACAAACAAATTAGGCTAAAATTGCCAACTACTGCCGTGAGATATTTGGTGACATGCTGCTAGATAAGCCGCTTGATTCGCATCCGCTCGAGCCTAATGTTGATTTACCGCCGCCAGCGTTGCTCAGGCGTAAAATTATCATTAAGAATAAGAAGAAGCATCATCATCACCATCATCATCACAAGAAGACGGCCGCAGCAACGGCCAACAAGCTGGCCTCAGCGAATTCAGGTGAGTGGAAAACAGTTGTGCGAGAGAGAGCGCGAGGGAGTTGAACTTTAAATTAAATCTAATGAAATCCATTAGGTGACAGATATTTTTTTTATCAGCACGTCGCGCAAATGAAAAACGTGCGCCCAGTTTGCAGCAGGGACCACCAACAGTAAAGGTGATGGTGTGAAATTGCAAAGTACTTAAAATACTTAAAAAAAAAAGTGAAAAATATTGAATGTAAAGTGTGACCACTTAAAATTAAACTAAATTTCATTTATTCAGAAATTGATGATTGGAAAAGCTTTTACATTCATTAGAACTGTTTTTGGCACGAAAAGTTCATTTTTTGCATTGATGAAGTTTGGTTCCAAGACACTTTGACATTTTTGTGAACTTTTTTCTTTGATCAGTTTTTCTTGTTCCGACAAATTTCCTGAAAGCACATTGACCGAAGAGTCTTTATTTTCTTTAACTACTTAAAAAATGAAAAATATTAAATGTAAAGTGTGACCACTTAAAATTAAACTAAATTTCTTATTGCATGTGTGCATTCGTGCCCGATTTGAAGTCAAAACTCAAACTGAAATTTTTCAAAACAAAATCTATATTAATCAATTACACTACTCGACAAAAAATGGGTTCATCGCGTGCTCCTAAAAACTAAAGTATTATTAAGACTAATGTTCGGCTGCTGAACACGAAACTGAAAATCAAAAAATTTTCTTAAGGAGCGTTTTCGGAAAATCTTCGAAAAACACGTTTTTCCCCTCTTATTTTAATTATGAGCACTTTTGCATTCATTAGAACTATTTGGGTCGAAAAGTTCATTTTTCGCATTGATGAAGTCTATTTCCATTAAAACTGACGTAAAATTTCTTAAAAGCACATTGACTGTAGAGTCTTAGTTTTGTCTAAATTATGATATGAAATTGTGTAACCTTTCTGAAAGTGCCAAACTCACCATTGTGTAATTTAAACTTTGGCACAGCTCAAAAATGTATTGCAAACTTTTTTCAGTCATTTCCAAAGAGTCCTAATTTTATTTAGTACAGCAAAACATATAAGTTATCAAATCAGTTTTTAGTTACCTGCTAAATTATTACATAAAAATTGTGTAACTTTTACTGAAAATGCAAAAAATTCACCATTGTGTAATTTGAACTTTGGCACAGCTCAAAAATGTATTGGAAATTCTCACATTTCCCATTAAATTTGTAAGCCGCTTATAAAATGTGAAAAATCCAATTTATAAATGGAAATAACTTTAGTTAAATGCAATGGAAACGGCAAAATGGTCAAAGAGCAAATGCAAATGAGATAAAAATCAATAGTCAAAAACCACCACAACGATGTCGGTTCCATATGCAGCAGGCAGCCGTAAAGCACTCACAAAGAAGCTGTCATATAACAAATTAATAGTAACTGAAATAAACCCAGTCACACAGACAGTAAACCGGGTTGTTATGGCCAGTTCAAGTACATAAGTAAGAAATCAACGCAATACATTTCTGCTTTTATGTTGATGATAGTAAAAATGTTGCGTATACGCCATGTGCGCCACAAATGTTGCTTTCACATGACCGGCTGACAGCATGTGTTTTTTTTTTTTTTTTTTTTGCGCGCAGGAGGTGGAAATCTTCATAGATACTGATGGCAACCCATCAGCATGCCGGATTCTTACCGACTAAAACCACCCCCCGTTAACCCTTCATTCCCCCTACGGAACTGCCGTAAGCATCGCATCGTAGGGGGGGGTTAAGCCTTATATTGTCGGCTCACTTCTGTACTCCACGCGCCGTTGCTGTTCCAACCAACGTTGCTTGGCCATGACCACTGTTGCGAAATTGCGCACTGCCATCCAGTTTTGGGCCGATTCCAGCATTAGATCGACGACGCTGTCGGTTCGGACTTGCGCGCCCACCGTGGCCTCCAGATTAAGCCTCTGCGGCAGATAACGGGGGCACAGAAACCAGACGTGGTTGGCATCCTCAACCGCCGTTGGGCACGCCTCGCAGAATGGGGTTGCTTCGACGCCAATCCGGTGGAGGTATGACTTGAAGCAGCCATGTCCTGTCAGCAGCTGGGTTAGACAGTAGGTTACCTCCCCGTGCTTTCGGCTAGCCCACTTATGGACGTCTGGAATGAGGCTGTGCGTCCATCTGCCCTTATCAGAGCCATCCCACCTTCGTTGCCACGCAACCATACTGCGTTGCCGCTCCGCCACCGCATCAACGGACATTGACTGGCGCTTCGCGTCGTACTTCCGATGCGCTTCTTCGACCAAGATGTCGATCGGGATCATCCCCGCTATGACACACGCTGCCTCGTATGATGTTGTGCGGAATACGCAGCACACTCTCATCGCACCAATCCTATACGTGGAGTCAATAACTCTCCTATAGGACTTGATCCGCATTGCTGGGGCCCAGATTTGCGACCCGTACAGGAGCATCGACGATGTGACCCGTGACAGTAGCAGCCTGCTGTGCTGACTTGGTCCGCCGACATTAGGCATAAGTCGCGCTAACGCGTTTGCCGTCTTCGCCGCTTTTTCGCTTGCGTGCTGCAAGTGTTGATTAAAGCACAACCGCGTGTCTATCATCACTCCAAGATAGCGAATTGCCGGCTTAGAATTAATGCTGTGGCCACCCACCTTCACCGAGACCGACTCGACCTTTTTCCTGCTGGTAATCAGCACCACTTCGGTTTTCTGAGCCGCCAACTGTAGACTGACAGAGTTCAGCCACTGCTCGATTCGCTGTATTACACTGTTACACGTTGATTCGATGCTTGATAACTGCTTTTCACGGACTACCACCGCAATATCGTCCGCGAAACCTACGATTTTGACGGTTTCCGGTGTTTGTAGGCGCAGGATGCCGTCGTACATCACGTTCCATAACACAGGGCCCAAAACTGAACCTTGTGGGACTCCGCCTGTGACTGTGTACGTTTTACGGCCCTCGTCAGTGTCGTAAAGCAGCACTCTATCATTGAGATAGTCTGATATTATATTTATCAGATATTCTGGAACCTGCTTCTGGTGGAGTGCGTCCAGTATTTGACCCCAGTTTGCCGAGTTGAAGGCATTTTTAATATCTAGGGTGACGACGCAGCAGTACTCCTTGGTACCGAACCGCCATCGCTTACCACTAATTGCATCACGTGCCATGCTGGTCACCTCGTCTATTGCGTCGATTGTCGATCTGGCCTTCCTAAAGCCGTACTGGAGCTCTGCTAAGCCACCTACGCTTTCCAGCGCCATTTCAAGGCGGTTGCAAATGAGGCGCTCAAGGACTTTCCCCGCCGTGTCCAGAAGGCAGATCGGGCGGTAGGCCGAGGGGTCGTCTGGGGCCTTGCCCGGTTTTGGAAGCAGCACGAGCTTCTGGATTTTCCAACAGTCTGGAAAAACTGCTTCATTCAGGCATGCATTGTATGCGTCAGCAAAAATGTTCGCATGGAGCCGTATTGCCTCTTTTAACGCCCTATTCGGTATAGCGTCAGTACCGGGGGCCTTGTTGTCGCCAATCCTTGCGCATGCCGCAGCCACCTCCTCGGTGGTTATTTGCGGAATCGAGTCAACTTGCCGCAGCGTTAGCCTTCGTCGGGCTGCGCTTTGCTGAGTTGGAAATAAGCAGCTAACTATTTTGGCCAGAAATGCAGCCGAGGATGGCGCCGGAGCATTGAAAGTGGCCAGTTTCTTCATAACTACCTGGTAGCCCTTGCCCCAGGGATTTTCATCGACCGCCTTGCACAGGTCCGTGAAGCATTTCCGTTTGCTGTCGATTATACTATACTTCAGGGCTCTACGCGCATCTTTGTACGCCTGGTGGCAGCGGCGTTTGCTGGCTTCGCAGCTGGCTCGCTGGTATTGTCGTCTTGCACGATTGCAGCTCGCTCGCAAGTTTGCGATTTCTGGACTCCACCAATAGGCTGGAGTTCGCTTTTTGCCGACTTTTCTCGGCTGCATGGATGCGTCACACGCCCGAATCAGTCTAGCTATCAGTTGTCGCACTTTTGCCTCTGCGGGACCAGTTAACGCTGACCCGTCTAATGTTATCGTAAACAGTTCTTTATCGAACGTATCTTGCTTCCAGCCGCTGGCACGGCACGTCTGAGCCGCCGCACTTCGTGATTGGCCACAGGATATACTGAAGATAATTGCCTGGTGGTCACTGTGTGTGTATACGTCACTTACTGCCCACGACGATCCTCGCGATAGACCCCGGCTAACAAATGTAATGTCTATACACGACACACGGCCATTCTTCGAAAATGTTGGCTCGCTACCCGTGTTGAGCAGCACAACGTCCAACGCAGCAAAAGCCTGCAGTATAGCATTACCTCGCGCATTCATTCTTGATGAACCCCAATCGACCGCCCAGGCATTGAAGTCACCTGCTATTAATTTTGGTGATCTAAAACGCGCGTCTTGAACAATCTCATCCAGCATTGTTGTAAATTCATTGAGTGGCCAGCTCGGAGGTGCATAGCAGCTGTAAATATACACACCACCAATTTTTGCTCTTACAAAGCCTCTGCATGTCTTTGGCTGGTCCTGGAGCGGATGTTGACCACATGCCCAGATTGCTGCTTTCGTTGTAGTGTCGGCTACCCACACACCATTGGACTTCTGCTTGTACGGCTCGCTTATCACAGCCACGTCGATCTGACACTCACACAGAGTTTGCTGCAGCAAGTCCTGTGCAGCTTCGCAATGATTAAAGTTCAACTGCAGTAGCTTCATTTGCGTTGAGCGTGTGTAACTGCCGCGCGATATGCTGGACACTTATAGCTGCCGGCCACGTGCCTCGCATCTGCCGTTTTGCCCTTGCAGATCATGCATTCAGGCTCACTACTGCAGTCGCGCACTTTATGCCCCTTTGCTCCACACCTCAAGCAGTTTCCAGAGCGATCGATGACGCTAAGACAGCTTTTGGCAAAATGCCCATACTCTAAACACTTGAAGCATCTACGCACCTGCGGCTTCTCTCTAATTCGGCAGTAAACCCAACCAATTCGAATTTTTCCCACGGCCAAAACCTTGTCGGCTGCGCTAGCAGGAAGCACTACCTCCGCTATTTGCATTCCAGCAAAACCGTTTCGCATTGATTTTATTTTAAAGTCACGCAGCGCTGCTATATCGGCGAACTGTTCGCACAAGGCCGTCACCACCTCCTCACCTGTTGTGACCTCGTCTAGGTCCCTGATCTCGACGGTCCTCGTCTCCGTTAAGGCTTTAACATCCGCATCCTGATTCAGAACTGTTTGGATTACTTCCTGCAACTGGGAAGTGCACGCACTAGCCGACCTCTTAAGCTCAAAGAGTAGCTCGCCCTTCGTGGTTTTCCTGACCAGGTTGACGTTTTCGCTTAACTGCTTTAATTCTGGCGCAGTTTTAACCTTTCGAAGCATATCCGCATAAGATATTTGCCCTGTGGCCTTTATCACCAGCGCATCAGGCCGGGGGGTTCGCTTCTTGACTCTTTTGTTTGCTGAAACCTTAGTCCAGCCGCCATCGTGTTCCCTCGCTGCTATTGGCTTAGCTGGTCCTCCAATAACAGCTTTATGACGAGCCTCAGCTATTTCCCCTTTATGCAGATGTTGTTGCGGACTCGGCTTGTTCACCACAGTGGCAGTGGCGATCATCCTAGGTGACAGTATTCTAGTTCGCTTCTGGCTTGGTCGTGGTGAAACTTCCATTTGCGCATCTTCATTGGCTGTTCTAGCTCTCTTAGCGAGCGCGCCCACGCTGAATGATTGTTGTGTTTGTGTTGCTGCAGATTGACGTTCTACCGTTGTTGTTTTTGCAAAATGCTTTCCCCTCTCATCCAAGGCTTGTCTATACAGCAGCTCTATGCTTCTCACGGCGGTTCTCATCTCTGGGCTTATATTCCGTTTGCCCACCATTACTCTTTTCAACTCAACAATTTTTCCTCCCATTAAGCTCAATGAGTCCTTAGCCACCTCATGTTCCACAACTGTGCACATGTCATTTGTGTGGCGCTGGCTTAGTGGCTTCAGGGTTTGTGCCTCGGATAATGTTGGAGTATGCACTTCGTCTAATTCACCACCTACGTCAGGCGCGCACGTATTCGCTCCCGAGGGGTCGCGCACTGGCGGTGGCACCACTTTTGGCTGCGGCTTTGTACTCGTCAGCTCTCGTACCGGTGATCGCATAACTTTAGCGCTCCTCCCGAAAGGGTTTATTAGCCCGCCCATGTCCCCAGACTTACCTGGTGTCAAGGTCTCACTACCTGCCGCATTGCCCTCGCTCATCACTGATCTCGAGGGGTTTGCACTACCAGCACCTCCTGTCGCCCGCCCTGGGCTGCGGTTTACTAGCTCCACCTTGCGGCCAGTAGCGTTCACCACAGTGCTTTAGAGCAAGTCACTGAACACCTCCCGAATTTCTCTCGGAGAACAGACAATTCGGGAAGTTGTTGGTGTTTATCTCTCTAGAAGAGAAGATGTTGCGCGGGAACCAGCAGAATGTTGATGTGGTGAGTTCCAATTGCTTCACCTTCTACTAAAACCTCAAACTTTCGCCGATTTTCGCGCACAGATTTCAGCTTATGTGTCCCAGGCAGCAAGCGCGGACACAGCACAAACGCAAGACTGCACTTTCGCACACGCGACACACCCACTTCTTCGCACTGACACTTGATCTTTCGATATAAAAAAGAAAACATGACAGCATGTGTAAAGTGAACTGTGTGTTGCTCAGAGGCATTCGTAATTGCAAAATACTTGAAATAATAGTAACTATGTGTACACTCTCATCTGTATTCAATTGTAATTTTAAAATACTTGAAATTATTTCGTGAGTACTGTCCAACTCCTCCAATGGGTTTTGTGTTACTTTTTGCAGTCGCCAATGTCTGGTTGGCACTTCGAACAACCTATTTGTCTGCAACTTATCTGCACTAGAAATGTGTAAGTAAGAAGTGCAGTAAGAAATGCAGTAAGAAGTGACGCCCTAATCACCACTGATTAGTAAGAATGTTGTAAAGAAATGTGGTTAAACAAAGAGAAGAAATTTAGATGAATGCGCCAGCGCTGAGCCAAGTAAATGAAATATTAAATTGTAATTGAAATTAAAAGCAACACATATTCAGTGTTGCAAGTTCATTCACGTTTTACACAACAAGTAATCGCTACAGTGGTGGCTAGAAATATGTGGTTACCGTAATGTACTGGCAGCAGTTACTGAAAGTTAACACTTGCAATGCGTAATTTTAAATTTCCTTTAATGAGTTTCGACAACATTTTCCTGGCTGTTAGCACTTGCAATGCGTAATTTTACATTTCCTTTATTGAGTTTCGACTCAATTTTCCTGGCTGTTACATGAATTTGTATGCATACATACAGTTTTGTATAAAATGTTGTTTGTCTTTCTATACCAAATACATATTTATCAATGTTTGAATGTCTGTGTTGTGTTCATTTACAGTTGATGCTTCCAGCAAAGCGGCTGCCATTGCCGCTGCTAGCGGCGGCGGCATACAGCAACAGGTCTCAGTGCAGGAGGAGGGCAGCACAGCAACAACGACCATGTCGACATCAGCATCAGCGGCAGTGATGACGGGCAATGGTGACATCGGCGGCGGCGGCATTCATGCACCACCACTGCAGGTGGGTACTTATCCATTGCCCTGTGCAGCCGTTCGGGTGAGAGTTGTTCTTTGGTGTTGTTGTTGTTAAGTTGTAGTGGCAAAACAAGTGATTGTTGTGATTGCTTGTTTTGGCTGTATTGTCGGCATATATTTACATATATGTATATTTATAAAACGTGTCAACCTTTTGATTTGCTCATCTTGTACTTATGACGCCACATAATTCTAATGCAATGCACTGCAGCGAATGCGATTGAAGTGAATAGCACTGCGTGTACTTACAATGCGTTGGTGGTAATTTTATTTATTCGGAAAGTGGTTATTGTTGAGTCTTGCTAAGCAGATTTAAGATTTCATAATAATTAAATTTTGAAATATTTTTAAATATATTTCTTTAATAAATATCAGGCATAGTCTTGGCAAGCTTCTTACACCGAAGTCCACTTTCATATCATGGAATGTGGATATTGCAGGGGCGCACACAGAGGGAGGTGGTTGGAAGTTCAAAACTCCCAAACACAAAAATTCCTAGTACAAAGTATGGTTTCAAATGGTTTTCGGCTCAAAACATGTACTCGAAAACCCCTAAAATTTGAGTAGATTAGATAGATGTGAAAGGGAAAATGTGCACTGAGAGATCAGAGTTGATATATTGTGCCTCCAACTGAGAAAACTGGGAGATTACAATGAGTTTTGAATTTCTATTCGTTTCATAAGCAAACAGCAATGCAGACGAAAATGACAAAATTGTATTTAATAAGTTGTCTAAATATCAGAAAATCTAATGTTGACTATGACAGTCAACACTTCAAGGTTAGTTTAGTTTAGGATGGCAGTTTATGACGCTCACATGGGCCAGTAGTGACTCGCTGTTTTATCACAAGGGTACCAACGGACCCTAACACTACACACATCCTTTGTTGTAAGAGGAAAGCAATGGAGATTTCTTTATAAAATGAGCCACACTATAAATGTCGATAGTTTACAGGTTGGTGGGCCCAACTAGGAAATGGGCCCCAAGTTAATGAAGTCTCTTCCAAGCCTGGGTTCGATAGTGGCACATCAGGTGCAAAACATCCTCTTGCTCTTTCACAGAATCGCAGCTGCGGTAATGCTCGTTGAAAGGGAGTAGTGGTGATTGTGTCTTCGCCAAAGACCACAGTGTGGTTGCCAGTTTTCGTCATTTTTTGTCATTTTTGCACCAAGTCTGTTGGCTGGATTTTTCAGATTTTACAGTTATGTAACTCACTTCACTGATTTCACTAATTGACTTCACAACTTTGGAGGGGATAGAAAATTAAAAAAAATATATATAAGATACTTTACCTCGTTAGAATATGGCGATATGTATATCACATGAAAGAGGAAAGACTTATGAGTTTAAATAAAACAGAATTTTCATTTAATTGTAAAAAAGAGGATATGAAAAAGGTCCTTTGAAAATTTTAATCCTTTATATCCTTGAAAAATTATATCGAATTTTCTTGAAGAGTAACTATGTTAAAACCCAAAATCTCCTGATCATGTGTCAACATTTTATTACTCTAACTTTTCAAATTGAATTCTTTTTTGAGATCGAAAGATATCGGAGAATGTAATTGCCTATTCGACAAAGAAAGAATGCTTCTTAAAATAAAAAAACAAACCAGAAACATACTTTTACATACTTTTTAGATATTTTCCCCTAAGTTTTGCTTCAAATTTTTCAGATTTTTCAGATTTTTAATTTAGAAAAATATTTTCAATTAAAAGTGAAGTAAAAGCCTCAACTTTGCAAATTTTGAGAAGACATAAAAAGCAAAGAAGGCCACATTTCTTAATCTATTTTTAAAGTTTTAGCAACTTCTTGCTAACCATGTATTTTTAAAATTTATTTTACTCAATGGACTAAAAAACATAAATATGTGTTTAAATTTTTTTGTGAAAAAAGTTTGAACTTTGAAGCGGCACACACATTGATCAATTTTGAGCACCAAATTTTCTGAGTTTCCTTAGTTGGAGTTTGGCCTTTCAATTGATATCAAAATCATTCAAATCTGAGACTATAAATTTTTCGAACTAAGTAACGAATTCTATGAATAGAAACGATTCTATGCAACGAATCACTGTGCATCGATGCAGATTTCTAATGCATTGAGGACTGTTTGTGAAACATTTAGACAGTCCCTGCTGCTAATGATTTTCATGGCAAAACCTAATAGCAGAGAAAACATCACAATCCTTTTCCAAGGGGGTTTCAATGTCCAACTCATGGATCTTAGAGTGACATATGTTAGTCCCATCGTCGCCAACTGCCATATCCACACACAATGCTTTGCGTTCACTGACACATCAGCAGCTCCACTTATTTTATACAATTTTCTGCGTTCCATTTGCATCTCATTACCGCTTTGACAATTGTGTTTTCAAGATTGTCAGTCAAGTTTTGCACAAAAACAACAAAAACTTACCAGTTCCCCCATTTGAAACTATCAAAAACATTTAAACTCATCAATTGGCATTAACATCATTGACAGCGGCAACTGAGCATTGCGTTTAGCGAATAGAATAGAAAACGACGTTTGTTCGTTGGCTCAGCATATGCAAAACTTGTGCATTACTTGCAGAAAAGTTTTCGCTTACTGCTGTCAAAATAAATTTTGTTTAAGTTTTTTGTGTGGTTGCTGTCAAGCGGAAAAATGCAAAATAGAAAAGAAGTAAAAACAGAGAAGACACACTGCAGTGTTGTTGCTTCAAAGTACATAAAATACATACATACAAATGTATGTACATATTTACCAATTCTCAGACTACAGTTGGCAACTAAAGCCAATCTGAGCGAGCATTCGCCTTTTAAATTTCTCACTTTATGCAGAGTGAAAATGTTTATGAGAAGTGCGTCTGTGCGCACCTGAGATGCAACTTAAGGACAAACTTGCAGTCAAAGTTGGTTTTCATGTGGCTTTGGCTTACAGTCTGGATTACAATTTATGTAATTTTTTGAAACTTTCAAGAGATTTACAATTTGACTTGAAATTGTTTTCTGAAGTTGGGAGTTTAATCCGATACAGAAGATTATAAAAAAATAATGCAAGAACTAAATAACGTTTTGAAGGGACAAATGCAATGAAAATGCTTTGGCTTCGAATTTCGATATACTTCCAACTAGTACTCGACTAATTTGAGTATATCGGGTGAAATGAATTACTAAATTTTGGGTTCTAAAATGTAGTCTAGAATCTTGTGTGCTTAGTTCTTC
The DNA here is from genome assembly GCA_963971225.1 of Melieria omissa. Taxonomy (NCBI): domain Eukaryota; kingdom Metazoa; phylum Arthropoda; class Insecta; order Diptera; family Ulidiidae; genus Melieria; species Melieria omissa. Next base: position 147,376,033 of record OZ020267.1, read on the forward strand.
ACAAATAGCCTAAAGTAGATCATAGGTAGACTTCCTAACTAATTTGTCATTTGGTGGCGTGTGGCAATCAAAAGATTTGTAGTCCTAGTATATACTTTCAATTGCTCTAATAAAATGCATGAGGTCTCTAGACTCACTTCTATCTGCTTTAACAAGTATTCATTCAGTCATTGACGGCTGTGGCGAGACAACGTTCCAGTGCACAGTGATTCGACTCCATACAGCTGCTGAACAAAATTATAAAGTTTTGACAATTTTCAGGTTTTTAATTTTGAAAAATATTCTAAATTAAACCTAGAATCCCCAGCTTTGTAAATTTTGCGAAAACATTTAAAGCGAAAATGGAATTCTAAATCTATGCTGAAATCGATATACAATTTTTGCTTACCATGAATTACAAAATTTTTTTAATCAATAGACTAAAAAACATAAAACATTTCTTAAAATTTTTTGTGAAAAATTTTCGACAGATTTTTTTAATTTTTTGCACAGATTTTTTGGCATTTTCTTAGGAGTTTTACTTTTTAAATAACTTAAAAATCGTAAAATTCCGAGACCATAAAATATTTTACTAAATTCTATGAAACGAATCACTGTGCAGTGGGCTGAAGTTTCTGCCACCTTTTGACCAACCTAAAAGTATGCAACATAAAAGCGTTGTTGAAAACTAAAACAAAAATAATGACCAAAATAGTTTTAGTTATATTTTTTAGTTAAAACCAGTGATGCAGATTTTGCATTTCAATCCACAATTTCAATGCGCAACATTTGTGGCCACTGCTGCCTTTTCAATTTTCTAATTTTTTTTTCAAGAGTAACATTTGCTCATTTGTTGCAATTGTCGTCGGCAATAAACGACAGCAAGCAAAACAACATAATAAATTATCGCCAACACGCACCAACGCTTCAATTAGAGCCAACAATATGGGTGTGTCTGTGCACACACACACACACACACACACACCCATACAAATGCAGTACGTGACATGTACGAATTGTGAAAGCATGTGTCGATTAAGCGTTCGCTGCCATTTGTAAAAGTTGTGTACGTGTACGTTTGTATGTTTGCATTTAAGTGTATTTGTGTGCATAACCCACACGTTTCACGTTCCACGCTGGTCGTGGCACTGATTTCAATAATGATGCTGGCATTATTTTTAGTAGACACGTTGCCGCCTCTGACTGTCTCTTGAATTTCATGTCTTTCATTTCACTTGTCTTTTCAATTTTCTACTGATTTCTCTACTATGTAATTTTTTTTATAAATTTCCCATTTTGCTTTAATTTGTTGTTGTATGCGCTTTACATTCGTCCATAGCAAATACGTCAAAGTTCAAAGGACAGCACCGGCTCATCGGACACGGACAGCTCCAGCGATGACGAATCGCTGCCGAATGCCACACCGAACGCGCCCAGCGGCAACGAGCCGCCGCCGGAAAAGGCCCAAAAGGAAACGGAGGCTGGCGCTGAGATCTCGGCGCTCGTAAACTATGTGCAGCCCATACACTTCAGCTCGTTCGAGAATGCGGAAAGTGAGTAGTGCGCATTGGCATTTAATTGCTTTCTGCCGGAAATTACTCATACGTCAGCGTGTTCCATTCTGCTTGCTAATCACTTGCACACTTACACATTTACACAAATGTTTCGTTTGAATAGAGAAAAATCGCTGCTACGAGATGTCGTCGTTCGACGAGAAACAGGCCACAACACTGCTGAAGGAGCGACCCATTGAGTTCGTGAACTACAACAAGCATCAGCTGTCGCGTGTCTATCCGGCGGGCACGCGCTTCGACAGCTCGAACTTTATGCCGCAGGTGCGCTGTCCTCGCAGGCACTTTGGGAAATTTCTTAAAAGTTGTGTTTGTTTGTGCTTGCAGTTGTTTTGGAATGCCGGCTGTCAGCTGGTGGCGCTCAACTTTCAAACGCTCGACCTGGCCATGCAGCTGAATTTGGGCATTTTCGAGTACAATGACCGCTGCGGCTATTTGCTGAAGCCGGAGTTCATGCGTCGCACTGATCGACGCCTGGATCCGTTTGCAGAGAGCACGGTGCGTCTGGGTCAGGCAGCTCCTCGGCTGCTGCACATAAATTCATTGTTGTTGTGTCACTTGCAGGTCGACGGCATCATTGCGGGCACTGTGTCCATCACTGTGCTGTCCGGGCAGTTTCTCACCGACAAGCGCGTGGGCACTTATGTGGAGGTGGACATGTTCGGGCTGCCCGCGGATACGGTGCGCAAGAAATTTCGCACGAAAATCGTTGCCAACAACGGCATGAATCCGGTGTTCGACGAGGAGCCGTTCGTCTTCAAAAAGGCAAGTTGCAAGTTACAACAACAAACACAAATTATTATTAATGTTGGATTTATGTTAAATTTTTGCAGGTAGTTTTGCCTGAACTGGCCAGCATACGCATTGCTGCCTATGAGGAGAGCGGCCGGTTTATTGGGCATCGCGTGCTGCCCGTCATTGGGCTGTGTCCCGGCTTTCGACATGTGAACCTGCGCACGGAGGTCGGTCAGCCCATAACGCTGGCATCGCTGTTTCTGTGCATTGTTGTCAAGGACTATGTGCCGGACGATTTGTCGAACTTTGCCGAAGCGCTGGCCAATCCCATCAAGTATCAGAGCGAACTGGAGAAGCGCGACAAGCAGCTGGCGGTGCTGACCGAGGACACGGAGCCCATACCGGCCGAGGAGGACATAACAAATTCATGTGAGTTGTACTGGAGTTGAACTGTAAAGAATTGGCCTTAGAAAATGTATCCTAATTATTCGAATAGCATTGGTATTCTAGGGTTAAGGTCATTAGAAAATTCGGAAAGAAAAACATAAAAAATCTTTACTCAGCAGTGAAATTTGAATGAATAAATAAGTAGTGAAATTATTAGGTTTGCAGGAATATTAAAAAAAACAAAATTCAAAAATAATAAATTTAATTAATTCATTCATTTTAAATATTAAATTTTTAATTAATTACCTAGATTAAATTAATTCAATTTTAATTAATTAAATTAGATTAAAATTAATTAAATTTTAATTAATGAAATTTTAATTTATTTAATTAGATTAAATTAATTAAGTTTTAATTAATTAGATTTTAATTAATAAATTATTTAATTAATTACATTTATTTATAATTAATATTCAATTTAATTAATTAATTAAGTAATTAATTATTTAAATTGAATATTAATTAATTTAATTGTAATTAATTATTTAAATTGAATATTAATTAATTTGATTGTAATTAATTAATATTCCATTTAATTAATTAATTAAGTAATTAATTATTTAAATTGAATATTAATTAATTTAAATGTAATTAATTCATTAATTAATTAATTAAAATCTAATTAATTAAAACTTAATTAATTTAATCTAATTAAATAAATAAATTAATTAATTAATTAATTAAGTAATTAATTATTTAATTACTTCAAAGCATTATTTAGTTCAATAATTCATTAAACGATTACTTTTCAAGAATAATTTTCCCTATTGCCGGTAACTTGTTTTGTAAAAAAATATAGAATTATTAAATTAAAAGCTTTATTTACTTGAATGAATCATTTAACGATTATTTTTCAAAAATTTGTATTGCTGTTGCCTGCAACTTGTTATTTCAAAAAGAAGAATTATTAGATTAAAACTGTAAAAAATATAAAATTATTTTATTGAAAAAATATAGAATTAGTAAATTAAATACGTACAAAATACAAAATTATTTAAGTGAAAGCTTTATTAAGTTTAATTTTTCATTTAACGATTATTTTTTCAAAAATATTTTTTTATGTTGCCTGCAACTTGTTATGTAAAAATTATTGAATTATTTAATTTAAAGTGCCAAAAATAGAAATTTATTGAATTATTTAATTGAAAGCCTTATTTAGTTGAATGATTAATTTAACAATTACTTTTCAAAAATATTTTTTTGCTGTTTCCTGCAACTTTTTATGAAAAATTATAGAATTATTTAATTTAAAGTGCAAAAAATAGAAAATTATTTTAATTGAAAGCTTTATTAAGTTTAATGATTCATTTAACGATTATTAAAAAAAAAAAAATTTTTCGAAATATTTTAAACATTTTTGGAATTATTTAATTAAAAGCATTATTTAGTTCAATAATTCTTTCAACGATTGATTTTTAAGAATATTTTTCCCTGTTGAATGCAACTTGTTATGCAAACATTATTTAATTATTTAATTATAAGCATTATTTAATTGAATGATTAATTAAACAATTCTAATTCATATTTCATAGTTTCAAATTAGTTTATTTTTATTGATTTTTATGACTTTTTCTAGCTTATCTTTAATGTATTTCTTTTCATTAAGTTAAGCACATTTATTTCTCTCTGTTTCTATTTTCTTAATTTTATTCTTTTTGCCTTTTTTTAATTTTATATTTTCCACACACTCTCTCGGTTGCTGGACACTGACCCCAAAAACAATTCGTCTACTCCAAACTTAAAATACAAATACAACAAACACACACATGCACACAAAAACACACTCACACACACACACACACACACACACACACACACTGGCACTGCCCAAAATCGCACTTGCACCGTCCATTGAACTTGACCAACCAAAGTCGTTTTCGTTCAAGTAGGTGGCCAGAAGAAGGAGCTGCGCCCCGTCGAGTCCACCACCATCAGTCCGAAGCATCGTGCCAGCATCTCCGCAGCCGCAACGATGAGCGTCGAGGTGCCCGCGGGCACCGATCAGGACACCGCCGACAGTGCGTCGGCCGGCGTGCAGAGCATCACGCACCAGCACTCGCTCGATCAGTCGGTGCAGACGTCCATACGGCAGGTGGAGTCGTCGCAGTTCGACGTGGATCTGGTCATTGCCGAGCCGCTGGACAAGCTGCTCGACCACAAGCTGGTGCGCGAGAAGCGCGCCGAGATGGAGAAGAAGCTCGAGACGCTGCGCAAGAAGCACGACAAGGAGAAGATCAAGATTGCCGTGCAGAAGCTGAGCCCCATGGACGGCAACAAGAAGCCCATGTTCAACATTGCCAACAAGCTGGTGAAGCGGCTGAGCACCAAGAGTCTGTAAGTGTGCCCAGCCCCGCCCACACGCACACGGCGCGCGCGTGCACTGGCGTTAACTTTAAAAGCAGCAATTGTCTCTCCCCCAGCGATCCGGGCATCGAGGTGCCGCCCTGTCTGCAGGACGTGGGCGATAGCAGCGAGGAGAGCAGCGGCGGCGGCGGCGGTGCAGCGGCGGGCGATGGCGCGCCCGACAGCCCGTCGCTGACGACGCGCTCGCAGCACGAGCGGCTGTTGATGTCGTGTCGCGAGTACGCGGCACAGCATCGCGACATACAGAAGAAGTACCACGACATCATCTACACGCTGGCCGAGAAGGTGATGAAGAACTCGCACTCGAACCAGATGAAGCAGCTGCGCGCCTCGCTGGACCGGGTCAACAGCGAAGTGATGCATCAGTTGGAGGAGGCGCGGCGCAGCGAGGTGAAGAATCTGTCGTCGGTGCATCGCAATCGCGACGAGCTGGAGCGGTGAGTGTGCAACGTGTCGCGACTGTTTGGCTCTCAACGTTAACTGTTCTGTTCTTTGCATTGGGACAGCATGAAGCGCGAGGTGGCCAGCTCGGTGGTGGAACGTGGTGTGGCCGAACGCGTGCGACTGAAGCAGACCTACGACAAACGCACCGACGAGCTGCAGAAGCAACACGATGCCGTACGCAATGCGCTGGCCGAGCATCGCACCAGGGTAAGGTTTTCGTTGAAGCATTAGGGTGCGTTCACATTTTGTATTAATTATGTAAATTAACTCAGGCACGTTATATACTCGAAAAGGACGCCGAATCTCGAACCTGTGTGGCTAGCAACGGATTTCTGGTGCTCTTCCATGGCAGCGCCGCCGCTGGCTCTGCCACTGCCTCCACCTCGGGCACAAGCAATAATCTCACACTGACACTGGACAGCGGCGCCAGTTCCATCTCACCGGCGCGCTCCACGCACAGCATTGGCAACAGCAGTGCCGGCGGCGGTGGTGGCGGCGGCACTGCCACCTTCTCGCTGAAGCTGGGCACGTAATGGACGCGCGCTCACTGCGGCCATTCAAATAAATAATTCTAACAGTATTTCAGATATGGAAAATGCGAAAAAATAGAAAATCAGCCATAAGAGAATAAGTATGAAAAAAAATTGAAAACAAAAACTAAATGAAGTAACTTTTTAAGTGTGAACAAGTTGTAGGATTAGTGTGAAAATTGGAAAAAAAACAACAAAAATTATAGGCATGAATTAGTTGTAACTGTTAATCAATGCATTGTCTGACTAATTGATTGCATAACTGATGAGTTAAGTGAATAAGTTGAATAATTGAATGATAAACATACATATAATGAAAATATGAAAATACGATATATTAATTGATTATTTTAATTATTGACTTATTAGTTCATAATTAAGTAAACCACTCATTAATCGATTGGCTGTTAAAGCAGCAGGGTAACTATTTGAATAATAAGTGAATTATTAATGAATTGATTGACTAGTCAGCAAGTTATTAACTAGTTTATGAATATATTAGGTGCTTAATTTAATAAAGGAGAAGTTAACTAATTGATTGGTTGTTCACGAATGAGTTTATAAAAATTATGAATTCAATAATTGATAATTCATGCACTTGGTTGATTAATTGATGAATCAGTTATTTTACTGGTTTTATTTGTTAGTGAAATTGAATAACTAATCAATGAAGTTTGTTAATTAAATTTAAAATTAATTAATATTAATTCAGTTAATATTTTACTGAACTAATTTAATTATTTTTTTAGTAATTAATTAGTTGAATAATTGAATTAATTGAATATTAATTAAATAATTAATAATTGAATTAATTAATTGAATAATTTTAATTAATTAATTAATTTTAATTAATTTTAATTTTAATTAATTACTCAATTTCACTAATAAATAAATTAACTATCTCATAAATAATAAACTAATTGATTTATGAAAGAATCATTTAAATAATCAATCAATTAATTTAGTTCACTAATTTAGTTCACCTAATTCAGTGAAATATTAATTAGTTATGTAAATATTTCACTGAAGTAAGTTTTACATTAACTTAATTAATTGATAAGTTATTTAATTTCAATTCAACTCAGTGAAATATTATTTAATTACGTTAATATTTAGCTGAATTATGTTATAAATTAACTAAAATAATTTTTGTATTATTTAATTTCAATAAATAAATTAATTAAAAATAATATATTAGTTCATTAATTGAACAATGAACTGAATAACTTATCAATTATTTTCGTTTATTTAATTCTCAACTCAGTTAAATATTGACGTAATTTATTATTTTGTTAATAAATCGAACAATGAACTGAATAAATTATCAATTAATTTAGTTAATTTAACTCTCAACTCAGTTAAATATTCACTTTATTAATCAATGTTTTACTAAATTAATCAGTAAATAAACTGAATTCATTTAATCATGTTTTTAATTTAATTAAAAAATTAATTAAAGCAAAATTCTTTATTTATTTACTTAAAATAATAAATTCAGTTTATTTATTAACAAATTAAATTTGTAAATGATATCGTTAAACCAATTTAATGATTAACTAATTGATTAACCAAATTACGTTATTAATTATCTGAATTAAAATGTTAAAACGTAGTGTAACTTATTAAATTTGAAATAAATTTAAGTCTTTTGGTTAATTCATCAACTTCAAAAGTAGTTTTATAGTTAATTGGTTGACTAATTGATTATAAAACTGACCATACGATTGCTAAATTTTTTATAAATATGCATTCAAATATTTTCGTATGATAATTCAATTAAAGAAAAATTTGTATTTTTATTATTTTCAACTACTTTTCCATATAAAAAAAATTGTAGCACCAAGAAAACTGATTATTGTAGCGAAATCGTGGGCGGCATTTGAGCTCAAGGTCGATTAAAAAAAAGCATTAATTTTTAAAAATCTAGGAAATGTAATTGAAAAAGTAAAAGGTCGCTTTGAATGGAATGAACAACAAGAACACTGAAGTGCGGCAAACCGCGAATTTGTCTGAATTCAGATCTTAAATCCTTTTCTACTTAAATTCCTTGCTGACCATAATTTACAATACTTACTAGAATATATTTATCGAATCAATTCTCTCTCTCTCTCCAAGTTCCTTCTGAGCATAATCTTTTAAAATACAATCATTGAATTAACCCCAACCCTGTGCGTCTCTCTGTTGCCTCTCCAGTTGCCATCTGTGACCTAAACTTTGGGTTAATGCTCACGACTGACCTTCTCGATTGAGCTCACCGTGACTTTGAATGCCAACAAGAGATCCAAAATGCATGAATAAAAATACTATTGAATATGTATTTCTATAGCAAAAATGTTTGCAAAAACATAAAATAAATTACAATTCAATAAATTTATAAAGCAAAAGGAATTTTGGCAAAAGCCTATCAAGGGACATGGCCAATAAGCAGAGAGTAACACAAAATTTCCCTACAGCTGGCTGTAAAATTACTACTACTTCATATTTTCTATTTTTATTTGATCTTTTGTGAATTCAGTTTGCGTATGGAAGATGGCATTTTGAAGCACATAAAGTTCATTTCTGCATGGAAAACAGTTTAAGTCTGAAGCTACTTTCAGACTATTTGTGGTTCTTTGTTCAATTCAGGTATGAACAAATTGTGTTTTGAAACAGAGAATAAAAAAACATAAAGAAATAAAAAAAAGAGAACAAGAAAAAAAAGAAAATTGCAATAAAATAAAAATAAAATAAAAATAATAAGCTGCATGTGAAGTACATTTAAACGGTTAGCTTTACTTTAAAATTTTACAAAACAAATCTAAAGCAAAAGAATGAGAAATAGAAAAATAAGCTAATATAAAACAATTAAATGCCCTGTGGTAAAATTCTCCTAGCAACATCAACATTACTTAAATTTACTTAATTTATTGGTAAGCAATCGCTGACTATGCGCCAACTGAGAATTGCTGACAGCAGTTGACAGCATTTTGGCTACGTTTATTCTCATCTCCACTGTTATGCTCGGCACATCTGTTGGCCTATTTGAAAGATGTGTTTTTAATCTGCTAATTGTTATAGTTTCATTAGTTAGTTAGTTGATTACTTAGTTGTTGTTTAGTTTAGATGTTAATTAGATTTTCTATAAAAAAAAATAACTCTGTGCAAGAGCAAAGAATATTTTCTGAAACTGAGAATTCCTATGAAGTGTTTGAGCATGTTGAGGGCCATTTTTAGAGTTTTGTGCTTTCAGTTGATTAACACTCAGTTTTCAGACTACTTAGTACTTTACTGAGAACTTTTAGTACTACACTAAGTACTTTTCGTTCTACACTGAGTATTTTAAGTGCTATACTGAGTACCTTTAGTACTACACTGAGTACTTTTTAGTATAGTACGGAGTACTTTTAGTACTATACTGAGTACGTTTAGTACTATACTGAGAATTTTTAGTACTATAAATTTACACCACAATGTTGTCTGCTTTTAGGACAAGTTGTTGCTCATCAGTGTACGAGTTGTTTCACTATTTCAGCTACTTCTATAGAAACCTATATATTACTATTTTCTAGATTGCCACAAATTCGTTTGTACTCTTTTTCTTCTGTCTGTCTCTTCTTGTTACATAAAAGACTACTTCTATTGATAACCTTAACTACTAGTTTCTAAACCCTTGAAAACTCCTATTCTTGAAACTTCTGTTAATTTGGGGATACTATCTACTAAATACTAAATACCTTTTATTGTCCAAGCTACTATGGTTTTTGCACTACTATTCTCTAATTTCTTACTCCTTATACTAGTGGTACTGTCCAGACTACTTTTTTTCCTGCTACTACTATTCCTTACACTAATACTTTTTTCCTGTTACTGCATACATTTAAATCTACTACCACTTTTTACCCTCTACACTCTACTTAGACTTAGACTTAGACCAAAGAAGAATCTCTCTTTAAAGACATAAAAAAGCTTTAGAAAATTAAACTTTAAGGGTTGCTTCAATAAAATAAAATTGGAAAATATAAACCCCCTAAAGACCTAAGTGTCATAGAAACCCTGAAGCACACTTGATTCTTCTGTTGTGCTAAATTTAGAACTCGTCTTACGTGTCCGAAGATCCCGTGTTGGGTTGAATGAGATCTCTAAGTATGATATCAAGTCACTGTTCCTATTCCGATCACTACTACACCAACTCTTAGCGTCAAGGAACCCCAAGTGATACCCCTAGAGACCCAACTCGGCTAACCATCTAAACCAAACCTAACCTACTCGTAAGACTCGAAAATAGATACCAACATTAATCAAAAACTCACAGCCCCACTGCCCAAACACTTCTTCAAGAATTTATTAACTCTACTTCATCTCACTTGCACAGTGTCAGTAAGCGTTTTAATTTGCTATTCAATTAATCAAGTTTTAATATAACTTCGACCTGCTTCCTTTCTACCCACACTGCTTCCAATGGTTGTAAAATAAGCATTAACACTCAAACTCAATGAGTATTACTAGTCTTGCATACACGAAGCAGAATCTCCCATACGCTCCTCAAATGCTACAAATGCTCTACTTCAGCACAACTTTGTATATAATAATGTGTGTGTGTGTATGTGTGTGCATATTTTTTTATTGTATTTTAGCAATGTTTATACTTATGAATACCAACAACAACACCACTATTGCTATCACCACTACTTAATGCCACCATTTCTGCTATGCTCCCCACTTACTTTTTATACACATTTGCATTTAGTACTCAAGCCCAACACTTTTGGCCTCAACTGTAGCTCGAGGCTTGTGTTGAACAAATTTTCATTTCATTCATGTTTTAATGATTAATGTTTTTTTGTTTTGTGGCAGCTAACTAAGTTTCAGTTTTATATTTTTGGTTTTTGCAACGTCTTTTCTCTTTCTCTCGCTACTTAATAGTTGTTGTTGTAATTCATTAATTTGTATCAAATCGTAGCTAAGGCCAAGCAATCAGTGCGGATATTATTAGTTCTACTTATTCTTAGTTATCTTATAGTTTTACAACAACAAAACACTTTGTATTCAAATTTCAATATATTTAAATAATTGATGAATGTTTTTTTCGAATGACATTAGTTTAAAATCGATTTGATTTGTATGGAATTGGATTAAATTGAATTGAATGTGATTTAATTTCGATTTAGATTTATTTCTAGTTGAATAGTTGAACATAATAATTTATTTTCTAATTTATTTGTGTGCGCTTTGTTTTTTGTTATTTAAAAATTATGACCAATAAATGAAAAATTCCTAAATGTTTAAACTAGAAAAAATATTAAGATTTGAGTCTGTGGTTTTCTTTAGTTTGTTTCTTGTCAAAAACTTAAAAATATTTAATTTTTAATTTGTCTCTGTTTTTATTTTGTGTCTTGTTCAATAAAGCAAATTCTTAATATTTTTAACGTGAAAATTGAAGACAAAATTATAAAATATTTAGTAAAAAATTATTTAAATATTTAATTAAATTTTTAAATTTGTTCCTATCTGTGTTTCTTTTTCAATAAAGCAAATTCTTAATTTTTTTAACTTGAAAATTGAAGAAAAAATTATTTAAAATTATTTATTAAAAAAAAATAAAAAATAAAAATAAAAAATTATTAACTTATTTAATTAAAATGTTTTAATTTGTTTCTGTCTTTATTTTGTTTCTTGTTCAATAAAGCAAATTCTTAATTTTTTAACTTGAAAATTTAAAAAATTTAAAAAGAAAACATTACAAAAAAATTTAATAAAAATAAATAAAAAATTTAAATTAATAAAATACTTAATTAAATTTTTAAATTTGTTTCTATCTTTGTTTCTTGTTCAATAAAGTAAATTCTTGATTTGTTTAACTTGATAATTGAAGAAAAACAATTTTTAAATATTTATTAAAAAATATAAAAAATAAAAATTAATAAAATATAATTTAATTTTTTAAATTTTTTTCCTATCTGTTTCTTTTTCAATAAAGCAAATTGTTAATTTTTAAACTTGAAAATTAAAAAAAAAAATTTTTAATATTTATTAAAAAAAACAAAAATTAAAAAATTATTTAATTATTTAATTAACTTTTTAAATTTGTTTCTGTCTTGACTTAGTTTCATGTTCAATAAAGCAAATTCCTTATTTTCTCAACTTAAAAATTTGAACTTGAAAATTGAAGAAAAAATTATAAAAAATATTTAATAAAAAAAAATAAAAATTAATAAAATACTTAATTATATTTTTTAATTTGTTTCTATCTTTGTTTCTTGTTCAATCAAGTAAATTCTTAATTTTTTCAACTTGAAAATTTAAGAAAACATTATGAAAATATTTATTAAAAAAAATAAAAATTAATAAAATATTTTAATAAATTTTTTAATTAGTTTCTATCTTTATTTTATTTCTTGTTCAATAAAGCGAATTTTTAATTTTGTGGACTTGAAAATTGAAGACAAAGTTATGAAAATATTTAATAAAAAAAAGAAAAAATAAAAATTAATAAAATACTTAATTAAATTTTTAAATATTTTTTTCTCTTTATTTTGTTTCTTTTTCAATAAAGCAAATTCTTAATTTTTTTAAGTTGAAAATTGAAGAAAAAATTATGAAAATATTTATTAAAAAAAATAAAAAAAAAATTAATAAAACACTTAATTAAATTTTTAAATTTGTTTCTGTCTTTATTTTGTTTCTTGTTCAATAAAGCAAATTCTTAATTTTTTTAACTTGAAAATTAAAAAAATTTAAAAGAAAAAATTATAAAAAAATTTAATAAAAAATTAATAAAATCTTTAATTAAATTTTTAAACTTTTTTCTATCTGTGTGTCTTTTTCAATAAAGCAAATTCTTAGTTTTGTGAACTTAAAAATTATTAATCATTAAGTCCATTTTTTCCATTAAAAATAATTCCTAAATATAAATTTTTGAGTTTGGTTTACTTTCCATTTTGTTTTTTTTTTTTTGTCAGTGCGATCAATCAGTTTATTTTGCAGCAATATACATTTTTACAACACCAAATACCAACAACTTGTAAACTGGAGACTGTTTCGCTAACAAAATTATAAAAAAAAACAAACTACGTAAAGTGTTTTCCCACTTTTCGATTTAAAGATAAATATTACATATATACATACAGACACATGCCACGTGCAATGGAAATTTCGAAAATCGACAATCAGGCAGACATTATCAGTAGCTGGCAACAACAAAATAAATTATACATAAAAAAATTATGAAATTATGAAAACAAATTGCAATTTGGCGCACAATTCGTGAGCACGTGTGAGTGTGAGTGGCAGAGGGCGGACAAGTTTCAAGTGTCAAGTCGAATAATTTTATATCAAAACACTGTAAATTGTGGAAAAAATACATGTTCGAGGAATAAATTTCAAAGGTGCGCCAGTGCGCTGGATTTATTTAGCTGTAAATGTGAGCAGAGAAGTTCTGATGGTGAATCCCAGGTACTCACTGAGTCCAAGAAACCATCAATTAATTTGTTTAATTTATCTTTGGGTGAAAAAGTCTCAAGGTCAAAACTTCCTCGACAATACAATCAGTCAATCATTCAGTTTATTTCTTTTTTTTCTAATTTCTAGCCACTAAAATTGTTCTAGTTGAGATATCTTTCAAATTTCATATATGTAAAGTCTTCTTTGTAGTTTTTCACACTTGTCTCCACTCCACTGCCACTTCGGTGTCGTCGACTGCTCGAGAGTTTTTCATTTAACCAAATTGATGCCTTAACTCATATTTAACTCAACTATAAATCTGTGTCTACGTGTTTACACTCCCACAACATCTCTAGACTCTTAAAACAAGTGACAATTTAGAAATCTAATTAAAGTACACAAACGACTACTTTACACGAGAACGGCGCCAATCAAAATAGTTGAAGGTGTAACTCTTTTCACCGTGGACCTCCTAGTTGTAAAACATTTAACGAGAAACCGTATTGTATTGCAATGCAAAAACGAGCAACAAGTTAAAAAAAAAAACCGTAATAGAACAGAAAATAGACTAACGCGGCCGCTGACGGTTCACCGCGGCGGCTCACATTTCTGATAAACTATCACTCACTGGACGACAGAACCACCTTAGATGTTGTAATTCGCTTTTTTCCCCCAAAAAACATAACCAACAGCCCACACAACTTTCCGGCATGTGCAATGTGTTGAATTGTTCACATTGGCGCTGGCCACAATTGCTATCGATGTTGTTGTACGACTTGACTTGATATGTCGACAGCACTCGTGATGGGTGCTGTGGTACTTGTAAGAAATTGTTTAACTTATCGGTGTTAGATGTTTTACATTAATTGCAGTATTGTCGAACTTTAGGCATAAGTGGAGTGAAGTTCAATAAATTGATGTGTGTTCCGTCGCGTTCCCAGTGCGGCGGAAAGATTCCTGGCCTGAAGAGAAGCAATAAGCTGAAGCGCTATCGGTGTCGACGGCTCGAAAACGACCAACAGCGCATGTTGCATACATTGTTTTGTGAATATATATACATACGTTTACCTATATATACATATATATATATATGTGTGTGTGTCTAATAAGTGTCTATGTATACATATGTGTATTTGTGTTTAGCTGTTAAAATTCTAAACGTTTTTGGTTGTTGATTTTGTGGACTTACGAAAACTTTCAAATAATTCTCACGTGCATTTGTCGAAATCAAAAATTGGTTTTGCCACGCAATGTGTACGTTGTGATTTGGTGTTGTAAATATGAATGTTGTCGTTGTTGTTGTTGTAGTTGTATTGTGATTATTAGTTGTTTTTATTGTAAATAATATTTAAGAACACATTGAGCCAATCCAACTGCAGATGCTGAAAGCGGCTTTGCATAGTTCCAGGTACAACAAAAAAACAGTTGTCGTTGGTCATTGGATTATAATACTGAACATACAGGGTTTTTCATCATGAGTGGAAAAAGTAAATAAAGAAAAAAAATCAATTAAAATTTGAATTTTGATGAAACTTTATTATCAAAATAATCAGCCCTGTTCCAGAATCCGAATCGGAATCGGATTCGAATCGAAATGAAATCCGATTCCGATTTGAAGAGGTGTTCTGCATTCCGAGCGGAATTGTCACATTCGAAGTTTATTTCGAATCCGATTGTTAGCAAATTAACAAACCTTCAATCAGCTGTTTGCTTTTAATGTTCAAATGAAAAAGGAAATTGTAAAATTTTGTAAGATTTTTTATTTTATTTAATGAGTTGGGTTATTTTATTGGCAGTATTGCTTGAGAACGAGCAGTCCGCCGTTGAAAAAGTAAAGCGCAAAATTTTGCGAGACCACAGCAATCCGATGGAATTGCCAGATTCTTCGTAACTAGTACAAGTCATTTCAGTTATGTTCAAAATTTCCTATTTAAGGTTTATTGTTCAGTACCGCCTTAACAAAGCAGCATTCAATATGATCTTGACCGAAGTGGCATCTTTTCTTCGACAATGCTCCATTCCGCCAGAATTGAAAATGGCGACGGCTTTGCAATTTCTTGCCGAAGGAGGCTATCAACGATCGGTAGAAAAGGCAAACGTCTTTTCCATTTCGGAAAGTGTGTGCTTCTTAAAAGGTCCACCGCTGGTCGCTAAAGCTTCTCTTCTATTATGCGCCAGCTTCCTTCTTACTTCACTTTTCCAATCAACTCAGGTCTATGATTGAAGAATATTTTACAAAATGAATTGATTTAATTTACTTCTCACCTTTTTCCACCCCGTTACACTTTTTTTGGTGGTTCTTGCCCATTCATTTATTTTCAAATTCGACTTTGTCGCCTTTGCAGAAACCTTTCGCGACGTCCGCATTCTCCTCCATAAAATCCAAGAGCATTTTTCTCTGGTCAGTAATCTTATGCTTTCCCGTGATTAAAAATTCATTTATTAGTTTTATTTAACACGATGTTTCATTTATTTGCTTACATTTTCATTATTTGTTTTCGTTTTGCTGCTTTCCGATTTCAATTCGACCAGCTTTTTGTTTAGCGGATTAGTTTCAACAAAAATTTCCGATAATCGGAATGCAGAACACCAAATTTCCGATCCATATTCGTTCGAACTTAATCGGTTTTGAGAACAGGGTTGCATCGGGAAATATTTCCGATAATCGGAATGTAGAACACCGACGGTCGGAATCAAATCCATTTCCGATCCGATTCGGATTCTGAAACAGGGCTGAATATTTGGCTTGTGTCATTAGTAATGGAATATGATATCATTGAAATGACTGCCACGAGCAGCCTGGTACACCTTGATTCTTTTTAGGTAATTTCCAATGACTTTTTTACATAAAGCAGGCTGCAGGCTGTAAGGCGCCAAGAATTGCACGTATGTTGTCCCTCAAATGATCCAGAGTCTGCGGATTGTCTGCATAGACTTGGTCTTTTGCGTAGCCCCAAAGAAAATAGTCCAAAGGGTTCAGATCGCACGATCTTAACGGCCAATTGCCATCACCAAAACGCGAAATTATGCATTCATCGAACCTGGTTCGCAATTCTGTCATGCTCGGTCGTGTTATGTCTCCTCCACACCCATATTTTCTATCGCTGGCCAGAAATACTCGGTTATCCATAATTGACAGTATCAGAATTGACAGTAACGGTCTGTCTGTCCTTCGTCATTAGCGAAGAAATATGGCCCTATGACACAACCGGACCATAATGCACACCTAACATTGACTCTAGGTGGATGCATTGGGCGCTCGACAACCACGTATGGATTTTCTGAGCCCCACCCACGAAAATTTTGACTATTAACATAACCGCCGAGGTGAAAATGTGCTTCATCGCTGAAGAAAATTTTGTGCGAGAAATTGGGATTTCCGAACTGTTTTTCAAGCATCCATTCGGCGTAGTTACGACGCATTCTGTGATCTCCCGGCTCCAATTTCTGCACCAACCGAACTTTGTATGAATGAAAATGCAAATCCAAATGCAAAATGCGCTAAATTGAGGGGATGGGGATGTCCAATTGTTGTGAACGCAAGGGAAGCGATAAATTCGGGTCATCTTCAACACTGGCAGCAATATTTTCGGCCGAACGAGCAGGGCGATTACGTATTGGCCTCTGTACATGTTGTACAGAATCAGTTCGTTCGAATTTCGCCAATAAATCCGAAATTGTTGACAAAACAGGCCTTCCGTGATGTCCGAAATCCTTTCTTAGTGCACGAAAAGTGGTGGTCAAATTTTCACAATTTTTGTAGTGAATTTTCACTATGTTTACACATTGAGCGATGCTAAATCGGTCCATTTTCATAAATGGCAAACACTAAACTACAATATTAACAGAGGACAACTGCGATTGTCGAACGCTGGGCTGCCAAAGTTTTCGGTTCGAACTGAAAAACCCTGTATTTACAAATACAACCAACGACAGCCTGCGGTTCCAATAGAGACCAAGCTGAGGCAGTTTTGATGCAATTTGGTTTGTATAAAAAACTATGCGACCAGACGTCAAAACAGCTTCAAGCAGCGTCAACTCTTTTGTTCAAACTTTACTTAAAGTGTTACATATTTTTTCTAGTATTTTTGCATAATTTGCTTTACGGAATTGCAATTACAACAGCTGTTGCAGAAAAGCTTTAAAATATTTCTTAAAAAAATAAAATACATTTAAAAAAATTGTATAAATTGTCTTTAATAATAAAACACAAGTCTTTGTCTTTTGCTACAAACGCCAATTGGTTATTTACATATTTATGTTTGTTTGTATAAAGAAAATTTGGCGTTCGACATTAAACCACTTTAGGCTAAACAAAAAACATTTAGCTTTAATTAAAGAGAAATAAAAAAACAGAATAATGCTGACAAAGCGGCAGCACGTACTGACTATAAGTAAACATGCATCAAGGATTATGCAAGAAAAATTACAGGATTATAAAAAAAACAGTTGCATGGCTCAGCTTAGCATTGACAGCATGCAGCTACAGTCACAGCATGTTTGTTTGCTTCTTTTAGGAAATTTAAAGCCCCAACTTAGTAGCACTAGGTGTGGTTTCTATGTAACATTTAGACAACCAACAAAAACTAACCCAATCTTAGGTTCAAAAAACCAAATGAGTGACTCTAGTTGTCTGCTGTAAATGCACTGCGACTTGGCAAAATATTCAAGCGCCATTTTTGTTAAAAGCCACCAGTCATTAGCAACTTAAATGTCAAACAATAAAATGCACATCAGCTCGTGAACTGATGCGGAATTGGCAAAAAGCCGTCACTTCATTAAACTTAAACTTGTGTAAACGCCAAGCTGGCTCTTAGGTAACAGCATGTTTGTTGTGTTCATGCATAAATAACAACAAAAAATTAGCATACGCAAATTTTAAACTAAAGAACATTTGTAGCCGCTAGTGTCGAAATACATAATTGTTGTAGTCTCAACGATTGCATGCAAGTAACAAACAAGTAGAAACGAATCTCATTGTGGGTGTAAATGTATTGGGCCCGTAGTGGGCTAAGCAATGCTTTAACTGATTATAAGAATAGATTCCAAGTTGTGCAAGTACGCAATTGGATACTAAAATTGTTTAATTGTACTTAATAACAATAATAATAAAACTACCACTTACACAAACATGATTACAAATATGATTGAATGTTAAGTATTAAAATAGCAAAAATAGCCAATATTGATGATGGCATTAAGTGGTATTCTAACATAAATTGTGTGGTCAATGTGTTTCATGAGCATTTTAGACACTTAAAGTATTAAACTAATCCAATATTGTTGTTGTGATTTAATGATATTGACTATAATGAAATACCTAAATAAATGAATGAATGAAAGAAATTGTTGCATTTAATGTAAATTCGTCGAGTTCTATCAAAAGTCTTTGTATATTTAAAAAGATGTTTGACATTGTTAGGTATTTAATTTACAATTTCACTTAATTACTTACGAGTACATTTAGGCGATATAAAACTTACAACTAGTAAGTAAATATGGAACAAAACAAAGGGTTACGTACATATAACAAGTTAAAAACAGTTAAACTTTGATATAAACGAAGTGTTTTAACAAAATATTGATCCATGCACGTAAAAAAGCTCAATTGAGCACACGTGACTATGAGAATTAATGGCCTAATATTGAATTTAATTGAATTGGTGGTGTAAATTGATAATTGGTCTAACACATGATTAGTGTATTTTTTGATTTTCATCTCATTTGGCAGTTGTTGATCAGTTGTTATATTGGAATTCAGCTGACCATTGAGCCTTATTTTCTGCTATCACAAGCTAGTTCACAATTTAGGTGTCTATATAAAAAGTTTATAAAAGTGTTGCTTAAACAACGACGCAATGCCAAAACTCTATTCAACAGAAAGTTATGTCAATTAAAATTATTGCTAGAATATCTGCATCGCTTCGTCTTTCTACAGAAATTTAACTAAGGCACCAAGGATATTGCACACGTAGGGCGTGTTTATAAAAGTTGCACAAAAACCATGCTTAACATGGAACCCAGCGCCAGGCCAGTGCTCAAACTGGCCGCCATAATAGAAGAGGCCACTTCCTTCTCATGCTGCATGACCGATCTGCGCATAAATGGCGATTTATTAAAAGGCTGACAATTGAGAACACAACACACTTACCTCGGCGCCATTATGAGAGCAATATTGGCCACATAACCATTGGACAGGCCAAATGACAGAACCATGATCATGAAAGCCACATCTGAGTGTACAAGTACGGGCAGAAACTTGTGCAGATTAGAGTTGGCGCAGAGGAAAAATGGCACATAGAGCACACGTATTAAAGTCATGAGCAGAGCAGTATGTGGATTGTTGCGCGGCTGCAAGCAAAACAGTAAAACGTTTGGTCATATAGGAGAAAATTTATAAATCAACATTTTTAACTTACGCGCTCCCACAGACCCGCCAAGATGCGACCAAAATAGTCGCCCGAATTGAAGAACAGGTAGTTGACCACCGGCATAAAATAAATGTCTGCAAAAATCATAAATAAATATTAATGTAAGAAGTATAGTTTAGTGGCGAAAACACTCACCACTCCAAGCGCTGCCACTGCCAAATTTCGTCGATTGCATAAGCACCGACACTGCCGGGTACACCGACAAAGTGGTGGCAAACAGCAAACAAATGCACACCGCTTCCACATAGATTTTGCCAAAAACTTCTTTAATGTTCGGCTCCAAGGCGACGCCAGTGTCCACGGCACGACTATGTGATGGCGTCTCGCATACAATCTTGTACTTGTCACCGCCGTCAAGATAATACTTGAAAAAGGGCTGCCGCGACATGATCACATAGCAAATAATGGACAACACAATCAGCAGGCTGCCAATAGTGAAGTAAATGAAGGCAGTGACATTGGGCGCAGCACCAAACGCCAATACGAGTATGAAGGCGAGTGCAGTAAAGATGCCGCCCAACGCTTGACCGCTCACCAAAGCGGTCATATAGTGTGAGGGAAACAAACCGGCAATGCCAAATATGCCGCCTGACATGGTAGCAGAGGAAACTGCAAAAGAAAGAAAAATGAGCTGAGAGTAAGTGTGATAGACAATGCCAAAAATACTAACCATTCATTATGACAACAGTGAAGAGTGTGATGAGAAAGAATTGCTCCTGCCAATGGTCGGTATTCACTTCGACAAAAGCGGTAGTGACAATAAAGATGGCCAGTATTGTGCTCAATGTGCCGAGTATTTTCAGCTTCAGCGACACGTGATGCCCATAGATGGCGTTCAGTATCAGAAACGTGGTGCCCGATATGGAGGCAGTAAGCGTGAGGTCGCAGGTGAAGCTTTTTTGCATGGGCGTCAGATCAAGGTCAATGTCCGGGCTAGAGCCGTTGATGCTGATGTTGCGGAATTTGTACATCCAGTACTAGAAAATTTGGAAAATTTTTGAAATTAAATGATAAGGAAAACCTGTTAGGTATGTAAAAAAGTATTGAATTATTAAGTAAAGCTAGAATGAATGAGAACATTAAGTAGTAACTACAGACACTGTGTCTGCTCGAAAGATATGAAAGGCCCAAGACAAAAGATATTGGAATTGGATTTTCTGTATTTATAAAATTCTACAACAACAAAGTCTTTAGTGAATTTGAAGGCAATGCAGAAAGCGCGACAGATATTCAAAGTTCAATGCGATAAGATGCAATATTTTATTGTGGCCTTCAATCACTTGCAACCTAATCCACAGGGCATGATTCATGGAAGTCGTCATTGCATGCATTGTTACATGAGAAGCTCACGATTGAAATATGAAGCGAATGAACATTTACAAATGCTGCAGTACTGTCTGATACATTATTGTTTTATGGTAAGAGAGCGAGAGATAACATGTGCCAAACAACCATCTTAGTAGTATCGTCAAAATTTTCAACCAAATAGTCAACTTTCTCTTCACTTATGTTAACACATTTGAATACATATTATTGTATTTCTGCTTATTGTTTTATTTAATTAAAATTAAATAAAAAATACTAAATAAAAAAATTAAAAAAATAAAAAAAAATTTAATAAATACAAAAAAAAATTAATAGATATCTCCCCTAACATATTATTCTTTAGTGCAATACAGCAACAACAATAGCTAACATCTACGTACGGCCTTTCAAAAGTTCTAAATAAAGACATTGTTGTTGTTGTTAGGTTTCATGGGTATAGCTGCCCCAGAGCTGATAAGACGCACCTAATTCGCCTCGCATTGCTCGCCTTACTTAATCATTGTTTTTGTTATTTGTAAAGCAATTCTTTTTTTTCAATTACTGCTGTACTGATGCACTGCTGTAGTCGCGTTGACAACTCTATTGTTCATTTATGGAAAACTTTGTTGGCCCTGATAGCTGATAGCAGCATCCGCTGCGCGCTTCACTTACATCCTCCGCTGTAACAAAGAAATTCCACGGCGTCATGGTGGCTATGCCCAGCAGATAGAACACCATGTAGGTGAAATTGTAGCTGTCGTGCGGTGCATCGGAGACCAGCACTTGTCGATCGCCGCACCACAGCTCCGGCGGATCGGTGTCGTCGTATGGCAGTGGCATGGCAGCGGGAACAAAATGCTCACTATCCGCAAAGTCATTGTCCGACACGGTCCTAAGTGTGTCATGGATAGAAGATGTGGAGTTAAGCTTTATATTAGTTCACTGTTGCTTGTTGGCAACGCACCTGTTTGCAATAACTTCACTTGTTCCGCTGCCGCTTGCCGCGCCATTCTCGGCAGCATCGCTTTCCTCGTCCAAGTTCTGGTACTTCATTTCATTTATCACCTTTCAGACTTTTCACTCAAATCTCTTCTTAGTTTTGCTGATGTTTTGTTCTTTCAAATCACACTTTGTAAATGAAAACAGAAGGAAAGTCAACTCAAATGTTGAGGCTGATTGCAGTTCTGCGCAGAAACGCGTTATCGATGTGGCAGATGGTAGAGGCCAAAGTTATCGATAAATACAATTGTGGGAATTGCCAGTTCGTTGAGAGAGGCAATCCTCTTCAAACAATGGGTTCGGTTAGAGTCGCTTACGATATGGTAACGTAGTTTTAGTTTTAACTCGTTGCTGGCATCTAAAGCGAGCTATAGGTCTTTGCATTTTATGTACATTTTTGTTATCGATACTTGCAAACTTCTGGGCATACCTAATTTTACCTTATCGCCTTTTTTGGTTCTCTTTCACATAATTCGCATTCTTGCTGCATAAACGTAAACAGCTGTTTGTTTCGAGGTTCATGGCTTCGCTAAGCAAGCAGCTGATTGTATGCTGTGGACCAGAAACTGTATGGTGCTGCCATCTAGTAGTGAAGTTATGGTTAAGTTAGATGCTATAGAAGCCAAATTGTTGCTGCAGAAAACGAATGCCGTATGTTTTATTGAATTTCATAGCACATACGACTACCGTATTCTCAGGCGACGAAATGCTATAAACACTTAAATAGTTTTCTAAGCATTATGGAAGTTCAAATCAATTTCCACTATCTACAGAGAACAATATCAATGCATATATGTAGTTATATTGTTGTGAAATATAGTCCAACATTGAAATTTTGAAAAACCCAAAGATGTACTTCACAGATAATTCATCGAAATTGCAGCATTCTCAAGCCAAATCTGAGACAACCGGTTTGAATGCGCATATCAATAAAAACATCCAGCTTGCTGCTTATAATCAGCAGCAACTTATAAGCTTCAGTTCAGTAGACATTCACCAACGAGATAATGGCCCACGGACGCTACACGATTTTTGCGCTAGTCGCCGCGCTCTTTACTGCATTAGCGCAGCAAAGTTATCAACAGACGCCGTCATCGCCACCCAGTGCTGAAGTGAAATTTTGCATGGAGCAGACGCCGGCCAGCACGCTGCGCACCTTCTGGACCGAAGCCAACCAGAACTGCGCCAAAGACCCCCACAAGCTGGCCGATCTATACGAGAGTGCTGCGCCAAACGGCACCAGCGACAAGTGCGGCAAACTGCTGCAGCACCAACTGCGCAAATCACTGATTGCGACCAGTGCCACAGTCTTCGAAGAAGCTTTGATATCGGGCAGTTTTGCCGCGAACAGCGATATGAACCGGCTCGCCTCACGGCTCGGACAGCTGGACCAGCGCATTCTGGACGCCATATGGGAACGCACCATTGAAGCGGTTTACTTCTCTATGGACGGCCGCGAGTTGGTGGAAGCGATAATACAGTGCGCTGATGTGCCAACGAAAATCACAGCAGGGCTGCGGTTGCAATGGAAGCAGATGCAGCAGCCGCTGCAGCCAAACATGGATATTACTTGGCTAAGTTGGATGGTGACGTTCTGGAAGGCGCTCAAGAGTACGGCGCCACTGCAATTGCAGCAGCAGGTGGCCAGCGCATACAGAGCGCTGCCGGAACAGTTGCGTTTGCTGTACGACAACAGACGCGGGCAGCTACTGCGGTTGCTGAATGTGGCGCACTGGGAGTATTTGTATGCGCCGCGTGATAACGGACCCGACAGCGAGCGGCGCACGCCACTTACGTGGATAAAGCAGAAGAACACAACTGACAGTGATGGCGATTTTGTGGTGGATATGCGCTACGATGGCGATATGTCGATCGCCAGTCACTACGGCGAGTTGCACAAGTATCTGTATGCGGACGAGGAGAGCGGGAAGCCATATCTTGGGATTGGTACAACCGGCAAGAGCCGTTTTTGGCGCGCGCGGTGGTACGGCAGCTACTACACGCTGAGGAATTTGCTGAGCGACGAGCTGCTGTGTGCGACCACAGAATACGACGAGAACAGGCGTTATGTGACGCTGCGGCGGGACAATGGCACTGAAGATATTCCGGAATGTTACTGGATGGTAGTAGAGGGAACAAACAGTTCTTGATGATTGTTGAATAGCCTGAATTGTATAGAATATTAGAGAATGAGATTATAATGTTGCAATAATGGGTTTTTTTTAATCAGCAAATTGTAAACTTAGATACATTTTAACCCTAATTCCCAGAATTTTAAAAGTAACGTAAACGCAGAAGTGAGACTGTTAGGCTTATATGAGCTAAATTATTGAAAACAATTGTTTAAAATGTACACAAACTGTCTAAAATGTTAAATTTATGAATGCAACATAATTCTAACATTTCATCATTAGATGATTACATAAAATAATGGACTCGAAAATCTTTTGGATTTAACACCATTTGAAATATTTAGTGAGACTGTGATGCTTACTTCTGGGAATTAGGGTTAAAAGAGTTTATCAGACGGTTGCGTATGTTTTTATAACAATTTAATACCGAATGCCGAATGGATACTATCAAAAGATCTTCAAGAATACTTTAATCTATATTATAACTATATAACAATAACTATATAAACTTACTCGGCGAAAGACAAACGTTTTACTCAACTTAAACTTTTTTTATTTGATCTATTAAACCACTTTGCCGAGGGTCAGAAAAATCATTCAATAAACTGAGATTCAAGGCTGAAAGGCATAAATGTGTTGCAAACAGACTTTTGTATAAAGAACCACTTATGCTTTTCAATTAACCCGGCATTGGTGTCATGGGGTATACCATAACCCAGAGGTTGTATTTTTATAAATAGTACGGATATAAGTTTTATGTGGGCACAATCGCTTCTAGTAGCTGTTTATAACATTCCAACCATGCAAACCATCAAAAAAAAACTTGAGTGTGACCAGATTTCAGTCACATCCCGCTAAAGTTCATTGGGGTATGACATACCCCACCACACCAATAACGTAATTTTTTTTCACCACATCAACGCCGGGTTAAGTTAGATGCTGAAGAATCCTAATGCTATAAACACTAAAATAGTTTTCTAAGCATTATAGATGTTCAAATCAATTTCCACTATAAACAGAGAACGTTTTCAATGCATATATGTAGTTATATTGTTGTGAAATATAGTCCAACATTGACATTTGGAAAACCCAAGATGTACTTCACTGATAATTCATCGAAAGTGCAGCATTCTCGAGCCAAATCTGAGACAATCGGTTTGAAAAACATCCAGCTTGCTGCTTATAATCAGCAGCAACTTGTAGGCTTCAGTTCAGTAGACATTTACCAACGCGATAATGACCCACGGACGCTACACGATTTTTGCGCTAGTCGCCGCGCTCTTGGCTGCATTAGCGCAGCAAAGTTATCAACAGACGCCGTCGTCGCCACCCAGTGCTGAAGTGAAATTTTGCATGGAGCAGACGCCGGCCAGCACGCTGCGCACCTACTGGACCGAAGCGAACCAGAACTGCGCCAAAGACCCCCACAAGCTGGCCGATCTATACGAGAGTGCTGCGCTGAACGGCACCAGCGGCAAGTGCGACAAACTGCTGCAGCACCAACTGCGTAAATCACTGATTGCGACCAGTGCCACAGTCTTCGAAGAAGCTTTGATATCGGGCAGCTTTGCCGGGAACAGCGATATGGACCGGCTCGCCTCACGGCTCGGACAGCTGGACCAGCGCATTCTGGACGCCGTCTGGGAACGTACCATTGAAGCGGTTTACTTCTCTATGGACGGCCTCGACTTGTTAGAAGCGATAGCAAAGTGCGCTGATGTGCCGACGCAAATCACTGCAGCGCTGCGGTTGCAATGGAAGCAGATGCAGCAGCCGCTGCAGCCAAACATGGACATTAGTTGGCTAAGATGGATGGTGGACTACTGGAAAGTGCTCAAGAATACTGCGCCACAGCAATGGCAGCAGCAGGTGGCCAGCGCTTACAGAGCGCTGCCGCAACAGTTGCGTTTGCTGTACAACAACAGCGATGGGCAGCTACTGCGGTTGCTGAATGTGGCGCACTGGGAGTATTTGTATGCGCCGCGTGATAACGGATCCGACAGCGAGCGGCGCACGCCACTTACGTGGATACAGCAGAAGAACACAACTGACAGTGATGGCGATTTTGTGGTGAATAGGCGCTACGATGGCGATATGACGATCGGCAGTCGCTACGGCGAGTTGCACTGGTATCTGTATGCGGACGAGGAGAGCGGGAAGCCATATTTTGGGATTAATAGAATCGGCAAGAGCAGCCTTTGGCGCGCGCGGTGGTACGGCAGCTACTACACGCTGAGGAATTTTCAGAGCGACGAGCTGCTGTGCGCGACTACAGAATACGACGAGAACAGGCGTTATGTGGCGCTGCGGCGGGACAATGGCACTGAAGATATTCCGGAATGTTACTGGATGGTAGTAGAGGGAACAAACAGTTCTTGATGATTGCTGCATAGCCTGAATTGTATATAATGTTGCAATAATGGGGTTTTTTTAATCTGCAAATTGTAAACTTATATACATTTTAACCCTAATTCCCAGAATTTTAAAAGTAACGTAAACCCAGAAGTGAGACTGTTAGGCTTATATGAGCTAAATTAGTGAAAACATTTGTTTAAAAGAAACTTTTGTATATAAAACCACTCATGATTTTCAATTAAATGTATGCTTATCAATTTGAATAGCAGCCGCCGTGGCTCAGTTGGTTAGTGCGCGGTCCATCGAGTCGCATGCAGAGCGACGCAAGATCGAATACTGCATGTAGTAACACCTAAAAAAAATAACGGCAAACTCGTTTTCTCTTTCGGTGGCTGTCCTCTCAGCTGGAAATGGCAAACCTCTGAGAGTAAAAATTGCCTATGAAAAAGCTCCCAACTCGCCGTTCGGAATCGGCATAAAACTGTAGGTCACTTCCACCCGCGTACAAAATTCACACGCACAACACGGGTGGTTGCGGGAAGCTAGGCCTTAGTCTCGCGTAAGCGGGCTGTCGTGCCAATCAATTATTATTATTATTATTATTAATTACACTGTGCAAGTCGAAAATTCAGACATGGGGGGGACTTACAGAGCGAGTTTTCATAGGTATACTGAGTTGAGATCCACCAGCCGTTTGGCTGGATTGGCTCTAGTTTAAGAGAAAACCGACTTTGAAGTTTGCTCATTTTCAAATGCAGACAGTAAAGCGATATTCGAAACGATTTAGGATCTATTAGCATTTAAACGTTCGAAGACTTAAGCGACGAACTTGACTAAAATGAGCAAACTTCAAAGTCGGATTTCTCTTAAACTAGAGCCAATCCAGCCAAACGGCTGGTGGATCTCAACTCAGTATACCAATGAAAACTCGCTCTGTAGGTCCCCCCATGTCTAAATTTTTGAGGGTAAATTTCACGCACAGTGTTATTATTATCAATTTGAAAGTTTCTGTAATTAGTCACTGTTCATTTCATAAACGTTTTAAAAGTTTGTTAAAGTTTTAATAAGCCAATGTTGGCAGATTTTTTAATATTTTAACAGACAAAATTTTCGATACAGATGTTATTTGAAAGAAAAACTCGCTCATTTGGTCCCATAAGTCATTAGCTAAACTTTAGTTCAAAACAAAACTCTCGATGCAGATGTAATTTGGATAATTTAATCCAACAAAATTCGTTCTTTTGGTCCTATAAGCCAACAGTTAAGCTTTAGTTCGAGATACGATTTTCGATGCAGATGTAATTTAGAAATTCGATCTAACAAAATTCGTTCTTTTGGTCCCATAAGTCGTCAGCAAAGCATTAGTTCCAAAAAAAAAATTTCCATACAAATGTAATTTGCATAAATTTTTTCAACAAAATTTGATCCAACAAAATTCGCTCTTTTGGTTCCAAAAGCCATCAGCTAAGCGTAAGTTCAAAACAAAACTCTCGATGCAGATGTAATTTGGATAATTTTATCCAACAAAATTCGCTCTTTTGGTCCCATAAGTCATCAGTTAAGCATGAGTTCAAAACAAAACTCTCCATGTAGATGTAATGTGAATGATTTTATCCAACAAAATTCGCTCTTTTGGTCCCATAAGCCACCAGCTAAGCTTCAGTCCAAAACGAAATTCTCGATACAGATATAATTTGTACGATTTAATTCGAAAAAATTTTCGCTTTTGGTCCCATAAGTCATCAGCTAAGCTAAGCTAGTTAAAAAACAAAATTCTCGATGCAGATGTAATTTGGATAAATTTTTCCAACAAAATTTGATCCAACAAAATTCTCACTTTTGATCTCATAAGCCCTTAGCTGAGGTTCAGCTCAAGATAATAATGGCGAAAATCGAATTCAATCAAATTTTTAAAACATCTTTATCGACTCGTACTAAACACAAATACTGTAAATAATGCTTACTTCTTTTGTATGTCAGTCATGAAGAACGTTCAGAATTATCTTTGCTCATTGTGCAATGCGATATTATTTTAAGCGCCGATTACAAAGCGCTAATTAATTAATATTCTCAAGCATATTCTTTCATTCGTATAGATTGAATAAATAGTTCGGCCAAGCGTAAAGTGCTCGTGAAACGTTTGTACTTTGACCTCCGACCGCGCGCCGTGCAAAAGGTGCTCACAAATTTAAGGCTTTCATGCGCACGAAGGCATCAAATGAACATCGTAATTCATCAATTACCCGCAATTGCCACAGCAACAAACACAACAACAACATTGGCATAGATCAAAGAGCAAAACTTAATTAGATTTCTCGCTCGTTACATAAACACTAATTAACGTGCGCCGTGCGGCGGATACGGCGAAAGGACAAAGTGACGCGAAACGTCAACTACGCGAAAAGAGCGAAGTGTAGTGTGCGACAGGCAAACATCAAATATGCACGTCAGCACACATACACACACACACAGAGACATACAGCAGCAGCAACATTAGTCGGCAGCATCGTCATAATCGGCATTGGTGGCAGCAACAGCAACAATGATGACAACATTGGACGCACAGTTGCACAGTTGGTCTGAATTGGCATTTGTGTTGTGGTGCGCGTTCGCCGGAGACGAGGGCCGGTGACATTTCTCTGACTTTTGGCCAGCACTGCTGTGCGTTCGGTGCGCGCCTTGTGCGAGCTAATGAATGCTTCATGCGCCAGCTGACTGATGCATGGTCGCGCAGCGTCGACGGCCTCCGGAGGCGTTTTGCAATTTAAATTAGCCGCGCAATGCGCAGGCAGAATGGCGCCGCTGTGGCTTTGTTGTTGCTTGATGCCTTGGACTCGCTGAGGGGCGTCGAAACGAGGCTGTGGGCGTCGGTGGTGCATTACAGGTGACTGTTTCGTGTTGTTTTGTTGATTTCTCAATGCGTTTCGGTGCGTAAATGTGTGTGTATGTGTGTGTGTACGCTTATTTGCGTTTCAATTAATTGGCTTCATTTGGAAATTTTGGGATAATTAAGCGATCAAAGCAAATCTAATTGATGTGTTAAATTAAACTGATTACATTAAAAGCAACAGCAGCCGCACTATAACAACAAAAACAAGCAAATATTTAGTGCAATTAGTATCTAAGTTGTTGTCCTTAAAGAGCGCCGACATTGGGATGAACGAATTTAATCTTTGACTAATACAAATCACTTAATGAATGATACAAAAACTGTTGTACAAAGTTGCACAGTAAATTCTAACAAAGAGGGATCTAGGCCGACAAAGCTCTGACATTTTCACTAGAACGAAATAAATAAAAGGGGAAAAAAACAGAAAAAAGTCATCCTCAACGCAGCGGCCCACCCTAATTGTCTATTTGTTCAACTGTCTGCCCGCATGTGCCCACGTGCGTTTGTGTATGTGTATGTGTGTGTTCGCTTAGTTGAGTTTGGCTGGTCGTTTGCCTCGCAATGACGCCGCGCACTGCATGAAGTTGACGAGCGTCCGGAGACGAGTTGGAAATTTGATTGCATTGTTGCCGGTTCATGTTGCATGCAATTTGGTCCGGGTTGCTGCAATGGTTGCGGCTGCTGCCTATGTATTTGTGTGCACTCCCACACACACACATGGCTCCGCTTGTGGCCCGCATCCGATGCCATGCAGGCTGCAGCCGCCTGCAACATTATGACAGCAACGTGCGCTGCTCATATTGCCGGCGCATTTCACTCTGCCGCCTGTTGTTCTGGACTTTGTTGTTGTTTGGCTGTTGTGTTTGCTGCTGCAGCCCGTCGCCTGGCCTCAACCGTCGCATGAAAAATGTAAATGCTTGTTAACTCTTTTGCCAACAGACCGGCAACAAAACACGTTAATAAATGAGCAGCAGCAGCAGCCGCAGTTGCTACTGTTTTGTTGTTGTGGTTTTTGTTTTGAACGCTTATAGTTAGCTACGCATTGTGGCAGTTGGCGTTGTTGCATTTTTATCACAGCTGACAACTGCACCGGCGGGAGTTTTCGTTCACTGTGGCAGCGCTTTTCTTGTCGGTTGATTTGGGTTGGTTGGCTGAGTTAAGCAGATGTTATGATTTCTTTGTTGTTGTTGTTTTTGTTTATGTTATAATCATGTTACGTTGATGTGTTTTGGCGAATTTCATAGCTAAATGAAAGTTGCTTCTTAATTATTGAAATCGTTTTGAGAAATTTCATGAATGACTTAAGTTTAGTTTATTTTAATAGGTTTTCATGATTTTACAATTAATTTTAATAACAATAATTGAACTTTTCTCAACTGAATTGAATTTAAATTGAATTAAATCACATTATGTTCATCATATCGCACTACAATAAATTTGAAACAACTCCAATCTATTCCACCCATTGCATTATTTATCATCTACATCACATCAAATCATATCACATCAAAGCACATTACGTCACATTCTATTATTTTCTATCATCATCACATCACATCGCATTGGATCACACCACGTCGCATCACATCATATCAAATCACACTGCAAACAATTTGAAACAATTCCAATCTATTCCGTCACATTTGATTCCACTCCTTCCCCATAACATAACATAACATAACATAACATAACATAACATCACATCACATCACATCACATCACATCACATCACATCACATCACATCACATCACATCACATCAAATCACATCGCATCGCGTCGGATCATACCACATCGCATTAAATCATATCACATCACACTACAATAAATTTGAAACAATTTTAATCGGTTCCATCACATTCGATTCGAGGCCATTCACATCACATCACATCACATCGCATCATATCGCATCATATCACATTACATTATATTATTTCATGATAAGTTCAAAACAATTGGTATCTGTTCCGCCCCATTTCAGTTTATTGCATAATCATCACATTGCATTGGATCACACCCCGTCGTATCACATCATATCACATCACACTACAAAAAATTTCAAACAATTCCAATATTTTCCGACACATTTGATTCAACTCCATTCACATAATATCACATCATATCACATCACATCACATCACATCACATCACATCACATCACATCAAATCACATCACATCACATCACATCGCATCCCATTATATCATATCACATCATATCACATCACATCACATTATATCACATCACATCAGATCACATTACATCATATCACACCATATCACATCATATTACACTACATTATTTCATTTCATGATTGAAACAATTGCTCTCTGTTCCGCCCCATTTCATTTTATTCCATCATCATCACATCCCATCGGATCGGATTAAACCACATTGCATCACATCAGACTACAATAAATTTGAAACTATTCCGTCACATTTGATTCTACTCCATACACATCATATCACATCACATCACATCACATCACATCACATCACATCACATCACATCACATCACATCACATCACATCACATCACATCACATCACATCACATCACATCACATCACATCACATCACATCACATCACATCACATCACATCACATCACATCACATCACATCACATCACATCACATCACATCACATCACATCACATCACATCACATCACATCACATCACATCACATCACATCACATCACATCACATCACATCACATCTCATCTCATCACATCACATCACATCACATCACATCACATCACATCACATCACATCACATCACATCACATCACATCACATCACATCACATCACATCACATCACATCACATCACATCACATCACATCACATCACATCACATCACATCACATCACATCACATCACATCACATCACATCACATCACATCACATCACATCACATCACATCACATCACATCTCATCTCATCACATCACATCACATCACATCACATCACATCACATCACATCACATTACATTACATCACATTACATCACATCACATCACATCACATCACATCACATCACATCACATCACATCACATCACATCACATCACATCACATCACATCACATCACATCACATCACATCACGTCACATCACATCACATCACATCACATCACATCACATCACATCACATCACATCACATCACATTACATCACATCACTTTCGGTCCACTATCGTCTATTCCGTCTCATTCCCTTCTGTTCCATTTCTCATTTCATTCGCATTCATTAATTGCAACTAGATATTTTAATTTATTTTATTTTATTTTATTTGAATTTTTTTAATTTATTTTATTTAGTTTATTTTAATTAGTTGTTTGTCATTAACTAAGACAATTCAATGCCAATTTGATTTCCATATAACTGACGTCTTTACTTAACTTTTTCAATTCAATTAATGCCAAGTT
Source organism: Melieria omissa (assembly GCA_963971225.1). NCBI lineage: Eukaryota > Metazoa > Arthropoda > Insecta > Diptera > Ulidiidae > Melieria > Melieria omissa. The sequence continues at coordinate 147,409,057 of OZ020267.1, forward strand.
TTCTCATCCTTGACGCTCATTGCATGTTACAAAATTGAGAACTTTTCAAAGCCGAATTTCCAATCACCAATTAATTCAAAATCCATTATATAGCAACAATGATTCCATCTGCTGCCTGGTGTCGCTGGTCAATTCCAAATTCTCGCGCTCGCTGCGTCCTCGCGCTGCGGTTACACAGCGTCAGCGCGCCGCGGCTCAATTTCGAAATTGCAACTTGCAAGCGATTAAGCTGATTGTTGGCTTTGGCTAAAACAAATACTTCACCAGCGGCGCTTTTTCACACCGCAGTGCCCACCAGAACAACAACAACAACAAGAAACACCACGAGCACAGCAATCTTTGCAATAAACTCAAAACACACCCAGCACACAAATGTGGTGGCGGCGGCGCAGGGCGGGTGCGCCAGCGGGAGGCGAAAGGCGGCCAATATGTGTGCGCACTTTGCTTGATTAATTTTCAATGTTTGGCTATGTGTCGTTTGGATTTTCGCCCGCCACTAGTCACCAACAGCAGCAGCGCCAACAACAACAACAGCGACCGCCACATCATCAACATTGCACACGTCACATTGATCGCCGCCGCTGTCGATGTGAAAGTCGTTGTCGTTGCGTCGCCAATACGCAAACAATGCGCCACGACAAACGCGTCAATGTGCCGGACACCACCCGCCGAAAGAGTTGGCATTAGATTGTGTGTATGGTGTAAGTGTGTGCGTTGTTGTTGTTGTTGCTTTCGTTCGCTGGTTGGTTTCATTTGGTGCAAGCGTTGCGTTGCGTGGTAAATCAACAAATTTAATCTACTAAAAAGTGTCAACACTGGAAATTTATGGCTGGCGCGCGCAACTCCAATCCGCAAATGCGCAGCGTGCAACACCACATGCAGTGTCACAAACACACACACACACACATTGGGACATGTAAGGACATAAAAATGTGTCAATACACGAACGGCAGCCAGTAACGACGCTGCTCGCTTTGTGCTTATGTGTGTGTTTTGTTCTCGCCTCTTGCAATTTTCTTGTGCATTTGCTTTCGCACTTGACAATGCAATAAAATATTGGCAATAGCGGTGTGGCAACAGCACTACCGCAACAACAACAACAATGAAAAATTTACTTGCTGAACAATTTCAATTTTCTGGCGAGAAACGAATGTAAAAGAGAAATAACAACAAAATTAGAAGAAAATGCCAAAGGAACAACCACAAATGCAGTAGCCGAGACAATGGCAACAAAAAAAGCAAAAGCACCAATAACAAAGACATCGAAAACAGAAACAAACAAATGGAAAATAGGACAACAACAACAACAGGACTATTCAAAATATAGCAAGAGGCGTCTTAACACTTTGACACTTAACACTATATGATATGTAGTCTTTGTAGGTATCAGACGTCTGCATGATTGCATTCAAAACGTGTTGTCACTCATTCACTCTTAAATTACCTACTGACTGACTCACATTCGTTTTTGTAATTGTGAATCAATGAATAATAATTTGCTCTCGAGTGAGAGATTGTACTGTATTCATAAATTGGATGAGTAATTTTTTAGTGTACTCAAACAGAAACTGTATTCACTTTATGCTGTGAATACAGTGAAATCAAATGAATGATTCGAATCATTCATATTGAGTAGTGTGCTCAAAATGAAACTAAAAAATGCTTTTCTATCAAGTTCTATCAAGTAAATAAATTGTCGACCAATACCAACAAAAACGAAATATACCGTTACTATATACAAATGATGCTTACTAATGTTGATAACCTTACGAACAATTGAGTAATGAATATTCACTAAAGAGAATGGTGTGTTATGACTCTCCCTATTTTGTGACTCTTTCTTTTTGTGCACAGCTTTTGCTTTGAGTACAGCAATTACTGTATTCATGTTGTAATGACTCTCAAGAACTGTGCACTCAGCAGAAGTGTCAAAACTGTGGGAGAGGAAGTGAATGGAGCCATGCAGATGTCTGGTAGGTATGGAGAACTTGTTGTCTTTTTAGTGTTAAAAACTTACAATGAAAACTCAGGATGTGCTCAGCTATGTTTCAGAGTACTATGGAACTGGATCAACTACTTATAAGTAAATACTGCACAGCTAAAAGTTACATTCCACGAGACAAATCTGGTGCCAAGCTGGTCGCTTTTCAACAGATCAGAGCTAAATGTCGTAAACCCAATTGCGATGCGCGCAATGCAGAGAGACAGAAAGTGATCCGATGTCTTATCATCTCCTCCCTTCAGGCAGGATATAGCGCACTGTTAGATATATCTATGTTTTCCATGTTATTTTCCCATAGAAAATGTCTCGTCATTAGGCCAACCTGGAGTTTTCTCGCATAGAGACAGAAGCAACTGCAAGCTGAGCTCAAATCAATGCGTAAGTGAGTTAAAATTAACCATTTCTCCCAACAGTGGCTTTGGGGAGTGGAAGAACCAGCTCAAGGCCCATAATTACAAAAATCAGGGCCCATGTGAATACCAATAAATGGATGAAACAAAAATAACAAGTAGGACTGCTTCAGTTGGTCTTTATTAGTGTCCGATCGCAACCACTTTTTTGAGCCGAAACCGAAAGCAAAACCGAGTTTCGTTTTTTTTTATATTCGGTCGAAACCGAAACGAAACTTTTTAATAATTTAATTTATTTAAATAATAATTTAATTTTAATTTAATAATTTCATAAAATTAATAATACAGTCTGGCCAGTAGAAACGTGATCGTCGTAACTTGGAAACTATTTGTCCAATTCGTTTCAAAAAAACTGCATTTTATGCGTTTATAATATTTATTGTACGCAATATATTTAATTACGGGTATAGTCGCCGCCATTAGCCATTATGGCCCCACACCTCCGATCCATACTTTGTGTTAAATTCTGAGCAAGTTGCCGAGGCAATCGACTCCAAATCAGTCGAATATGTCTCAATAACTGTTTTGCTGGCCATATAGTTTTTCCTCTGAGTTTTTGCTTTACTATTGCGCACACAATTTCTATTGGGTTGTCATCAGGCGACTGTGAGGACCAATCTAACACCTCTACCCCATTTTGCTGTTTCCGCTCAGCACACATTCGGCTGCGATGTTTGGGGTCGTTGTCTTCTTTTAAAATCCAAGAGAGTCCTCTTCTCCTGAACATCTTCGCAGCTGATGGTAATAAAGCATTTTCATAAATTTTGTTCATCAAACCCGCGTTCAAGTTGGTGGTAGTAACGGAAAGTCGTCCAAATCCTTTTTCTGAGAAGCAGCCCCAAACATGGACCTTTACTGGGTCTTTAACAGTTCGTTGGAACAATCGATTGATGGCGGCACACCAAGATGGATTTATGCTACTATTTGCCCAAAATTGGAATTCATCCGTAAATATTACATCATTCTAATTCCGATCTGAATTGCCATGAGCCCAGCCAAGCCGTTTTTGAACGTGTGATGATGAGAGCAACAGTTTGTTCAAAGAGATCCGTTATTTAACGTCGTTAGATCTTAAACGTCCTCGAACCGTCTCTTTTGATATTTTAACATCAATTTTCTCTAAAACTGCTTTAGCTTTACGCAACGATAAGCCCGGCTTCGTCTCAAACAAATCAATGATCTTCTTGTCCTGTTTTGGGGAGGTCTTTTTTTCAAGGCCCCGCCCAGTCAAATCGTCGACATTTTTTGCTTCCAAATACCGATTCGTCCACCTCGTTACGCATGACTTTGACTTCTTCATATATTTTTCTACAGCTAAACGTAACATTTACGGCCCTCTAGGGTGAAGACAAAGGAATACGGCTTGAAGTCGCTTCTCTCACGCGGAGCTCATCTTGTTTAAACAGCCTGTACTTTGTAATTGTTTCACGAGACCGATAATTTTTGCAGTGCGTATTACAAAAATGATGAGGCTACTTAAGTGCATTCTAATTTTTTTGTTAACGGCACTCTAAGTTAAAATTTGGTCGATCACGCTTCTACTGGACAGACTATAAAAGAAGTTTATTTACATTGCTGCCATCTAAATTACTCCTCCTTTCACTATATATCTGCTCGACTGTACTAACTGTACGCTACACAATAAAATGTAAAAAATATTCTGGAAAGTTTCGGTTCCAGCCGATTTTTCGGTAATTTTTTGGCCGAAACTGAAACCGAAGCCGAAACTACTTATTTGGGCAGAAACTGAATATTTTTCGAAATGTGTTCCACCTTTCTTGAGCGCAACAGTCAGTTAACAGGCAAATGGATGGCTTTAGTAATAAACCAAACCATATAAGTCCAGCGATTTTGTTTGTCAATATTCGAATGAAACAGGGGGTAAAAAAAATTTTCCGATTTTTGGTTTTCGAGATATTTGGTGTTTAATAAATCGAACACCTAACTATAAATATATATTGTGGCTATAATATTGGTTTTATGGGAAAAGTTTAAATATATTTTCGAGAGTCTGATCAATTTTAAACAAGACTGCATATTTACTTTTTTAAATATTATTGTTTTTTAATGTTTTTCGATGCTTTTGAAATTATGTAAAAAATTACCTTTTGTTGGGAATTCATACAACTGGGAAGAGGTGCGAGAAATGAATATATTTATCCCATTATATACAAAATATCCCATGTTAACTTTTGTTATTATTTATTACAAACCAGACCATCATATTATGCAAGACTTTTGCGTTTAAAGTTTAAAAAAGAGCCCAAAAAATTTATGGAAAATGTTAAAATTTACTGTTCGATTAATCGAACATTGGGCCGATATGGGTTAAACTAAGAACGTCCAATGCAGAATAAAATAAATAAGAAAAAACCTCCAAAGGCAATCACATAAAATAACAATAACAACAACAAATGTCAGCCCTATTTCTGTATTACTACCGCAGGCCAGAAATTACAATATGTGACAGAAAAAAATCCCACAAAAAAGAAAAGCGCTGAAAACGTTGTCCATTTTAGGCGATTCGTTGCATAGTGCAAAATTAATGATATGGGCTGGTCAGGAGACACATTTGTGCATGTGTGAGTGTATGTGTACAATGCCGGTGGCCACATGCTGTTGCCAAATGCAAAACGAATGCCAACAAATAAACAAACAAACAAACAATCGAAGTGCTGCACAGTCACCAACAGTGCACTGTACACTATCGGCACGTTGCCTTTTCGCTTTGCTCTATTTTGAACATTTTTATTGTCAGCCCATACTTGAGATAAAAACTTGAAATAGAACGCCGAACGAAGCGCTACTTTATAACAACAACAACACCAACAAGCAGAAGAGCGACAGTATCAATTCGAAAATCCCACTCCAGTAGTTCAACGCCAACTGGCTGACACAGGCAACAACCAACATTTGGTGAAACATTTGCATTTTCCGCGCGCCGCGCTACTCGCTCACACTGTCACCAACTACAATCTTCGATTCTAGGTTTTTTTTTTAGGTTTTCCTATTTTTTACAATTTTTCCCATTTGTCTCGTGCTGCTCGAAATTGAGTAAAAGCCGACTTACTTCGCTCCTTCCGCTGTCCATTGCCATTTTAACGCCTTGTCATGCGCTCTGTCCCATTGTGCCCGTAAACGTAAATCACTTGCAACACATGTGCACATATGCATTGTTGTTGTTGTTGTTGTTGTTGTTGTGGTGTAGTGGTCAGCCGCCAAAAAACAAAATAAAACAAACAAACAAACAAACAAACAAACAAAAAATGTGAAAAAATTCGAGCAAGAGAACCGAAAGCTGTGGTACGCATTGTGCGACGTGCTGTTGCATGACAATTGTTTTTCCACGACATGGCACCAAATTTTATGGGCTTCACTTAGGTTGCTGCCTTTCGAAAGGTTTGGGTTGTGGTTTCAGCTTCCGTTTCCGGTTGTTCGTTTGCGCTCCGGCGCAGCCTACAAGCAAGTTTGGCATCTTTCAGTTGCGGTTGAAGTGGAGTGGGGATGTTGCTGGCCGTTTGCCCAGGTTTGTTGTTGCTGTTTAATTTTACAAAAAGCAATTTATAGTTTATGTGTTGTTAGTTAGTTTTCAATTTTCTTATTTAATTTCATATAAACTCAAAGCTTTTTAGATTCATCAAAGTGTTTAAAAAAGTATTTGAAAATGAATATAATTTTGATTTAAATCATTTTGAACACTTTTTGCTGTCCACCATTTCAAAGTTGTGGGTGTAGTTTAATTAAGCAATTTCTTCTGTTTCCATTTTATTTTTAATTTTCTAGCTTATTTCTAAGTTATTCTCTAAGTTATTTAGTGGGCGAATAATAAAGTGTATAGAAATTGTTTTTCAAATTAGATTAAATTTTTATTTAATCCATTCTTGCCACATTTTGCTGGCAACTTGAAAGCAATTCATACGTTACGTGCTGCTTCCGTTTCCATTTTGATTTTCCAGCTTAGTTTTATACACATAACCTCAAATTTATGTAATGAGAAAAATACGAAATATTTAAAAAATTGTTTTCAAAATCAGATTAATTTCAATTTAATCCATTCTTGCCACATTTTGCTGGCAACTTGAAAGCAATTCATACGTTACGTGCTGCTTCCGTTTTCTTTTTAATTTTCTAGCTTAGTTTTAGACACATAACCTCAAAGTTGTGTAATGAGAGAACTACAAAATATATAAAAAGTTGTTTTTAAAATTAGATTAATTTCAATTTCAATTTTTTCGCAACTTGAAAGCAATTCATACGTTGCGTGCTGCTTCCATTTTCTTTTTAATTTTCTAGCTTAGTTTTAGACACATAACCTCAAAGTTGTGTAATGAGAGAACTACAAAATATATAAAAAGTTGTTTTTAAAATTAGATTAATTTCAATTTCAATTATTCTTGATAAATATTTTGGCAACTTGAAAGCATTTCAAACGTTACGTGCTGCTTCGCATTTCCTTTCGTACACTCATACTTAATTGAATATAACCTCAAAGTTTAGTGGTAGAATTACTAAAAAATATCTAATTTGTATTGATTTCAATTTGAAACAGTCTCGCCTCATTTTGCTGGCCATTGATTGACCCAAATTTGTAGGTGCAGCAAAATTTTATTGAAAACAATTTATACGTTTCGTTCTACTTTAATTTTCAATTTAATTTTCTAGCTAAATTGTATATAACGTCAAAGTTATTTAGTGACAGAATCACTAAAACATATTCAATTTATTTTCATTTAAATTTAAAACATTCATGCCACATTTTACTGGCCACTGGCCCAAAGTTATGGCTGCAGCAAAATTTTATTGAAAACAATGCTTATGTTAAGTTTCCTATTCTTTTTGATTTTTCTAGCTAAATTTTATAAAATCTCAAAGCTATTTGAATTACAAAAATGTGAAAAAATATTGTCTATATTAGTTTAATTAGAATTTGAAGTTTTTTCATCCCTTTTTTTATGTGCTGCTTTACTGCATCGTTGCCGCATTCAATCGCTGTGGTGTTTTCACCACAATCTGCGCTCAGTTTTGTGCCATCAATTCGACTAATGGCTATTAAATACGCTTGCAAATGCCAGCTGAATGGTTTCTGTGGCATCAATAAACCTTAGCGTGGCCATTAGGTGGAGTTTAGAATGGCGACACGACTCAATTTGATAATAAAAAGGTGTTGGAAAATGTAGAATACGTGCAATTGTTGATGTAAAGAAACTCAGTTCTAGTGCAAGTCGTGGTACAGGTAGGGTCATCGGTTGGTATACTGAAGGACAATTTGAACATCCCGTTTAGTAAAATTCAAATATCCTTTTTTACGGTTTATCTTCTCTCCAACTCGTATCTCCTTTACTTATTTATAACTTATTATTACAGGTTATGCAGCAAATGGCATCACTAACTGGTATCCAGATGGTTCTAGAGATTTGGAGTTCTGGGAATTTCCTCTTTTTTTTATTTTAAGGGGGTCAATACGTGTAAACGTTGGGTAGTAGAAGAAGAAAAAATATTGCTATTAGTTATTATGAGAAAATATATGTACCTTCTATAGTAAACGAACTAACAAAAAAAAAATATTTTCTCGAAAATATTTACAAAAATATGCTCCAACCGAAAAAAATTACCTTTATTTTCTTAATCTCCTGAAAATGGCGCCGCGGATTTCGCCAAAAACAATGAAATTTTTGGTTAGTTTAGAAGTTCTATATTTCAAAAAGTTGTTGCCAAAATTTTAGATCAGTGGGACTAAAACTTGCCGAGATATTCTTCCATTATCAAAAACTAGTGTTTCGAAATAATTCGGTTTAAACTTTGCCGTTCCGATATCATGCGAAACAAATTGACCATCAAAAAAGCGCTGCTGCAGGGGAACGGGTCATCAGAATTAAAAACCACTTGAGGGGGATATTCTTAAGACCCCCTGGAGTCTATTTCACCAAAAAAAAAATTCGAAAATTTTGTAAATTTACACGTATTGACCCCTTAAATTGACACTTCATACTTTTGAGCTAAACCATTGATAGCTCATTACGACTTAACTACGAACCCTTTGACTTATCCATTCCTTATTATTACAGGTTACGAAGCATAAAGGTTTACCAGATGGTATCCTGAAATAAGAAGTGTACATCTCTTTCATTGAAAATTAAATGTTACGATTAAATCAAACCATTCGAAGCTTCTTATGACTTACTTGAATGATTCATAACTTACTTATACATGGGGACGGGGGTTAGAGGGTTTGAACCCCCCAAATACAAAAAATGCTGGCACAAAATATGGTTCCAAATGTTATTGGACTCAAAGTGTTATTGAACCCCGCCCCCCAAAACAAAATCTTGTGTGCATCACAGCATGTAGGGTTATCAGTTGATATTCTGAAGCGAGATCTGTATCTCCATCACCAACTGTATCAACCATCTCTTTAACCTGATCTGAAGCAACATCTGCATATTCCTTTCATTAAAATTGAGATGTGCTCCTTTTTCAATACTTTTAATTGTCCTCTCTCTCTCTATTCCTCACGGCATATAACGAGGCGTGTCGGCTTGTCGATGTCAACCCATGAGTTTTCTCCATAGCCATCGATATGATAAAACTGTGTATTTTTAATGTGTTTTTTGCAAATAACCACCAAAACCAATACTCGCTGCGCACTTTTCCACATCCTTGGACCCCATAAAGCTGTCAAATGTGGTTACTACTATGTCCAAGCTAAACGAAACCCTGACAACGTCACTGCACGGCCAATTGGTGTCAACAACGCAATCAAAGTTGGCGCTTCAACTATGCACAACAGCATCGCTCTTCCAACTCGACGCTGTCTTCCAGCCAATGAACGCCCGCACAATGTGCTTTCGCACGGCAAGTGGTGGCCAAAGTGGTTGGCCACATTTTCGCAAGCAAATTGACAGACAGGGAATTAAAATTTCCAAATGTACAAACTGTACAAACCAAACGAAGAGCGGCAGACCGAGTCGAGGCGAATTTGCCTGGCACGGAGCGCTGTCGCTCGCTGTCTTTCCCCGAATCCACAACGTCGGCCATGGCCACAATTCACCGGCAGCTGTGCCAAATTGTCGTTATTGTTGTTGCTGTTTGGTTGCTGTTACCTTTGTTGGCCGCATAAATTTGCACCGTTTTATGTGCCGCGCGCGCGCCCATTTGCCGTTGCAACATTAATAAAAGCGGCAAAATTAAAAGGGGTCTTAAAGGAATTTCAATGGGATTTGACGACGACAAGCGGTCGGGTGCGCAAACATTAACCAGAGCTGCAGCGGCGGCGCCCGTAGGCAGCTGTCAGCCAGCGAAAAGTTGGCCGCTGCATGTCAGCTGGACCGGTCGATTGGCGTCGCAGTCACGGGCAGTGTTGCCAGATCAGGAGATTTCCTTCTAGATTTAGAAGATTCTTGGCCTTTTAGGAGAATTTTTCGGGAGGAAGAAGAGAACGTTAAGGAGATTTATATTTTATGTTAGGGGATTTTTCGTATCCTTAGTGGATTTTTGGAAGATTTTTGAATAATGAAGTAAGATGTATTGGGTACACTGGCAACAAAACATTATTTGGCAACTATTCAAATTGGGTTTAAAATTTGTAAGCCTTCAAAATGTAAGCTCGTTCTATCTCGTTCTCACTTATTGCTGTCACAATGAAATCCCGCCAAAAATTGCACTCTTTGTTGAATTCATTTGGTATATGTTTTGTTTCTGTTTTTATTGTTAAGCTGAAGATGAATAAAAAAAGGGCTGCATTAAAAAAAAATTAAGTGCTTTTTAAACAAATTTTTATGAGAAGTTTAATTCCTTTAAGATTTTGGACAATTTCTTAACTTTTGGCAAGAAATTTCAGTATTTTTTAAGAATAAGGAGAAAGCAATTTCAGGTATCTGGCAACACTGGTCACTGTCTCACTATGAATAAACTTTTTGTTTATTTAATTTGTTGTATGTTTTGTTTCTGTTAAGTTTTTATTGTTAAAAATTTTAAAAATTAATTTTTTTAAAATTCTAAAATTATAAATTTCTTTTTATTTTTTTATGAGAAGTTTAATTCATTTAAAAATGTAGGATATTTTTTTAACTTTTGAGAGGAAATTTCAGTACTTTTTTAAGAATTAGGAGAAAGTAATTTTAGGTATCTGGCAACATTGGTCACGGCCCAGTTCGGTTTGCCGCCAAAAATGACACTTTTTGTTTAATTCATTTGTTATATGTTTATATGTTATGTTAAGTTTTTGTTGTTAAGCTGAAGGTGAATAAAAAAAAGGGGGGGAAAAATATGTTTTTGTATTTTCTTATTATTTTATTTAATTTCTTTAAAATTTAGGCAATTTTTTTTCACTTTTGGGAGGAAATTTTAGTATTTTTTAAGATTTAGGAGAAAGTCATTAAACAAAATTAATTAATTAAAAATTAATTATTAAGTTAAAAACATTTTATGTATATAGTTTTATTTTTGTATGAGAAGTTATTAAAACTTCTCCTCACTTATTAAATTTATTAAAACTTCTCTTCCTCCTTTTAAATTGAGGAAATTTTTTTTAACTTTTGGCAATAAATTTCAGTACCTTTTCAAGAATTAGGAGAAAGTCATTTCAGGTATCTGGCAACACTGGTTACGGCCCAGTACGGTTTGTGGGAGGGGGCGGGTTCGGGGAGCGGAGGTTCTGCATATTTTATGTCTGCATTTTAATGGAAATTAATGTGAGATGCGCAAAATGTAAACTAATTTTGATTTACCGTAAGATTTACGAGGCCGCTGCTGCATTAAGTGGCGCATAAAACACAACAACAACAACAACAATGCCAACAAATCCACTGAAGCAACAATGTTGGGCTGTTGGAAGACCAGTCCAAGGTGGCCAGTGTGTGGCAATTAAAATGCCTTCAAATTGCGCTAAGTGAAACGATGTGACGGCAGCAAATTGTGAAGATGGCAAAAATTACAACAAAAACAAAAGAAAAAAAACATGAGCTAAAATGACTGAGCTGAAAATTATGCCACATTTGTACAAGTGTGCAAATAATTTTCAGCGCGTTGCCAACGAAATTTATGCGCATTCGGGCGCAGCGGCTGCAAGTGGTCATAAATTTTAAAAGCAACAAAAATGTAAGGAAAAAATTGAAAAAAATTAGAGAGAATAGCTTCAAGGACCAAAGCCAACTGGTGCGTTGCTGTAAGTTGAGTTTAGTTTATGCTCGGCAGCTCGGCCAGCATACGCGGCCCATTTCATTTCAACGCGCCGCTCGCTTGTTAAAACGCCAACGACATAAATTGCTAAAGAATTGCCACTTTATGGTCGTAAGGACACACATAATCCGGCGCAAATAAAAACACAAAGGAAAACAGCAGAAAATTATATAAAATGAAAAAAGGGCGAAAATTCGTCAGGAGTAACGCACGCGCTGCTGCCCGAAAATGGGCCACACGGACTGGGTGTTGCAAGCGAAACGGTTATCCTTGACACCGACCAAATTTTGGCCGAAAATAAAATAACATGAAAACGCTGTAAATAAAACGGCTGAGCGTCAAACGATGCCCGAGCGAGAACCCTTTCTCAAAACACACGCACACGCGCGCAAACAGTGTGGAGCTGTGTGTGGGTGTGTGAGTGCGCCTCGCATGGCCGATAACCGCAATCAGGTTAGTCGCGGCGGGTGTGGCATTTGCCAACGTCATTCTCATCGTTATTCCAGCCAGCGATGACATCAAAAATTCTGCATAAATTTGCACCTAATAAAAAAAAAAGAAGCGAGGCCACAGCCAAAGCCTGAAGAAAAGAAACCCTACAACAAAAACAACAAAAAACGCAGGCACAAATATTGTAAGTAAGTGTGAAAAAAGACGACTATCAACGCCAGCGAATGTTTTCATCAAATTCACATTCGTTGCGCAATCATCCATCATTGTGTGCGGCAGTCAGGTGCGGCAACGGCGGCAGCGACGACTACGTGCGCTCGTGGCTTCCGCAACCCTTTCGCTGGGAGGAGTACTTTTTATTCTTGGGTTCGATAGCTGGTGCAGCGCAGGTTTTTATTTCTGCTGTCGAAATTTTTGGGCGCAATACGCCTTCGAACCGCCACGACACACACACACACACACAAACACTTTGCGGCGACAACATTAAAATTTGATGACTTTGACTTTCTGCCTGTTCCGATGGAGCGGGCAGCGGTGGCAGCAGTCGCAAATTTCGTATATTGCTTGTGCAACTTGTGGCCTGGAAATTGAGGCGTTGAAATTTCCATCAAGTCGCAGTATGTGAGCGAAATTTGCAATTGCAAGCAGTAAAATTAGATTGGCTTTAAAAATCATTGCGCGCATCGTGAGGTGTGTTGCAAATTTAAAATTAATTGTTATTAGTATGCAGAAAGGAATGCGAAAGAGAGCCAGCGGCACAGAAGAGAGTAAGATGTATGGCGAATTGATTGGGGCAGCAATTCAGGAATAACTTAATTAAATTTTTATTGGTACAAGTTGTTTATTTGAGACTCGCAGAATGTTGGCTAATAATGCCTAATTTTAGGGGTAAATGTTGTTTTTATGAGAGTCCAAAAATGTTTAGTTTTAGTTAGCAAATGCAAATCAGATCAAAAAAAAAATTCTACAAATTGAACACAGAAATGGTGCACAGAAGTTCGGCGCGTTTTGAAAGAAGTGGTCGTTAAAAAAGAAAAAAATTTGAAAGGCTTAATCGACCAAAAATTTGTCTAATTGTGTCTTGAATAGTGAAGCGATGATAAATCAAACTAAATTTATACAAGTTGACTACAGAAATGGTGAACAGAAGCTGGTCGCGTTTTGGGAGAAGTATTTGGTCGTTTAAAAAGAAAAAATTTGAAAGGTTTAATCGACCAAATCTTTGTCTAATTGTGTCTTGAATAGTGAAGCGAAGTCACTGGTCACTGATCTTGTAAGAGCCGAAGATTGTAAGGAAGGTGAAAATGTTATTTGTAGCAATGCGTCTTCTGCCCTTTCTTCTGCCTTTTTCTCGACGGAAAGCCCACAAAATGGACAGAAGAGAAAATTGCCTTAAATTTGCACTCTTTCTGTAGCAGAAAACTCCAGATTTTAAAAGCCGGATCGACCTGGTTGATATATCGACGAAAAACCCACCAAACAGACGAGAACTTGTCTTCAATGCCGTAAATATTTTTTATCTTTTTTAGAAGAACCCTTCACCTTTCAAAAAATTGGTTCCATCTAGTGGGCGACTGGACGAAAATCCCAGGAAAATAATGAAGGCATGTTTACATCAGTGTTTTTTCTTTCAAATAATCTTTCCTACAAATAATCTGATGGATCTAAACAAGAAAACTTGTCTTTGTTAGCAATGCAAACTGATTCTAAAGTAAGCGGATTGGAATTCAATAAATTGTGGTATCTGAATAGGCCTCGAGGACCTAAGAAAAAGATCTCTTCGGAGTTGCGAAGCATCTTTCCTCTTTTTCGTGTTCTTCACTTAGTGAAAATGTGCCGAAGGACTACAATTTATTGATTTCATGGCCTGCTTGACAGTTTGACTTGTTCTATGAAACTGAATATGACAGCATACTGAGAACATTTGGGTTCTAAACACGACGATGTCACAAGCCAGGAACACGCGTTTTGCTGCATTTTCGTTTGCTTTACTCTCGCTGATCTGTGCGCTGCAATTTCGATTTTCTCAGCTAAACTTCTTCACAGCATCTTACAAATACATAGCTCGAACAGTTTTTCTTTCTAAAGTTTTTTTAAATTTGGGGTATTCACACCCAGTTCGTTACTTTGTTACTTCAGTACTCATTAATTTTGTATGTGTATCTTGTTTTTGAAAAAGAATCGAACGAAAACTACTACAGTTTTTCTTTCTAATATTTTTTAAATTAGGGGTATTCACACACAGCTTCTTACTTGGTTAGTTCGGTACTCAGTAACTCATACTCATATGAGTAAGAATCGAACAAAAACTACTACTACAGTTTTTCTTTCCAATATTTTTAAATTAGGGATATTCACACCCAGCTCCTTACTTTGTAAGTTCGGTACTCAGTAATTTTTGTATGTGCATCTGGTTTTTGCAAAAGAATCGAACAAAAACTACTACAGTTTTTCTTTATAATGTTTTTGTAAATTAGGGGTATTCACACACAGCTTCTAACTTTGTTACTTTAGTACTCATTAATTTTGTACGTGTATCTTGTTTTTGAAAGAATCGAAAAAAACTACTACAGTTTTTCCTTATTTAATTTTTTTTAATTAGGGGTATTCACACCGAGCTCCTTATTTTGTTAGTTCGGTACTTAGCAATTTTGTATATGTATCTTGTTTTTAGAAAAGAATTGATCAAAAACTACTACAGATTTTCTTTCTAAAATTTTTTTAATTAGGGGTATTCACACCCAGCTCCTTACTTTGTTAGTTCAGTACTCAGTAATTATGTATGAGTATTTTGTTTTTGTAAAAAAATCGAACAAGAACAAAATAACGAGCTCGTTGTGAATACCCCTATTATTTTGTCTGTTTGTCTCTCTGTTTGTGTGTTTTTGGTTTTTCTATCTGCGCACGCACGTACACAGCAGCCAGCGGCTTTGTTTGTTGGCCGCAACAGTTTGTGCGTTTCATCCTTTTTTTTTAGCCAACTTTGGCGTTTCTGTTTTGTTTTCATTGAATTTTTACGCATGAGCACCTACGGACGCTGAGCACACTGAAATGCAGCAACATGTTGTTGTTGTTGTTCTTCATGCTGTTGTTGCAATTGCAACAGCAGTTGCCGCTGCATGAGTTGAGAGTAAACTAAAAGCGATGCCGGAAACACTGCGAAATGCAAAAAGTTTTCATGTGCTCAACGGAAGGAAACGCCAGCCGAACATGTGGTCAGCTGGTTAGTTGGCAACGCTGACTGAAACTGCGCCGAAGATTACTGCGGCCATGATTTTGGCTTTTCTTTTCTCGGTGTGTTTGTTGTTTTTGCATTTTCTCATTGACTTTTCTTTGGTATTTTGTTTGTATGCAATTTGTTGTTGGTTTTATTAGATACAGTTGGCGCTGTTGGAATTTTTAATGTGTCTTCGGTGTGTGTGTGTGTGTGTGCGTTGGTTGGCTGGAAAAGTTTTTGATTGGAAGCAAAGTGTGTGTCCACCCAAAGCACACATGACCTGAAAATGGCAAATCCATAATAAACAAACGAATGTGCAGCACACGCACACACATGTCACGCACACTCACACACACACACACACACGCATGTCGCACTTTGGGAGTTGAACGGCGACGCGCGTTCATTTCGTCTGATTGCATTTGACAGGCTGCGAAGCATATTTTTCGAATAGTTTCGCCAACGAAAGTTTGTCACCAATACACATGCACACAAACATGCGCACATCTACATATATGTAGAGTGTGTGTGTGTGTGTGTGTGTGTGAAAAAGTTGGAAAGAAAAGAAAATATGACACTGCGTTGATTGTGTCTTAAAAGTTTGATGCGTTTGTAAAGTTTGCAATTTAATATTTCACCAGTCGGCAAGCGAGTTGTGCGTGTGGAACGGCGAAACAGACAGACAGGAGGTGGCAAAAAAGTTTGACAATATTTTTACAAAAGTATTTCGCCAAAAACGTACCGCAGCACTGCTGTCAACATGCGGCAATTGCGCACTGCTGCGCTGCTATTCAATTATGTGTGTGTGTGTGTGTGTGTGTGTGTGTGGGTGTGAGTGTGGATGTGTTGCGTTGTGGACAGTGGATAAGGACGACCGCCTGTGGGAGTTGCTGCGAAGAGCATTCGTTTTTCTTGGCTGTAAAAACAATAACCACATCGTGTAGACGCTGCGGCACAAACGTTTCGATGGTCGTTAAAATTGGTTGATGTTGCTGTTGGCGTTGTTATTGTAACATGTTAAAGTTTAGAGCGAGGCACTTAATTTCAATTTAAGTTTGTTGATTTATGTATTTGTCGATTTCATATTTGTTGCAAAGGGCAGACGGCACACTTGGCGAGGAAATTCATAAATTTTTTATTTGAAAATATTGTTGAACAAGTTTCGTAGAGAGGCGCAGAAATTGGCAATTAATTTGTGGCGATTCAAAAAGATGTGAAAACAAGACCGACAATCGAAATGAAACGAAAATGTTGTTTAAAAAGACAAGCAACATTTTATTTTTAGTAGAGTTTTAGGTGCAATGGGCGTAATACTTCGTGATACTTCTTAGTATCTAAGAATATGAGCTCTGTGAGCGATTTTGAACTGAATTAGTTTAAATAAAACATAAATATACATAATTTAAAAAAAAACACAAATTTTAACGTATAACGAAAATTTGAATATTTCTTCATTTACTTCAACAAACAAAACAAACAAACAAAACAAAAAATATCTAAATTGAAAGAAAACGTCAAACTAAAAGTGATCTAATTTTTTCTGCTTCTTCTTCCTTTACTATGTCAAGATATACCATTAAAACAATGTTTATACATCTCTTCTTCAAACTTAAATAATCAGTTTATTAATTTCATATTTTTTCCAAAACTTCAAACTAGTTCTAAGGACCAACAAAAAAATTTATTCTTGCAACCATAGAGGATGCAGACGTCCACAAGCATCATGTATCCATATGGATACCACATAGCGAAAGGGTTAAACTTTATTGTACAATTTTTGTTCAATGAAAAAAGCATTTAAGGCAGTCGAAAAAATTGTGCACGAAATATGATTTAAACAAAGGTTTAAACAAAGGATTTTGTTGGTGATTGCAATCTAACTTAAATTTGTAATTCAGTGATGCAATTTTACTGCCCATTGCCCTATATGGAGTTGTGATCTGATGACTAGTAGTTGGTCACTTAATGAAGCTTCTGGTTTTTGATAAATTTAGGTGACTAATTTTCAATTCTGAAACATTTCATTGAACTCCTATTCTCATTAAATTCTTTTCACTGAATTTTGCTGGACTTTTTGTGTTGAAAAGATGATCTAGGACCATGGGTGGTCATTCGAAAAACCTCGGGCAGCAAATATTGATTACTAAAATAATTTCTCATACTTCGAACCATGTTCGTTATAGCTAAGTGCTGCCAGCAAGAAAAATTCTAGTTGAAGAAAGAACTCCAAAGCATGCTGAAGGTAACTTAATCACCACAGAACCAAACAACTATTGCACCTGAGGCGAGACTGCTTCTCGAGCACTGTAGTCCAGTACTAGGACAAAGGCATCTTCATTTTAAACATCATTATTGTAGCTATGGATCAACACATAAGTAGAATATGGTTTCTTCCTTTAAATGCGACAGCCCTAACTTGAAGAGAAAAAGATTCTGGGTTTCAGAAAAGCCGTCTTTCTTTGACAATGAAATGATCTTTTTCGAGTTAAGAGTACAATTGCACACTTGAGTTGCCAGTAAGTAGAAAACATTGCGCATAAATTAAAATTAGTGAAATTCATCAGAGGCTATAATGACGTCTTGTGACAAAGAAAACAAACTTTGCTTCAAGCTGCCTGCTCAAGGAGTATCTATGTATCTGTACCAGTGAGAAATGCACATTTTCTTACAAAAATCAAATAATTTCATCTAATCTCTCAATTACGATTGCAATTATATTCGAAATGAAGAAGTTAATGAGGTTTCGACCATACATTTTGATTATTACTTCGTACAAACCCAAAAGTTGACAACCACACAACTTCGATTGTATGGGAGACGCCCTCTGATGGTGAATTTCTGAAACTAAATTAATTTTGTATTTTTTGCATTAAAAAACGTTGCCAATCTCTGAATAAATCATTCAAATCCGTTCAGTAGTTTCTGAGATACGATATTTACTCGCTTACCTAACTACTACAATTCCATAGAAAATGGCCAGTTTTGTATGGCAGTCCCCTTAAGACTTGGAGATACCGGGTAAGTTTGTTTGGAAGAAATAATCGGAAGAGAAAATAAATGAGTGTCGGTCTTACATTTGATACATGTGGGACCAACCTGGAAGCAGTTGGAGCCTATTTTATGAAAACTATCATTTTGTATGGTAGCCACATTAAGGGTTGGAGATGGGGTACAAATATGTTTGAAAGAAATGTTCAGTAGGGAAAACTAGTGGGGGTCAGTCATACATTTTAACCCTCTGAGTGCAACTTCTGGGCAGCTGTGACGCAGTTTTTGGATTTTCCCAGGTAATTTGTAAACTTTGACCTCGATGCAACGCCACTTAACTGCACTTTAGCCCCAAAATTTTTTGGCTTGTGTAGTTTCTCACCAAACCGCATAAAATAAGAGGTTACTGAGCATCAAAGGCCCATTATTAAGCATTCCCATACAACACAGTCTTCTTTGTCATAGCTATTCTAAGTGATGAAAGACAACGAAGTTAGGTTTATGCTGTTGCTATGTTTCTTTATGCATAAATCTGAGATTAAGTAAAGTTGAATGTTTGATGGTTGATGTACTCGCTAAGGTGGTGGTTATAGCTAAGCTTAGCACTAATCGATTTCAAACGTATTGCTTTTGAACTCCAAATCTCTTTTGTCATTTAAATTCCATATTTTTTCAATTCATTTTAAAGTTCTAGTAACATTTAAAATTCTCAAATTCTGAAGCTGATATTGAGTATAGTTGAATGTGTGATGGTGGATGCACTCGCTTAGATGGTTGTTGAATAATGCAGCTAAGCGTTGCACTAATCGATTTTAAACACATTGCAGTTGAATTCAAAATTCCTCTTATCATTTAAATTCCATATTTTTCCAATTCATTTTAAAGTTCTGGTTACTTTTAAAATTTTCAAAATCTCTACTTTACAACAATATAGCAATAGAGCTTACAATATATTCTAAGCTACTCAGCCTCAAACACTGTCGTCAGTGTGCAAAGCAAACACAAATGTTTGAAAACATTTCTTCGACTGCTTAACTCAAGACACCAAACAGACGCTGCCGATGTGACAAGCTTAGCCTCGGCAACTGCTGCCATGGCTCAAGCAATAACTGTAGCTACAACTACAACAACAACAACAGCAAGAACAAATACTCGACTGTGCAGAAAGCTAAGCGCTCAAATTGTTGCTTGCAACGCTCGAGTGTTTTTCCTTCTTGGCGCCGAGTTTATCTTCGACTGCTTCTTGGCTTTTGAAATGTGTGCGCCAGAAACAGGGGGTGGAGGGGGCGGAAGGGCGGTTGGTTTGACGCCGGAATATTTCATATCATTTGAAAGCGATGCAATGCAACGCTGTGGTGCGCACTGAGGCGGAAGTGAAACATGCAATATTGCACTTGCTGCCGCCATGCAACGTGCTGCAACTGGTTGGTTGGCTAACAAAAAGGAAAAGAATTGTGGGCGTGCGGGCAAAAGATGAACGATGTGCACCATTAGGGGATGTGAAGTGAAGGAATTGCAACTGCAGAGAGTCAAAAAAGTTGCACAACTTATAAATTATGCAAAGCAGCGCGCCGAAATAAAGCCGTAGCGCATGCAACATGTTGCAGGGCGCGCGGGACGCTGGCTGTAAGGAAAGTCGAAAGAGGAGGTGAAGCGTGCGGGTGTGATGTGCGGATGATTGACGTCATGATGTGGCATTAAAGTAGCAGCCAAAGCCGCAGTGGCAGCAGCAGAAATTACCATATGAGTGCTGGCTGGGGGCGTGGCGGCTGCAAACAATGCCAGCACAACACATAGTTATGCGGGCAAAGTGGATTTTTATGAGCCACTGCGAGCTCCTCAGGCCTGATGTGCAATTTCTTTGCTGCTGATTCTGCTTCTTCTTCTTCTTGTTTTTCTTAAGTTGCATCTTACTGCATCCGGAGTTTGCTGGCGGTTGTGCCAGGCACATTAGTTGCTTGTTTTAATGCGAACTGCGTTGTTGTTGTCACTGTTGGCACTGCATCGACAGTTCAATAGTCCGTGCTGCCATTCCGTAGTGTTGTCTTGTTGTTGTTGTTGCTGCTTGAGTGTTTATGGGGCTGTGCATTTTTTGAAGCTGCCAACACACTTAACTGCAATGAAATTTGTTTTCTTCAATGCATAAAACAACCAAAATTTATGCTCACATGTGCACAAAACAAACAATAAAAACCATAGAGGCAACATTGGCAGCCGCTACGGACGATGCGACGTGTCAGGCAGGCGGCAGGCGGCAGCAGCAGCACAACAACCGAAAAGTGCAAACATACTAACGACACTAATGAGAAAACTTTCGCCCACATCAATTGTGGCAAAAGCAAAAAATAATCACAATAACAATAGCAACAACAACAACAACGAACAAAAGACTTCTTGCCACTGTTTGCATGTGTGTGGTGTGTGCATGTTTGTTTGTTTGTTTGTGTGGTGTGGTTGGCAAAAATGTTAAAATAATCACAAACAAAAACAAAAACTACCACATACCCGAAAAACCAACGAAATGAAAAATTGATGAGCACCGATAGTACCAACAACAACAACGACAACATGTCGTAGCATATCAAAACATATCCGTAGCAACGGCAACATAAATAACAAATTAATCATTTGCAAGTTTGTGAGAGCATTGTGGGGGAAAAATAAAAGTTGCTTGCTGTTCTATGTTGTTGTTATTATTACTTTTTGGGGTCAGGCGGCATTCAGTTGAATGATATGTCAATTAGTGCGACGCAGCCGAAAGGGCAAGAGATGCGACATGAAAGTTGTAGTTTTTAACTGACTTATTTAGCTCAATGGAAAAAAATTTGGATGGTACAAGAAATTTTCAAGTCATAAAGTAATAAAAAATCCAAAATTTTGAAATAAATTTTACAAGTTTTTTACCAGGTGGGAACACAATTTTCAATAAAACTCACATTATTTACTAAGAATGGTAAGAAATCTAAACCTTATCTTCAATTGTGGAAGGAATTTCAAAGAGAGTGAATGCCTGAAGCTTGAAAATATTAAAAAGAAAGTCATTATCTAAAGTTGTTGCTAAATTTTGTAAATAAATCAGTCACTAAATATAGAAAAAACTTAAGGGGCACAACTAGTTTGACCGCATGAAAAAAGGAGATTTTTTGTGAATTTTGAATTTTGTGAAGTATTGCATCGAATGTTTTAAAATTTTGCAGATATATTTATGCATAAATAATGAATACAAAGTAATTTTTTCAAATGAAAATATTCGATTTTCAGCAAGTTATCCACCATCTCCTGAGTCTTCAAAAAAAAAACGTTCTCCCACTGCTCCAGTGATTGTAGCCTTCGCAGTGCCTGAAATCAAAAAAACCAAAAGTTTTACTTAACTAGGTTATATTTCCTATACAATGACCCTCGGTTGTAAAAAAAAATAAAATGCACCAAAATGGCGGTGTTTTGAAAAAAAATTAAAATTTTGCTGAAAAATCTGATGGTTTCTGGCCTGGCATAATTATACTTTTCATCCTATCATTAAACTGGAGGGTCATTGTATGGAAAAACAAATACACAATAAGCTAAAAAAAGACCCAAGTCGATCGGACGTTTTGTTATCAAGTTACAGCTGCAGCAAATTTGAAAAATGTAGTTTTGAGAAAAACGCGTTTAAAGTTTTAAAACCGTGTTACCGCGTAGTGAACGAGACAGATTTGAGGCTCTGTATCTCAGAGACTTTTACGAATTCGACAAAATCCGTTCGTTTACTTTTTCTATGATAGTTATACTATAAAAATATGAAATAAAACAAAAAACGAAATTTTCAAAATTTCAAACTAGTTGTGCCCCTTAAAGTGAATTTTTAAGATTTTAAAGAAGTACTGAATAAGTCGCTGAAGCTGTGCAAAGTTCATAGTAGACTTTGTGTTATCTGAAATTTTCGAAACCTATGACATGGAATGAGTCATTGAGGTACAATTAGGAGAAAGAATGCACATTAAGTTGTCTAAAAAATCTGACTTTGTGAGCAGCTGTCGAGTCTGAGTTGAAGTCCTTCTTGTTGAATCTCCTGAACGACTCACTTACGACTATGGTTGGGTTAGAAGCTTTAAGATTTAATGCTTTCCTTTAAAACAATGGGACATAGTAGAGCGAAGCTTGAGAAGGGCAAGACCCCGCATGCGAAGATTCCTGTGTAATAAAAAAACCATGTTGATGAATTGAAACGTCTTAAGAATCTAACTTTGTGGACAGGTGATAACTAAGTTGGAGTTCTGTTGCAGTGCTGAGTTGGCTGCCCCTGATTTGACTCAGAGCATGTTGTATTTTTTATTTATATATCTAATTCATTTATTAATTTTAATTTTTATTTATTTTATTTAATTCGTTTTTTTAATTTAATTTTTTTTAATTTATTTAATTTAAAGGGTGTGAACACCAAAATCGCACTTGTTTTCTGATATAACAATAAAACGAAGTAATCTAGAATTTTTTTTACAATTTATTTCTACTCTTCGGTCTTTAAGGTATTGTTACGAATGCTAGTTCTAGTGAGCTAGTACGTATCTCTAGATTGCGTAATTTGAAAATAAAATACACTTAGTTTCTCAAACGCAGTCAATAAAATAAACCAACAATCACTTTATTTCACAGTTTTGCACTTCACTGTCTTTACACTTAAGTATTTGCTCAATTACTCCGTGTGGCACCTTCACTAGTCAAAATCAGACGGACCCGCTGCGCCGCACCCGGCTGCCTTTTATACGTCCGGCCATCGCGCAGATCGTTCTCGTACATTTCAGAGTAGACTAAAGGTTTCCATGATGATCGCGACCATCATTGCCAGGTTGGACTAAAAGTTTCCATTATCGCGGCCATCATTGCCAGGTTGAACTAAAAGTTTCCATTATCGCGGTCATCATTGCCAGGTTGAATTATGGCACGGCGCGTAGCCACAGGGTTGCTTTGCTCAGCGACAGACTGTCTTATCGTTACAGTATGATATAGTCCATATTTATTTCTATATTTTTCCTCCCTATGCCACTAACCGGACTTCTCGTCGGAGTCCTGCCATCAATTTTTGCACGAAAAATTCGTTCACTTTTTTAGACCCCCACAACCACTTCCTCCTAAACTCTTCTTCTGTCGATACCCTCGCATCACTCTTCTTTAAATTGCCTATAACTATCGACCACTAGTTTTCGATAAGGCGGAGTTCCGGGCTGTTAGGAGGATCACACTCGCGCTGTACATATTCCATCCCATATGGAGAATATTCTCTTCATACCACTACAGAGATTCCCTGGAGTAGTAGCAAGTAGCCAAGTCAGGCCAAAACAACGGCTTTGATGTGTGGCGATGAATGAGAGGCAGCAGTCTCTTTTCGAAGCATTCTTCCCGGTAAATATTGCCATCATTGTACCGACTGTTAAAATAGGGTTTGTTTTAACACCGCACAAACAGATGGCTTGCCAAACCATGGTCTTCTTTGGGAATATTGCCTTTGATTTCACCTTGTATTCATCAGCAACATCTTGGCGATTCGTGGCTGTGTAAAAATTTTGCCCAGCTAAAAATGTAAAGTTGTTGAAGCAGTATGTTTCATCATCCAAGATCACACTACTGAATTTCTTTAGCAAATTTTCGAGCAAGTTACGACAACGGTGCTACACGGTGAGATTTCGTTTCGCGTTCCGATCTGGTACTACTTGAGCCTTGAAGCTCTTCAAGCTTGCTCGCCTCTTGCCTTTCTGGACGAACGATGACGATTTCTCCACGATTTAAGCCAACGAACGACTTGACATTCGCGGATTTCTTTTAAATGCGGCAATCACTTTCTTCGTGCATCTAACACTCCTCTAGCCATGGTCACCACCACTACCCGCCTTACGATCAACCCTCAGCCTTTCATTAAAATTTTTCAACCGCTTACTGCATGTCGATGGTGCAAAATTTAGCTTTTTGTAATTCGGCGTATACTGAGGTTAGGATTCGTAGTGTGTTCGTGCAAGATGACTTTTCTACGTTCGTATTCGTTTGCCATTTTCTTACTAATAAAACGGGTTTCGCAAAATTTTTTTAATTGAGTATTGAAAACCAAGTCACGGAGTGCTTACGCCTAAAATGTTACTTTTCAAAGAATTTCATTTTGAAAGATACAGGGGTTTTAAAGTGTCCCGATTTTGGTGTGCACACCCTTTAGCCCTTTCGGGACGGAGTTTAATTTTGAAATCCAAAATACTCTTAGTAGAAATATTCTCATGCCATGAATGTTGGGGCTAGAAAATTATATTGGATGCTCAAAAATTCTGAAATCATCCTTTTATGCGAGAACACCGAAATTTAAGAAATATTTTGCGTGGGTCATAAGATTTGAATAATTGTTTTGAGGGGCTTAAAAAACCTGCTGGGACGTATTATCCCAGTAGTCCCGGAAGGGTTAAGTGATTAATTTAATTTATTTATTTATTTAATTTTGTTTCGTTTCGTTTTTTATTTTATTTTGTTTTATTTTATTTATTTTTATTTTATTTTATTTTATTTTATTTTATTTTATTTTATTTTATTTTATTTTATTTTATTTTATTTTATTTTATTTTATTTTATTTTATTTATTTTTATTTTATTTTATTTTACTTTATCTTATTTTATTTTATTTTATTTTATTTTATTTTATTTTATTTTATTTTATTTTATTTTATTTTATTTTATTTTATTTTATTTTATTTTATTTTATTTTATTTTATTTTATTTTATTTTATTTTATTTTATTTTATTTTATTTTATTTTATTTTATTTTATTTTATTTAATTTTTTTATTTTTTATATATTTTATTTATTTTATTAATTTTGTTTAATTTAATTTTTTTGTTTATATAATGTATGTAATTTATGTAATTTTTTTGATGAATGTAAGCATTAAAATAAACGCTTAAATCACTTTTCAGATATTTCTGAAGCAATTCTAAAACTCTGGATGTGTCAGAACATTAGTAAAAAAATTTATTGCCAGCGAGTCGCTTTGTTTTCCCATCATAAATCGCTAAAATATATATTTTCATGCAAAACTTGCAACATTATGCAATGAGCAAAGTTCGCACTTCTGATCGGCTCGTTTAAGCGTATTTCTGACAGTCGTCTGTCAATTCAAATCAACTTCGCTGTCTGACGTAATTTCATAATTGCATTACTTACTGCCTCGCTGCGGAAAAAATACAGCTTCAATAATATGCATAACCACTCAAATTTGCAATTTGCAAGTTGCAACGCGCAACCGCAAACATGGCAACGCGGCCCAAGAGGCGCCACACATGAACACTGCACCAGTGACACACACACTCAAATAAATTAAAACTCATTAAAAATTTGCATATGATTGCCTATATGTGGCAAGCTAACACACACGCACACATGTATACACATACATTCGCACCAAATACGCAAATTTGCAGCTGGGCGTGCATTGCATTGTGCGGGCATGCCGCTTGCCAGATAAGTGACATCCATGGGGATCAATTTTGACATGCAATGAGTGCAGCAGCAGCAATGTAGCTGTGGGCACGCAGAGTGCGGGCAGTGGCGGTGGCGGCGTGGGTGTAAAATGGTGACGCGGATTTGCCAGTTTGCCATTGTTTGTGGCATAAATGTGCAAAATGCAACACTATCATTTGATGCAGCCTTGTGGCATGCATACACATACACACACACAAACAGAGAAACACGCAGCCACACATGCCAGGCCGGCACATGCCCGCGGCACGTCACATGCCAACGTGTAGGCGTATTAATTAACAATCGGCAATATTGCAAATCTTGTGTGATTGCAAAACACACACATTCACATTCACACAAACAGGCACGCAAACAGTGGGACTGGGAGTGGGACTGGGACTGGCGCTCAGGTATGCGTCCCGTTTGTCTGTGAATGTGTTGTGTTGCTATGTATGCGGCCGCATTTCAATTTATGTAAATTCTCATTAGCCTAATTAAACATGAAATTGAACAATGTGTAAATATTTCGCATGCTCAGCGCTTTCGCCGCTGCTGCTGTTGGTGCCGCTGTCTATATGGCCAACATGGCAGCAACAATGCACGCTGCATTGACGTTCGGCTGGCTGCAATTACGAGTGCGGTTGTCGATGTGTGTGTGTGTGTGTGTGATGTAGCATGCATTACCACCGCAATTCGTCACTTACAATTGAGCTAATAATTGTCATTTGGAGCACGTTGAGCAAATACCAACGCACTCTGGTTGCACTTGCAATGAGTTGAGCAGCGGCCGGGCGCAGTTCATAGTCGGCCTGAGGCAGCAACAGTGACGTTGCATTATCGAAACGATGCTGTTGTGGTAACGAGCCTGAGAGAATGTGCCTTTGCAGTTTGTGGTAGGAGGTAACCCGTCAACCAGTTAGCGATAACACAAAATGATGAAGTGGTACTTGCTGGTAAAGTCAAACGCTGAATTATATGTAATTGAAGATGTTGTGAAAAAGTATTCCAAGTAAGAAAGTTGAATGTTGAAAACAGTTTATTTTAATTCATAAAAACTAGCAGAGACCCGCGGCTTTGCACGCAAGTTCAAAGTCAATGGGGCCAATAAATGAATTTTTTCCTAACTCTTTGTTGATCTCGTTAGAGTTTTATGAAAAAATACTTATCAAATTATTTCTCATTTGAAGTGCTTTCACCATATTCGAAGTCGATTGGCGCAGTAAGTCATGTTTCCCCATACAAACTATTAACCAATCGGCGATGCCATCAGATTTAAATTTTTGAAAAATAAAAAAACACGTGTCTAATTATTTTCTTTTAGAGTACTTTCACCAAGTTTGAATTCAAAAGGTCCATAAATCGTTGACCCGTCAGATTTTTACTTTCTGAAAAGTGAAAAACATGTATCGAAATATTTCGCATATAAAGTGATTTCTTTATTTGGTTTGAAGTCAAAAGGCCCGTAAAATCTTGTTTATGCATAAAAATTTTGAACCCATAGTCGACCTCTTCAGATTTTTATTTTTGAAAAAATGAAAAACACTTGTCAAATTATTTCTCACTAAGAGCACTTTCACAAAGTTTGAAGACAATCGGTCTAATAATTAATGTTTTCTCACAGTTTCTGCACATACAATTTTAACCCATCGTTGACCCATAAGATTTTGATTTTGAAAAAATAAAAACATAAGTATATCAACTTATTTTACATTTGAACTACTTTCACCAAGTTTAAAGTCAAAAGGCGTAAAAAAAATGTCTCTTCATACAAATTTTTAACCCTTGAGTTACCCCTTTAAGTTTCGATTTTCAAAAAATTGAGAAACACGTGTCAAATTATTTTTGATTTCAAGTGTTTTCACCAACTTTGAAGTCAATAGGTCTATCAAGTCATGTTTTTTCGTTGTCTTCCCTTATGCCCATTGTTGACCCATTAAATTGGGATCTTCGAAAAAATAAAAAATACATGTCGAATTATTATTTTTTGCAAGTGTTTTCACCAAATTTGAAATCAATAGGCCCATAAAATCGCGTATCTTCCAACAACACCATAACCCATGTTTTGCCCTTTTAGGCCCTGAATTCAAAAAAATCCCGTCTAAGCGGAGGTTGATTTTCCAAGATGTATTTACGGTTTATGTTTGCAGCTTTAGCGGTTTTTGAGCGATGCTGAGAAGCTGAGCGATGATGAATCAGTCAGTCAGTCAGTTGGTTAGTCAGGACAGACAATTATTTGTATAGAGATAAAGATAGACATCAACCTTGCTTTGCTTTGGTGCATAGTTTAAAAATTTCGACTTCCTGTGTCACTGCTAAGCCCA
Source organism: Melieria omissa (assembly GCA_963971225.1). Classification (NCBI taxonomy): domain Eukaryota; kingdom Metazoa; phylum Arthropoda; class Insecta; order Diptera; family Ulidiidae; genus Melieria; species Melieria omissa. The sequence goes on from OZ020267.1 coordinate 147,437,092, forward strand.
GCAAGATCGTTGACTCCACACTCGGGGTACAAGATTCCTATCCGAATATTTCTAGAATCTTGGATCTAACCTCATTTATGAAAAGATTGCACTCATTTGCTTTGAATTGACATTATGGGATTGTTGCTGACATACAAAGTACAACAAGACAGGATTCAGAATCAGTACCTATTGATAGTCTCTGAGTGACTAAACCCAGACCTATCAATTACGACACGCCTAAATTATCTATATGCCTTTTGTAATAAGGCAATATGACTATCATATAGTTTTCTACCTTCTTGTGAAACAATTTCCGAGAAGAGCCCGAAAGTTCAATTATCAACTGAACTCTCTAGAAACAAGTAGTCACCTATATATCACATTTTCAACGCCTACTGTCACATAACTAAGTAAGTATATATAAAATGTATCTACTAAAATGAGACAAAAGGATCTACATATCCAACGTCCATCAGTTTTCAACTGATTTGAATTGGACTCTCTGAAACAGAGAAGGCAGCACACATACACTCAAATATCACATTTTTACAGCCTTCTGACACATGTTTGGCATTAGTGAAAAATGCCAATGTTATTTTTGCTATTAAAAGAATTGTTCTGTTGCAATCAGCCGTTGCAATCATGCAACAATAAATCAGCAACATTTCTGTCGTAGCCATCGACATGCGAAATTTTCCAATGCCAATGCAAAACTCTACCAACGTTTTCGGGTAAATTGGAATAACCCCAGCAATTGTGGCGCTACAATAAATTGTTGTGCATGTGTATATGTATGTGTGTGTGTGCGTTAAGGGGCGGGAGGGGGGAAATCATGTAAATGCTTTGGCCAACAAGAAGCTGCACTTTGTTGGTCAGCGCTTGAGAATTTGACAAACATGGGACATGAGCAAAAGTTTTAATGGACATTTGAGTTGTAGCTTCAAGAGGGAAAGAGAGAACAAGAGTTTGAGCGAGAGAGAGAGAGAAAGCAATGTAGACTAAAAATGAAAATTGGAAAAAGGCAACGGGGCCAGCAATTTGCCAAAAAAGTTTTTTGAATGTGAAAATTTGAAAAGTCAGTCCATACCCACTTGCACCTGTAAAGGGCCTCACCGCCCTTCGCACTCAGTCACCCACCCACACACACACACATGCATGCAGCTGCAATTGCAGTTGCAGTGCTGCTGTTGCATGTTAACGTTGCAGTTGTCAGTCTGCAGCATCTACAACTTTTTCCAAACCCCCCATAAAGTTTTTCAGCAAAATTTTGTTTGCACCTCCCAACTGAAAGCAGCGCCCCCTCACTTTACTTTTCACTCAATGAATTCATGAATATTTAAAAGTTTCGAACGTATTCGCCGAAACAGCTGGAGGAGCAGAAGAAGAAGAAGAAGCAGCAGCAGCAGCAACGTCAGTGTGCAAGAATAATTGCTGAGCGACAGCAGAAGCAGCGGTTGCCTAGGCTGGCAAGATGAAGAAGAAGCTGCAAAAGTGCACACCCACACAGACACACACACACAGAGCCACCCACACATGCACACTCCAGTGAAATTCAAATTCAAAATTCATCATTAAAAGTTACCTTTTTGTTAGTTTACTCAGAGGAGAGTAGTCGGAGCACGAAAGGGCGGCGGGGCGGTGCAGCGTGCATGAAGTGGTCTATGAGTTTTTCGATTTATACGCATTAAAAGCATTACCGGCACCAATTAGAAGTTGGTCAGGGCAGCGCACAAAGCGCCAAGTGGCCAAAAGTAATGAAGTGGAGCAGAAGAAGCAGCGGCAGAAGATGCGGCCGCCGGAAAAGCGTACAAGGTAAAGCAGAGTAAAGACAAAAGTTCCGACACAACAATCTGGTTGAGAGCGAGCGAGATGTACAATGTAGATATTTTTTATATTTATGAAAAGCAAATTCGGCTGAATGGCTGCAAAGAAAATTGCCAAATGAGTGGAAGAGGAAGCAGCCAACAATTTTCACAAATTAATTTATAAGCGCAAATAAATAATAAAGGCATTTTGTTGTTCTTGTTGTAATTTGCATGGAAAATTCCCAAAAATCTGATATGTGGCTATGACGATGGCACACAAAATGCGGCACGCACACTTTTGCCAGGCAACCAAAACCAAAAATGAGCCGCAAATATGCCACAAGTCAAAACCGAACGACAAATAACAGCAGATATATGTTTCATATATATTTTGAGCACAAAAGCCACAAATGGGTTTACGAAAATCTTCGAGCAGCAGCAGTTGGCCGCAAACCGCATCGCTCACAGGCAACACGGCGAGATGAAAGTGTGTGTGTATATGTGTCTGTGTGTGTGTGACAGTGAAAGCGGCAAACGAGCAAAATGACTTACACTTCTACATCCACTGTCATTTCTCTATTTCCTCATTTGCAAATCGCTTGTAGAAACGAACGAAAGGCGACTGTGTCGTCTGTGACAACGACATCAACTCGCATTGCTCGCGTGTGCCCCGAGCGCCAAAGAAAAGTAACTGAAATGTTGCCACTAATCCGCTTTCGTGATGCTTGCAGCATCCATGGCCACATACACACACAGCGAGGCTTTACTCACACACACACACACACATTCATACGAGTAGGTATCCCTGCAAGACAGGACTGATGGAAACTCCAACACATCCACAAAAATTCTCGCTGAAACTAACACATTTACATATTCCCTTTGAATTAAAAAAAAAATCCGATTAAAAAAAAAATTTCTTCTGCTATTAATCCAATGATAATAAAAGAGATAGTTCGGCTACATTTCTTACAAACGTGAAGTTATGTATGAGAGAACGAGATAGCTAATGTATACATTGGCTCGTGAATTTGACAGGTGCTCGTGCACGTGGCGCACAAAACTCGTGAAGTTTGGTGAAATTTGTGAGCTGCGGACGGACGCTGAAAACTAAAAAGAGGAAAAAAGGAAGGAAAAAGGCGAAAAAAGGAAAAAGAAAAGCAAAATAAAGATAAGTATTTGTGTTTAGTGAATAAAGTTAATAAAATGAAAAAAAGAACATTGCAAAATTGCTTGAGCAGACAGAAAAGGATTTACGAATCCAATGTCTAGAAATTTCAGGAATCTGCTCAAGCAATGGAATGTGCGGAAAAATTATCTTAAAAATTCTTAACTAAATGTTAACCCCTTTCTTTACTCCTATTTCAGACCACGTACTTACAAAAAATCAAAGGTTCAACTGGAGATGAAGATAGAAGAAGCATCGAAGCATCAGCATCAGTTTCATACTACTATGGTTTAAAGTAATTAATTTTTAAATTAACAATTTTAATTTATTTAAAAAATTGATGAATTATTGTTATATAATAAAAATAAACAATTAAACAGCCAACAAATGACTTTTAATCAGTGCTGATAGGTTTATACACCAGCCCTGATATCAGAAATCAATGAAGTTTCTATCAGGGCTGATTAATCATCTGATTAATCAGGACTGACAGAAACTCTGTTGAAAGCTGATGTGAGTAAGCGAGGCAGCTTGAAATTCACAAGGAATTCAAACCAAAATGATAGAAGGTGCGAGCGAACAGCTGCCCATTGAATCTTTTGCCATAGTAGGTGCGAGCTAGACAGCTGTATATCTGTGCTAGATACCAAAACTCCTGTGTTGAAAGGTGATGCAAGATCACACGTATACGTGAGTTTCTATCAGAATTTTCACACGGCGCTTGAGAAACTGATGGGAATTCTGGTGGAAATTTCTATCAGCACTATAGGTTAAATGATTAATCATTTTACACACTGTGTTCTTGCAGGGATGGCTGTGTCTGTGTGGTTGTGTGCGCCGGAAAGTGAAGCGTTTTGCCGCCGCATTCATATGCTGCGGTTTTTGCATTATTTATATTTGAGCTTAGAGACAAATAATGCGCCGAAACCACACATATACATACACATAATATACATACATACATACATAAATATGTATGTACATTGCACCAGCAATATGCCGGAAAACATTCTGCTCCAACTGACTTCAAGCATGAGGAGCAAGCGACAAGCAACGTTTGACATGCAACATAGAACAAGCCAAGACTAGACAAAAGTTTGGCGCATAGCTGTTGAGAACGTGCGAGAAGTAAAGGCAATGTTGGTATCATCAAAGCGTTGCGATTTTTTGAAAAATACAAAAATACATTTTTAACAACTTTCGTGAGTTTTTTGTTGGCAAAACGTGCAGCAATGCTCGAATGTGGCCACAATTTGCATCTTTTTGTGATGATTTAATGAAATTTTTCCCAGTAAATTTTTGTTCTTTCTTGTTGTTCAATTGAATATTAATATTAATAATTTTTAATGACTGAAAAATCCAAGTAAACGACTCATGTAATTGACTTGACATATTTAAAATTTGATAATGATCCAAATTGATGTGATTTAATTTAAAATGTCTTAAAACATTAGCAGCCAAGTGCATGTTTTCTGCGCCATTGTGAATGTTGCACACTTTGTTCACATTTATTCTGCTTTAAATATGAAAATCCGCTTAGCAGTTGCCAAGGCAGACAGCGCAATTGTGCGCCGTAATGGATCGAGCATGTTTAATGGCGCGTTTTTTCATATCAACATTTTCAAATCACCTCACCATTTCACCACTCTCACTCTCACTCTCCCTCCATCCCATTCGACTACACTACACAATACACAGGCAGCATACATACGTTTGTTGCCTACTTTGTGGCGCTTGCCGAAAATTGCAAATACATTAGCATTACAAATGCTTTTTTGTTCACGTCTCTATCAACTTTACTTAATCTTAAAAGCACCGTCAGTCGGTGAAAGCTTTCGTTTGTGCCATTTTAATGACTACTTAATTTTTGTGAGTCGGCA